>JADLZK010011122.1:0-175273 GCA_015847255.1 Hyparrhenia diplandra | reverse complement strand
TTAACCTCAGGAGCACTGCGGCTACCTTATATTTTGGGACCTGTTCGGAATCGAAGAACACAAGCAAGAACGTGTAAACACACAATCTAATAATTGCAAATATATATGAAGTGATTGAGAAATTGGGGTTCAAGAACTCAGTTCTAAAGGACTAATCGACACAGTGGGGGAGATCAAGAACGGGGCCCTGGATAACTGTAAAAGGATTTGTCACCACATTTATATTGAATCAATCGTAGTTTCTTGAAGGAAAACTCGAACTAAACAAAACCCGAGTCTAATGTGGCGGTGGCTACTAAACTTATATGCCTAGAGGATGCGCACTAGGGTTGGGGGCGACCAGGGTGGGGGCCCACAACTTGGGCTTAAGGCCCGACACGATACAAAGCCAAGTTGGCCCAAAATAGGTGACGCAGTACCTTTTCTTGGTCACAGGGCATGATCCATGAACGTTCTGGAGCTAGGACCAGAACCTAAACAACGACGGCGTCATCATCCCCTTTCCAACGCATCTAAGATCACATCGTTTCCATGTCGTATGAGGGAGATATCATCGAAATCGTGCAGGGGTGTTGGCTGATTCCGAACCGAATGTGGCAGCTGAGTTGGGGACGAATTGCAACTTGGGAAGACCATGGCGCGTGTGTGGGTGGCGATGTCCTCGTCATCCTCCACTTCTTGAATTGGAGCCGTCCTCGACTCCATTCCCAGCATAGCGATGTCCGCATCAAGAGCCTTTCATCACGCAAGTATTTGGCAGAAGCAAATCACACAAATCAAACAAAACTGAAAATTTTGTGTGAAAGGGGCACACCTCTCTACCAGATCACTGCTTGCCATCAAGTAGCACAATGCACTAGGAAACTAAAGTCAGAGCAGGACCAGTAATTGCCGGCCAACAAGTAGCACAGCAGAAGCCGACAAGCAGGCAGAGTGGATAGCAGAAACCGGCAGCAGAGCAGATGGAAAGTCCTATTAAACATACAACTAGTTACATAAAAAACCATGATCTACAAAGCTTAATTAGGTAGCTCTAGAGAAAACAACCAAATGATAATCATGGTCACAAATTCATGGAAATAGCAAGTATATTTAGTTAGCCCAGATTCTACTCTATACAGATTTCTTCAAAATGAGAAATGGACAAAGTCAAGAAATAATTGGATCCCACCTCAACCAGTAATGCACACCACAGGTGCGATGAGCAGTGGTGCAAAGAACCAATTGAAAACTTGGTTGGGCTGCAAATGCAAGTGAACATTCATGAGAGATGATCAGATAATGGGAAAATAATCTCAGAAAGAGGAACCATCAAGTATTCTGCTGCACGTAATATGTACAAGCAATCACATCTAAGGGAAACAAAAAATTTACCACAGATGCAGTTCTAGTTCATAAGCAACAGTGTAAAAGGGGACTGATGAAAAGTAGCAACTTACATCGGCACCATGGTCCGGCAGGATCTTCCTTTGATGCAACCAAATGCAGTGGTGTCCTAAAAGTAACTATTTGCATCGAAATTAACACCCTTGGACAGCAGAAAGTCTTACAACCTCCGCAATGCCCTGGAGACAAAACCAAATGACCAAAAACCAGAAATTCAGTAGCTGGTGATATTGCAGCGTCATTGCTATCCATTAAGATCAATCAACTCAAAACGACAGCACATCATCCAAACAACACTCAAAGGACCAGTAAGGTATGATCTTTGCATTTGCAGGTCTAAGAATGCATTAGAATCAGCAAAGAAGGGGTATCCTCACTAGTGGGACGACACACAGGCAAGCTTTATGTCGCCTCCTAGCCAGATGACTTAAGATACACATCCTCAGCCACCCTTATTCATGGTCCACCATCCAATCGTAACACGAGGAACAAAATGCTGCACAGATGCTGCTACAACACTAGATCAAAACCAACGATCATCCAGACCGACTGGGCTTGGAATCTTCTTCATCAACTCAGAATAGGATCACAGGTTCACAATGCACCTCAAAGCAAAAATGCTAGGATCCCTAGAGGTGCTCATGTTTGAAGCTGTGGCAGGCACGTGCAGCTGGTCGAAGGAAGTCCATGAATATACAAAATCCAACCTTCCTCACATATTATCAGCAGCTTTTCTCATTCTACAACAAACCAATTAAATCAACGACGTCTCATTGGAACATCAAATTCTTCACTCAGAAAATCCAAAATTGCAACTCGGCCAACAATATTAAAGTCTACAAGGTCTTAAGAGACCTAAATTCTATGTCTCACCACTTGGCCACATTAGCATTACGACTCGATTGCTCCCATGACAATTCTATTTCGGTTCAATGTACCAATGTTGAACATGGCTCATGAGGACATCTGACATTACTCTGATATCAAAAATAAAAATTCCTACACTGACATTACTTTGATATTAAAAATAGAGATATTAAAAATTTTGTGTGCCCAAAGCCCACAAATCACACTGGCAAACTTTAGCTTTTCTGAAACAAAAAGCACAACAAACTGAAAATAATTCTCTACTAATTACAGGAAATAATAAGAAAAGTACACATGATAAACAACGGTAAAAGAAGTTAAATACTACTGTAATTAAAAATTCTCCCAAAACAAATCAAACAGAAGCAAAAATAAATCAAAAACCCAAACCCCAAAACCCAAACCCCCAAACCTATTTTGGGACCTGTTCGGAATCGGTCACTTTTCTAGGTTCAGAGCACTGGCATATCATGTAAGACTCGTATTGGACACCTATACTGACCGCACGCTCAAAGTACAGATGAGACTGCTCGAGATTTCTCGGAACGAGTCTACCGAGCACACACGCACACACACTACTCGCACACACACGCTCGGCTCCCTCTGGGGAAATTCCCCGGTGCGACACCCACCTTTCGCCCAGACTGGGATTCGAACGTGGGTGGGCAGCCTGGCCACTGCCAGCGCTACCACTGAGCTAAGCGCTGGTCCGCATGTTCAGTGATTTTCGCATGAAGGAACCTCGGAACCAACCACTGTCTAGGTTCAGTTTTATAATATATTCTGTGCCTTGTCATGCAACTGCTCGTGTTTGCAGTTGGTGGTACTATTTAAAAAAAGACATGGTGGTAACTAGTGAGCACAAGGCACTTTACTTTCATTGTTCATGTTAACGAAGTCAGCTGGAAGTACATTAATTAGTTAGAATATAAAAATAAAATATTCCATACTATAGACAAATCTGATAAACGCGAAACGGCCCGATGGTATGAGGCCCTGTTTGGGACCGCGTCTCTGGAACTCGTTTATAAGCCGAAAGGCGCTTATCCGATACACCGCGATCCTGGAGAATCTGCTGTCCAAATAAGCAAGGTGGTTGGTCGTTCGATTATTTCTGGTAGATTATCTGCTTTTTAGTGTAAAATGTCCGATATACCCTAAGTCCGATAATACCTCTTTTAGTTAGTTTAAGTGATCTGAACGCAATGATAGATCTTTTAGTTAGTTTGTTAGATTATCTATTCTAAAGGTAGAATGACTGATATAACCCTAGGGCGGATAATACTTTTTTTTTTGGTTAGTTTAAATTATGTGAAGGCAATAATGTAAAGATTGGGATAAAAATATGGTTATACAATGCAATGTAAAATATAAAATAGAAGTCATAATTAGTGACTCACCATAAGCACACATGGAAAAATAATAATAACAATTACTATTATTTTGACGATCAAATCCACTTGAACGAAGCAGGGTGTCTTTTTTTACTAGAAAATAATTATTCGTGATAATTGCAAGATCGGGTCGAAGCACCTGAACCACACGGGAAGCTACTCGAATTGGTCTCGAGCAAAAAAGAAGAAAAAAAAACATTTACAAAATCATCAAAACGTGTACACAAAAAGGTGGAGCTAGATCCTGGATGGATCCCTGGCGGCTGGCGGAATAGGCACTAGAGCTTCGGTAGCTGCGACGAGGCGCCGGTTGATCTGGGAGACGGGACAAGAAATCTCCCCAGCGGCCGGAAGGAGGCTCATCTACGTGCGCCGCTCCCCAGCATACGACTACGGTGCCGGCCGGCGACGCGCCCACGGTCAGATCCCGGCACCGCTGGGCCTTGCACCACTGGTCCGAGCGTCGCCGCCCCGGGGATTGTCGCGGGCGGGGCGACTTCGCGAGCAGGGAGGGCAGGGGAGCCGGTGGGGGAGGGGAGCCGGAGCCGGCAACTGCTCCGCCGGCGCCGGTCCTGGCGAGCTGGGAGGGGGAGGAGGCGGCGCAGCAGAGAGAGGCCGATCCAGATCTGGCGCGGCCGAAAAGAAAAGTGCAGGAGGTGCCGAAAGTGCGGACGGGGCCGGGGGCCGAGTGTGGGAGGGCAGCTGCGGAATTGGTCCGCTTATTTCGTAACGCGACCTGGGTAAGTCGCCGCCGCAACACAGTGTTGGGTGGACTTTTGCGACTCATGATGCGAGAACGCAAGCGGATAAGCGAGGCGTTTGGCGCGTTTAAATCGTTTATTTTGCTTATAAGCTACATTAAGCGTATCCAAACAGGCCCTGAATGGCAGATCGCCCGGGTAAAAACCTGGTGCCTATGGAGCGGGAAGTCCACCGCCATTCACTGCACCTAAAAATTATTGAGAAATACTTCTAAATAAATATATAGAACCCTCTATAAATAGGGAACATATCTAGTGCAAACCAACCCGTAAACCATGCAAATTTATAATCTGGGCCACAAGATGTAGATCTAAGGGGCACGAAATGATAACCATGGGGGGGTGGGGGATTTGCAAAAAGTGTGATTAGGGGCGGGCGGTTAAGTGTAAAATTACCTAATCCCCCGTGTCCCTTGGATCAACATCCTATGGCTTTTATCCAAAAAAAAAAAAAATCCTATGCCTCAGATTAGAAGTTTGCATGGTTTGCACGGATGGGTTGGTTTGCACCTGATACGTTGCCAATATACCACACAATAGTAGAAAACATATATAAATTTGTCAAGATACACATATATTAATATATTAGAGAAACATATAAAAGAGCAAGAAATTGATGTATAAAGAAATGATCGATGTATATTAGAGCAATAATCATATATAAATATATTAGAGAAACATATATATAATTTGTCAAGATACATATATAAAAATATATTAAAAGAGCAAGAACTTGATGTATAATAAATAAAAATAAATATAGATTTGATATATCTTAGAGCAAGAAGCACATATAAATATAATAGAGAAACATATATTAAAATGTGTCAAGATACACATGTTTCTTTTTTTAGAAATGGTGTATAGTAATTACAAATAAAAGCCAACATTCTTATTCTTCCTAATCTAAAAAAAAAAAAAAATCACTTGTTACTAAACCATGGAATGATCTAAAAAGTATTACTTTCATGAATAACTTTTAAGTCGTTGAGTTTGGAAATGTAAAAATCATATCAATAGATTTGTCTTGAAAATTACTTTCATAAAAATATACATATGTAACTTTCCAATAAATATTTTTATAGAAAAGAGAAGTCAAATTGTGCTTTGGAGACCGTGTCACTGTCCCTAAATGACTTCCTTTTTCCTATACGGAGGGAGTATACTGTAGCTAGGCTTGGCTGGCATGCTATGCTGGTGGAGTGGCCTAGGGCACGCCCGCATAACCGAGCCGTTTGTCGGCACAAGCACGATAACGTCATGACTTGCGGTGTCTAGGCTGGCCAAATTAGCGGGCCATGATACTAAGTAGAGAATTGAGCTCTAGTCCGGTCCACCCCCCCCTCACCCCCTCTTTTTACTCTCGGTTTTAGGAACAGAGACTATCAATCCGGGATTAAATGTTCCAGCCTTTAGTCTTGAGTCAAGCAACCGGGACTAGAGCCCATCTCAATCTGGGACTAAATGTTCTGGCCTTTAGTCTTGAGTAAAGCAACCGGGACTAGAACCCATCTCAATCTGGGACTAAATTAATGTTCCAAAATTTTTAGTCTTGAGTCAAGCAACCGACTAGAGCCCATCTCAATCTGGGACTAAATGTTTTGGCCTTTAGTCTTGAGTAAAAACAACCGGGACTAGAGCCCATCTCAATCTGGGGACTAAATTAATGTTCCAGCCTTTAGTCTTGAGTAAAGCAACCGGACTAGAGCCCATCTCAATCTGGGACTAAATTAATGTTCCAGCCTTTAGTCTTGAGTCAAGCAACCGGGACTAGAGCCCATCTCAATCTGGGACTAAATGTTTTGGCCTTTAGTCTTGAGTAAAGCAACCGGGACTAGAGCCCATCTCAATCTAGGACTAAATTAATGTTCCAGCGTTTAGTCTTGAGTCAAGCAAGCGGGACTAGAGCCCATCTCAATCTTCGGAACGAAAAAATAAATGAAATCTTGGAGACCTCTCTTGCATTGTGTGAGATTTGAACCCAAGACCCCTTACATCGCGTGTAGATTCCTTACCAACTTAGCTGCACACCACATGTGACAAAGTCCTGGGCGTACATGTGACAAAGTCCTGGGCGTACTCCTTTTGAATTACTCGTAGGTAGGGGTGGTAAAGGGCCCTTTAATTTAGCCTAGCAAATTTAAGAATCGGGCTGGATTAGGATCGGACCGTAAAACTATATAATTTTGAACTAAAAATGGAAAGGGCTAAGTGAGATTGTGAAACGAAAAAAAGGGCCGGATCCATTACCACCCCTACTTTCGTAGGGACACCTTTAATCTCGGTTGGAAGACCATTAGTTCGGGTTGGTAACACCAACCAGGATTAAAAGGTCACCCTTTAGTCCGAGTTGGTATGACTAACGGTGACTAAAGGTTGGGGGACTTTTAGTCGTGACCGAGACTAAATGTGAGTACTAAAAGCCGTTAAGTTTCTCTGCTAGTGTGAGCCTTGGGATGATGTTTGACCATCTATAGAAGTCGCCGTGCGAAAATCGTGCACGAGCCACGCCCGAATGCGCCGTAGTTCATCAGTTGATGCCTCACACGAATGGTGTCTCATGTCGTCCCACATGCAATGCATGACTAAACATGCAAACGGCGCGGCCCGTCCCGCGTCCGCAAGTGCCGCGTCGTCGTTTGCGGGATTGTGCGGCGGCCCGTTTTCAGCCGTGCGGGCATGCGGCATCTCTGGCGGCGGCCGCAATCCCGTTTATCGCTTGAACTTGCTGCCTTGAATGAATGGAAGTTGTGTACATGTTTGTCTATTTTCTTATTTATTTACTTTATAATTTTTCTAGTGATCCATATGTCAGCTAAAAATTTAGTTAAATTACACAAAAATACTATGTGTCGTTAGGAATATGTGATGATTTTTTTTATATTTTTTCACCATTCATACCAGGTAACTACAGTTAATAAATAGTAACATATGTCTCATCCTGAACTACCATACTCTTAGTCTCTGATAGCATCAAAGTCTACAACATCTGAAAAATAATAATAAAAAAAAATTACAGGGCCGACGAGACCAAATGGATATATGAAAAGCAAGTTCATTTGTTATTACATCTAAAAAGGCAAGTTCATAAGCAATTCATCTCCTACACGGCTGCCCTGCCATGGCCGAAATCTTCAGTCCTAGAACTCCAAAGGCAAAGCTGAAATGAGATGACATGAGTTGAGAACTCTGCAGCTCAGAAACCTTCAACCCTTCAATCTTGTGTGGAATGGTCATTCTCGACGGGCACAACTGCAAAGACAAACAATCATGTCAAATAGAAATGTTGGCAATACCAATGCTTTGAACATGTTGCTTGCCAACAAACAACTGCAACTGCTGAACACAGTCTGAAGATTAAAGATTCTGTACAGCATTCCAAGAGCCCACATCCTTCCAACTGCAAAGCCAGTCTGTCCACACTATATCTAGCATACTAGTACTTCACACTTCACAGCACAGAACGTCAAGTTTCACTCAAAAGAAAAACACAGAACTTGACAGAGTAGGCACCCTCCACACTATCACAAATATATGTTGTCTAACGAAGCTAGCATATTCAGGGTAAGATTCAGACGTGCAGGAGGCCAGCCACAGTCAGTAGTAAATAATTTCCTCTAGTCAGTTGAGAGCATCTGTAGTTCCCTGTTCTAACTGACAATCTACTATATCAGTTTTTCTGAACATCATATATATCATGATATCATCAAACACAAAATGAAGTTTGATAATCGACCACATGACCCATCAGTTCAGAAGAGCGTAGCTAAATGACACAAGAATATGCGACTTCAATTGTCACAAGCCACCACAGTTCAGATCTGAGCTTGCGCCTTTTAATCTGATGTGGAGATCCTAATGGTCGCCCCTTGCTGCATCGTCGGGGCCTTCGCTGGTTGCGGGTTGGAGCGGCGCCCTAGTGGCGCCGTTGGGCTTCGATGTCCGCTACCTATACCCGCTTTGGCTATGTGGGCCGTTGTGTGGGTAGATGTGCGCCCGCGGCGCTGTCTAGCCCAACGGGCTGACGGCGCGGCCCGCGCCGTTTGCAACTCTGCACCGGCCGGCCAGTAGCGACGTACGGAGTATATGCATACCATGTAGGCTGCCATGCCTGCGTACCATGCATGTTCCAAAGCTAAGGTGCATACATGTGCAGTTTTAAATGGTTGACCAAGGAAGACTTTAAGTTGGATGTGAGACCCCGGGGCAGGCCCCTCACGTGTATGGACCCCACAGAATTGTATACGTACGTCAACGGTGTTCGAGTTTTATTGTATACGTACGTCAACGGTATTCGAGTTCCTGGTGAAGCAGCACGGATCTCGAGGCAGTCCATCCAACGGGTGCATGCGTCGTAGCATGTGCCGCGCAAATTTAACTTTCTTTCATGCGCCCCGAAGCTGGCACGCCGGCCACCTCCACCGCTACCTGACAAACGAAATCACACCTACGCGAGCTCTGAGTGCTAGGCTGCTGCTAGCCGCTATAAACAGGGACAGCGGCACCCGAGGCTTGACAACGGCCTAAACGATCCTGAGCCTGTTCCAGCTAGCAGACATCGAAGAAGGTGATGGAGAGAACCGAGCTAGCGGAGGAGAAGGGGATGGAGAGATCCGTGCCCCTGAAAGCCGAGGATGGTAGCAGCAGCTCGATGCAGATGGTAGCCGCGAAGATGCTGGTGGCGGAACCAGAGGAGAAGGTGGAGGAGGGGTTCGCGCTTGCTGCCGAGAAGCAGGTTGGTTCAGTTCTACCTCTAACTTGCTTGGGAAGCTTCCGAAGTTGTTTTTTTAAAATATGTATTTGGTCTTCAGTCTTCACTGCCGGCATTATCACTCCCGGCTTTTAAAAAACCAGCAATGACGGTGCTTCCCAAAACATGACTGCTGGTTTTGGTTAAAACCAAACAGTGATATGACGAACCGACATTGATATTCGGTCTTCAATGTCTGTTTATATCAATGTCTGTTTTAGCCATGAACCGGCACTAATATTAGGTCATCACTGTCGGTTTTAGCCATAAACCGACACCGACACACTTGATGGTTTTAGCCACGGACCATTAGTCATATGCAAGAAAATTTCATAAGTTTATCATATGATGTCTGATGAAGACAAACTTTATATCAAAGCTGTAGTACTTTCGACGAGATCTACAACTTTGTGGTTCAAATTTTTAAATTTGAGATCGTTTAGATGTCCAAATATTTAAAATTTAAAATTTGAAGAAGATCTACTCCCTCCGTCCCGTTTTAAATGTCGCCGGGCGGCGGTGCTGTCGTGGTCCCGCTTTTAAACGCCGTTCCCTCACCGCCCGATGGGTTTCCACTCGTAGCCGTACCATGCGTCTTGTCCTCTCCCTCCCTCCCTCCCCACCACACAATTGCCGCCGCAAAAGAAAAAAAAAAACCGACCTTATCTCTTCCCCAACATGTTTGTGCCGCACGACGCAAGATCTCCCGCCGCCCGCGAACGCCCATCGCTATCCGCCCTTTGCGACGCCGCCACCGTGCTCCGCCCCTCGTGCCGCCCGCCTCGTGGGAGAGGCAGCTTTTTAACCTCCGCCCCTCGCGCCCGCTTCGCCCAGCTAGAAGCAATCGCCGCTCCCGTCGTCAGGTCGCCCGACCGCCATCTCGTCGCGGCCGTCCTCTCCTTCCCTCCCAGCTCCGCCGTCATCCATGAAGGGACGTGTCCCATCCCTCAAGTCTTTGGGGGGCGGGATTGGGGAAGGCGGCCGATCTTTGTTTCTGTCCCCATGCCATGCGGCGGGATTGGGGAAGGGGCGACGCGAAGCGCGGGTCGACCATCCGGGTGCTTCGTCGCCGCGCCTTGCGGTGGTGGGCTTCCCCGCCGATCGGCGAGATCTAGCGATTGAGGCGCTCATGACGACGTGGCGGTATGTGTGCACGCCCTGGGCCGCCGGTCATTCTCGCTTCGCCGGGTGCTCATGGGGCTCATGGCGGCGTGGGGGCAAAGATGTGCACGCCCCGCACGCCGCGCCGAAGCTGGCGCAGACCGCACGGATAAAGCCCGTCGCCGATGCGCGCCAATGGTGCCCGGCCAAGGGTGCTCGCCATGACGCGCCGGTGCCCGGGCGCGATCAGCGGCGGTGGTGGCCGGAGTTCGCCGAGCGCCCGCCGTGGGTCGAGAAGCGCGTGCCGCCGCGGGCCGATTGTTTTGAGTCGGTCTTGTCCTAGGAATCGAGCGGAGCGTAGAGAGCAGGGGAGAGAGTGGAGAAGGTGTTGTGTACTGGATTTCAGGGGTATCGTGGTCTTTTTTACCTCTTGCTTGTCTTGGTGTATCTTGTAACACCCCCGGTGTTACTCTCCTCACACAAAAACTTGACATGTCATCATGATCATTGCAAAGCATGCATGATTAGCCCACTCAGTGTTGCATTGAACTAAAAAAAAAGTTTATTTTATGTTTGGATGCATTGTCGGTCGAAAAGACGCGAGAGGAATCAGATTCCTGAACTATCCCCTTGTCGGAAACCCTAAATCCTAAACTCTAGTTTGTCCCATTTTCTTTATTTCAAAATTTATCAAGATTTTGGGTATGGTTATTAAAGCAAAAAGGTAGAGTTTTCAATTTTGAACAAAGTTAGTATTTTGAGTTTTCAAAGTTTAGTTCAAAATTTTAAAGTAATTTTGAATTTTATCAAAACCCTAATTGCCCCCCTTTTCTATATTTCAAAATCTAAGCAAAATTTGAAAAACATTCCAAAAGCTAGTTTGTAGATCTTGTTGAGAGGAACAAAAGTCATGTACAAAGTTTTTCAAGTTGTTACATGATTTTAAAAAGTAATTTTGAATTCAAATTTCAAAATTTTGAACTGCATTTCAAAAAAGTCATATTTCTGGGCTGAATTTGAAAATGCTCCAATTGTGAAAATTGTAGATTTTGAAAAATTAAGGTAAGTTACTTTTTCGAGATTTTTTGAGTTTAGTTCAAATTTTGGGAGTAATTTTGAAAATTCAGAGTTAGGGTTTGAGGTGAACAATTACCCCGGCCTCTCCCCCTCACCGCCACACCGGCCGTTGAGCTTCACGCCGCCGCCCCACCGGCCGTCTCTTCTCGCACTCTTGCGCCGAGGACCTTCGCGACGCCCCCCGCCACCGTCCAACCCTCCCTCCTATAAATAGGTCGCCGGGCCGCTTTTTCTTCTTTTTCCCAATTCGCGCCGGACCGCCGTCACCACCCGCCACCGCCGCCGCTCGTCGCCGCCGTTGCATCCTTCACAAAACCATCTACCTCAGCCGCCGCCTTCCTCACCTTCCTCTAGAACCCGGCCGCAACTCCTTTCGCCCGTCGGAATCGCCGCCGCTGAGCCCGCCTCCCCCCGCACCGCTCGAGCGCCGCCGCGAGCCCGCCGCCGCCGTCATCCTTGCCCGGCGGTGCTTTTGCTTGCCTTTCTTGTGTTTTCCCTCCCTCTCGAAGATGTATTCGTGAGCGGCTCGCGTTTTTCCACGCGACGGCCCCGACGTGAACGCGCCGCTCTCGCGCCGCCGCCGCCGGCCACGCTCGCCGACCCACCTCCGACTTAGACCGCCGCGAACCGAGTCCCGCCCCAAGACTACGGCGAGCTCCTCGGGCCGCCTCCCGCCCCTCCGCCTTTTTTGAACAACCACCGACGCCGGACGCGCCGCGCCGCCAAGGCGAAGGGCGAGCGCTACCGCCGCCGATGAGCACGCCAAGACGGGGCACGCGGAATGCTGCCAAAGCCAGCACCGTAGACACCGCCGCCCAAACACTTGCTCACCGAGGTCGCCGCATCGCTCACCTGCCAGCCCAATATGAACAAAAGCAGACCTTGCACGATCTTTGGGCCTCGCACAGTAATAGGCCAAATTCAACCCGAAACCCTTTTTCAATTTTGAAATGTTTTATTCAAATTTCTTTTATTTGGAATAGTGTTTGTTTTTGTAAATTTCATATAAATTCAAATACTAGCTCAAAAATTCTAAAAAAATTTTGTGTAGTCTTCCCATGGGTGTGTCTATCCACGAAAAATATGAAACTTGAATTTTGAATACTTTTGACATGATTTAAAAATACAAAATTTAATTGAAAAATGCATCTTCCTTGATTTTTAATAATTATTTTATTTATCCAAAAATCATGAAAATTATTTTGGTACTGTTTTATGACATGGTCTATCTGTACAAAAATTTTGAGCTTGTTTTGAGAAAATTAAAATATTTATTTTTTTTCATGCCCTATTACTTTATGTGTAAAACAAATGGTTTAATGTTTTCTAACTTAGGGTTTTGGGTTGTTTTGTGAACCCTAAACCACACCACTGTTAGATGGTCCTTGAGAACTCCTTAGGCAATGGTGATGATATCTCGTAGAGTAATTCAACAAGTTGGTTTTGTTGGGTTGCAACTTTATCGTGAAGGAAAGTCGTACTCAAGCGTTTATCATTTCATGCACTCTTGCACCTCATGTTTATATACATGGCATCATGTAAAGCATATGTTATTCTTACGTATAGTGAACGAAGGCGATCCGTAAATTGTTGATCAAGCCGCCGAAGAGGATCATCTTGTCGAACCAAGTTCGAATGCTTGCGATCCGTCGTCGAGTCGGGATATTTCACAATCAAGGCAAGCCCCGGAGCATTTAAACAATTCCTTGCGTTTTTACAAAGCTTTATATCACCTTTGATTTATGCTTTGCATTAGGTGATAGGAGTTGAGTGACAACCTAATTGATGCATTATCCATCCTTGATTATTTCGATACCTACCTTGATAGCCGCTTTTGGTAAAATGTTAGAACGCTTAGCCTTGCTATATTAGTTAGACTTTTTGAGTCAAAATGTGACAAGTCCTTATGATAGCCCGAAGGGGCATTTGATGAACACGGATGTTATATGATGAAACCATACCGGGATATGGTGTTGAATTTGAGACCGGCGGGTAATTTGCATTGAGAATGGAGTCTCAAAGTAGTATTTCCGGCTTGTCGATTAAGGACCGCGTGTAGGCCCGTAACCGAGACTATGGAACGCACCGCGCCGAGGTCTTTTGGCCAATGGCACGCCCTGGCTCCCGGGCGCCGCCCGGAGACAAGCCGAAACTAGTTCCGGACACATACTCCGGTAAGCCCAATCTCGGGGGGTGTCAAATCGAAACGCATAACCGCCGCGACCGGGAGTGGAGAGATGGCGGGAGTAGCGTGTACACTCGTGGGTTAAATTCCCGGATGCCTCGTGGGTTAGATTCCCAAGGTGTGAGGTGTACCGTGCTCTCGGGTGGCGTAGGACGCGTTCCGCTTTTGAGTATCCAAGAAAGGGTTGGTATATGCAAGCTTAAGTGCTACATATGTCGTGGTGGAAAGAACTCCCCATTTGGGTTAATCGATTTCGAAATCGCCGTGCTTCTCGGATATGGAGACTTGGTTTCCCGACTTATATCGTAGATTAATTATGGAACGTAGAAAGAGTTGGAATAAGTGATGGAGTATCTAAGAAGTGTATGCTCTAGTATAAGATCACCTAGAGTAGGTGAGGAACTATAGTGGAATTAAAATGTTGAAAGTAAGGATTCACTTCTAGTAAGCTTTTCTGCGCAAAAAAGAGTCATTGAAGCCTTACCTTGAATCCTATTAGACCCGCATTCCCGAGTCTTCTCCTATTTTTTCTTTAGTCGGGTAAGTCTTGTTCAAGATACTCCGCACTCGTGGTCTGTTGACCCATGTTGCGTGACCCACAGGTAGTCATGTCCAGACTTTGGACCGTGTTGCATGACGATCCATCAAGAGGAGAGTGACGATGAGTGAGAGAGACCCTTGGGCGTGGTCCGAAAGTGTAATATATGTATTAAACTTTCTACTACTCCTACTTATATGTTGAAAAACTTGTTTTAAACAAATGGTTGTAAAATTATTGTAATATATAAGTCTTCCGTCGCTTTCACTCGATTATGTATGAAAAATGCTGTTGTAATAATGCATTGACCTCGTAACGGATCCCGTTTGGAATAGTTAATAGTGCTTTTCGTTATAGGTGCACATATGTGACTATTAAAGGTCGTTGAACCGATAATTAGTACATGTGGGCCCCTGTAATTTGAAGGTTCTCATACACATCTCTCCCAACGACAAACAATAAGGGACGGAGGGAGTAGCTATCTAAAATGATGTTGGAAACTAAATTTTAAAATTGTTGAATAACTCTGATTTCTCTTTTTAATCTTTTGATAAAAACTTGTAACTAGTATTTCTCCCTCATACTAACTTCAAATTTGATGAATTTTTTTCTAAAAAATTTCTAAAATCATGCTTTATGAATTTATTGTATTATTACAAAATATTATTTTATCAATCATTTTTTGTGATTGTAATTTATGTATTTGAATTTTGAATTTTAAAAAAATGGTAACTTCAAATGTCATTTTGGAACACTAATGGTTTCAGCTAAAAAAAAAGTCATAAACATAGAAGTTGTCTAACTCATCAAGATCTACAACTTCTATTTTGGTCATTTGTTCATTTGACAAGGTGATAATAACATTGTTCATAGAATCTATATATCTCATAGTTTATGAAATTACTAGAAAGAGATATAAGATTTGTGACAATGTTACTACCACTATGCCAAATGAATAAATGATCAAAACAAAAGTTGTAGATCATGAGAAGTTATGAAACTTGTAGTTGGCAAGTTTTTTATTTGAAACCATCTTATCATGAAAAACTACGTTTGAAATTCAAATTTTGAAATATGATTTTTTAAAAACAAAGATTGTAGTCTCAAATAGTTAGGAAACTTTGTAGTAGACAAGTTTTTTATTTGAAATCATCTTGTCATGTAAAACTGTGTTTGAATGTCTTAAATTTGAAATTCGAATTTTGTTTCGTAAATGGCCTCAGATGGAAAAACTATCAAAATGAAAGATGTACATCTCAAAAAGATATGAAACTTTGTAGTTGACAAGGTTTCCATTTAAATTCGTTTAGGAGCTCAAACAATCAATTTACACTCGGTTTGTAAAAATATGTGGGAACCAGAATGTCATATAACCACAAGTGGCAAAGTGGCACAATGACACAGGATGACACTCATGAGGGGAGGTCATGGGTTTGAATCCCACCCGCTACGAAGCGCATGATTTTCACACAAAAATGGCCCCTCCTCGAATTTAATTGTTTTTTCTATTTTTGGGATTTCCTAGAAAACCACATCACGCCGGTTTGGAAGAACCGACATCGATGCCAACGCCATCACCGCCGGTTTGGTTGTGCGGTTTAAAATCCGGTAGTAATGTGGGTTTTGAAGTGACACTTATCTTCAATTTTGTAATAGTGAGGAGCAAGAGCTCCTACTGACCCCAGCCCCTCACGGAAAATAATGGCACTTTTTAATTTTGAAGGGTACAACAATGACACATTTGATAAAAGACAGAGAATCCATGGGAGTCGGCCAGAGGAACAAGGGGCATGATTCTAGCGTATTTGAAGAAGGTGACGGATAGATCCGAGCAAACAGAAGAAGAAGCACATGGAGAGATCCGTGTCCAAAGCCAAGGATGAAACTAGTAGCAGCAGCTGGATGCAGATGGTAGAGGAGGCGAAGATGCTGGATCTGGCTCTGCGAGCTATTGAGGAGATGATGGAGTCGCCCGTGGAGCCGGAGGAGAAGGTGGAGGATGGATCCACGCTTGCCGAGGAGCAGGTTGGTTCTAGTTCTAGCTCTAACCTACTTGGGATGCTTCCGAAGTTGGAGGACCATGGCTCGTCACCGAAAATGGCACATTTGATGAAAGGCAAGGAATCCATGGGAGTCGACGAGGAGCATGATTCTAGAAGCAGGTTGGTGGAGATGCAGAGGATCCTCGACGACATGGAACGGTGGAGGAGACCCTCCATCTACCGGGTGCCTGATTGGCTCAAGAGAATGACCAAAGCCGAGGCATACAGACCTCAGGTGGTGTCGCTTGGTCCTTTCCACCATGGTGAGCCGTCCCTAGGGCACATGGAGGAGCAGAAGCGCCGGCTGATGCGGCACATGGTTGAGCGGTCCAAACAGCCATTGGCTATGTACGTCAAGGCCATCACGGAAGTTGCTGACAAGCTGCAGGGCGCCTACTGTGGTCTAGATGTAGGATGGTATGGCCATAATACAGCTCGCTTCGTGGACGTGATGGTCACGGATGGGGGCTTCTTGCTAGAGTTCATGACGACGGTTACAGGTAGAAGGAGTGTATTAGAAGCTGGTTATGCACCCTACGACCCTATCTTCAGTGAGCGTAGCTTACTTTCTTTGTGGGCACGCATCCGATCCGACATGATGTTGGTAGAAAACCAGGTGCCCCTGCTCGCCCTGCAGACGCTTGAAGCTGTTCGAAGCGGCACATTTGTTCGACGCGGCACATTTCCGGTACGTGGCTTCATTCCTCGCACTGTTCTTTACAACGATGTCACCTCATGTTTTATGTGGTTATAAATACCAGTCTATTATTAAGACATCAATATCATCTCTAATATTACACTGTTGTCAAAAAAATACCAGTCTATTATTAAGACGTCAATATCATCTCTAATATTACACTGTTGTTAGTTAATTATATACTTCCTCTTGCAAAAATACATGATGCTGTTGATCCTTTTCCATTCTTTCATATACCTTTTACCCACCTAGTTGCTTACTTGCTTAATAGAATATGGCTATAACATTCACAAGATAGAAAAATTTATGGTGGTTGGAAAGAATAGGAGCCGTCGGTTAAAAACACTACCCCAGAGAAGGCCATCACTGTCGGTTCAAAAACCCCTTCACTGCGGATTTTAAACCGCAGAACTATATACCGACAGTGATGTAGAGTTCAAATCACTGTCGGTTACGCCCAATCGGTGGTGATTTGAAGCAAGACTGCCGGTTGGAGGCTCTAACCGGCAGCAAACTGTAAACTAATAATACTGCCGGTTAGGGAACCAAACCGACAGTGTTACTAAATTAAACACTGTTGGGTTGAGGTATCCACATTAGTAGAAATGTAACGGTGGCAAAAAAATAGGAGGTATCCATGCACATCAAGGTACCAAGAAGTACTAAACTGGTGGGATGGGACCGGTACCAAATACATATAAGACCGGCACTTAATTTAATTAATTAATTTAGTTATTAGTATTTTTTTTTATTAAATTCTCATATCAATTCTGGTCAGAATTTTTTTTTTTTTTTTTTTTTTTTTTGAAAACTGGTCAGAAAAAATTAGAGGGACAAAGTACCTGAAAGTACCACCGGTACCTTTGAACCACCGTAAAAGAACTCTAAGATATGAGATTACGAAACTATTACTGCCCACCATCCCGACTTGGTCTGGCCTCACCCCTCAACACGCATCCACCAAATTCCCTATTTTAATTATCTCATGATTAATAGGTCTTTTAGATTTTTTTTTTAGACAAGAATATTTTTCCAGAGTGTTTCTTTGTACCTATGTATATCGAGAGTATTATGGTGCAAAACGTTGGTTTCATTTTTTAAGATGAAAAATGAACGGGCTAAATGTCATGACCTAGTTTTACTAGGTGCTCCCTCTGTCCTGAATAAATAGATTTATAGAGTTGTCTTATGTCAAATTTCTTAAACTTTAACCATATTTTTAGGAAAAACCATCAACAATTATAGTTTCAAATTAGTATCATTAGATATACCATAAAATATATTTTAATAATATGTTTATTTTATATTGTTAATCTCTTTCTATAAAGTTAGTCAAACTTAAGAAAATTTGACTGCACGTTCTAGAAATTATTGATTTATTCATGGACGGAGGGAATAACACATCTATACAACCAGGGGCCCCAAGAAACTTTTTTCCCACTAAATGGATGGACCAAAAAAGTCAAAACGACTTATAATTTGGAATGGAGAAAGTATGTAGGAACATTGTAGGTCATAGGGTCAAGAAAATCGTGCAACTATACCTAATAAGTTACTGGATCATGCTAGGTCAGATATATATGAAGGAAAGCTCGAACAATGTATGGTAGCCTTTTTTTGCGAGGCTATTTTTTTTTTTTTTTTTTGTCATGACTAGGGTGGATGTTTTTCTGGCATTACGGTGGAATATATTCTTATAGGTACTACATAATTTTAACTGTATCGGTATTGTCACTTACTATACCTTTTGTCTCTCAACCGTGAGTGCAGAGCGATGCCATATATATTAACAAACTGGTGACTGATTTCATATGCCCCAATCTAGAGGAGATTAGAAACCAAGAAAACCTAGGACTCCATACCCTTCAGATGTTCCACAGAAAGTTCTGTGGCGGCCACTCTCAACCTCTGAAGCACCAAGATGAGTTGGACCAGAGTGAGACTACGATGCTCTCCGCTGAGGAGCTCCGAGAGGCAGGGGTTCATTTCAAGAGGAGCGACACTCGAAGCGTTCAAGACATCAACTTTAAAAATGGCGTGCTGAGTATGCCACTGGTAGAGATCGACGACAACTCCGAGAGAATCTTCCTCAACTTGATGGCGTTTGAACGGCTGCCACTACTACAGAAATGATTAACCGTGGCGGGCATTTTGGGTTTTTCGTGGCGGGCATTGTGTCCGTCCACGGAGCTAGGGTCGCGGTTAATCGTTCAATTAAACCGTGGCGGACTCCATGCCCGCCATGGTTGGTTAATACATTAACCGTGGCGGGCTTTTTAACAAAGACCGCCATGGTTAATAAATTAACCATGGCGGACTCCGCCATGGTTAATTTATTAACCATGGCGGGTTTTGTTAAAAAAGCCCGCCACGTTAATTAATTCAGGATTAATAAAAAAATAATTCAAAAATATTTTAAAATTATATATTATGATTTAAACCACATATTAAATAATAAAATAAGAGAATATTGACATAAATCTTGAACATGCATGACAAGTCAACATTCAACTAACATGGAGATTCAATTAAGCACTTAGAGTTTAAAAGTGATCACGCCCACATCACAATTTACAAATTAAACTCGATCGAACGATCGATTGATCAATCAAGAGTTTAGGTTACAAATCAATGTCATCCCACAAATAGTCCTTCATGTCTAACTTATTTCTCCAAATGCGTAGTTCCCATAAGTCGCCGTTTGTAGCGAGGTCGCTTGTTAGGGTCGAAGAATTTGCCGTAGGTAGCACAACGTCCTCAACGACGGCCCTACGGATGGCGCCAACCATTTTCTTGAACTTAAGGTCGTCCAAGTTTTGGTTCCAAAACCTTGCGTGGTTTTCTTCGTCATTCGCGCCACGTGAGTACGGTACACATCACTGCGGGATATGAACGTATGGGCATAGAAACCACACGTTCTTGTCGCCGAAAGGCTACTTACTTACCGCCCGCACGCGCGATATATGTACCGTAAAAATGGTTAGAATATTATGAGACCATTCAATATGGACAAGCAAACGAGAGTAATGCCGCATATACCTCGTAGTCTCGCCTGATCTTCATTTCGTCCTTATGTTTTTCTTTGCGTATGCTTATCCTCCGATCGTATGACTCGGGGTCTTTCAAGTAATCCTTGTAAGCCCTGTATGAAAACCCACAGTGTCATGACTTACAGAAGTTTATAGTATGAAATAGTATACACGTGTGGTGACTTACAGCTGCAGGGTCTCTTCAAAATGTTTGTAGAGGCCTTTTGGCGTATCATGCAACGAGTCCAGCCTAAGGGCCGCTCCATCCTGAGGGAAGATTAGCCAAGTAATCCAGTGGCCATAGTGTGCTGTTGTTTGTATACCGGCCATGCTACACCATTTTTTTTTATTAGAAATAGATTCCAAGTGTTCAAAAAATAAAAAGTATTACTTTTGACTTACTTGATATGTTGGGCCGCAATGAGACAACCGGCGTCTGTTTTGATCTTCTTCATGCACTTACAGATGTAGTCTGCCATCTCTCTAACTCTTGCATCACACAATGTTTTAAAGTGTTTATATTGTTCGGCCTTGCCCAACGCCCTGAGCTTTTCATTCCTCTGGGTCTCCATCCAGTATCCAGAAAATTCCGCCACGTCTATATACGCTGGACATAGAAACACAACTGGCTGATCCAATTCTTGGGCTATCAATGCTTGCATCCTGCAAGCACATGTGGTCACGTCATTATATATAGAATCGGAGAGCTAGAATTAGTCGTGTACGACCGCGTAATGATTGGTAAACAAACTCACGCAAAGATAGAGGGTGACAATGGATTGGTCGAGGTCCTCGGTGACGTAGCAACCGCCACATTTCGTCGAAGCCTCATATCATTGTAAAATGCCCGCCACGGAAAATAGATTCACAAAATGAATTTGTAAAATTCATAACAATTCAAATGGTCATTCAAAAATTCTGAAAATTTTTGTGTGGCCTCCCTATGAGTATGTGTACCCATGAAAAATGTGAAACTTGAATTTTGGATAGTTCTTGCGTGATTTAAAATAACAGTCTTTAATTGACAAGTCGGGGGCGTTTCGAGCAAGTCTTGCGATCTCAATACATTTTTAGTTCCATTACATAAATGTCGTGACATACATATTTGGTTCCATTACATATTTGGTTCTCATTACATATTTGGTTCGACTTATTTTTTGCCGGGGCTGCCACTTTGTCTTCTTCGACCGTCCGTGCGGCACGGGGGGCTTTGTCTTGGTCTTGATGACATTCCCCCACACGCGTGTCTCGACTTCCTTGATCTTGGTTGGATGATCGGTAAAGAGCGTAAACTCTGCGTAGTTGTTGTACTCTTCATGACTCGCACTCCATCGCTCCCACGATCCTTTGCTTCCCTCCCACGACCCGCATGTAGTTGCTTTTTGCCTGCGAGTTGGGCACCGGGTAGTAGGCTACCCGGGCCACGCGACTTCTTGAGTACCCACTCATCATCTCCAGATTACTTCGAGCTGAGCGGTGGTTAACCCAACCGTCCCACGTCAACCGCCGTTGGCTTGACCCACTGCACCGAAAATGGGTATCTGTGGCTCTCGCCATAATCAAGTTCCCAAATCTCTTGGATTTGCCCATAGTATGTCTTGAGTTCCTTGGTGGCCATGTCAATGCCCTCATACCGAACGCCGCTGTTCTGTGACGCGCTCTTGTTGTCCTTTTCTTTCGTGTGGAACCTGTATCCGTTGATGTCGTAACCTTGCCATGTGATGATTTGGCTAGATGGGCCGTATGCAAGCATCGATTCTTCGATCTCTCGCGTTTAGTGGTATCCCCGTTCTCCGATCCACGTTGTGAAATTCAAGCTGGTGTTGTCTCGAGTACCCACCCCTCCGTGCGCCCGGCCACGCTTGCTGCGAATTTCCTCCAGATGCTTCTCATTACGTTTCCATTGATACTAACTAGTTCGAGAGCGCTGTCATGGGCTTCTTCGATTGTTTCTTGCTCTATATCGGTCCGTACTTTCCTCCCCGCGCAGCCCATCCCCCGTGGTCCTGCCTTCCGTGCGGGTGGTCGGGTAGGCCGATTGCATTTCCATCCCGGATGTATCTAGTGCGGCCGAAGCAACGACCTCCCCGTGTTGTGTATGCCTCGATCATAGAGCCCTCCGGGTATGCACGGTAAAGGACGGATCTGTTAAGAGAGGACATGAACCGCTCGTTCCGTCCACATCTCGTGCGGTAGAGAGGCCCCCCGTTCTTCTATCCGATCGACCATGTGTATCATGAGGTGTGGCATAATATCGAAGAAAGACGGTGGTAAGCACATCTCGAAATGGCATATAGTCTCCGCGATGAACTCTTTCGGTCGGGGGAGGTCATTTTCAGCGATGACCTTCTCTCGTGATGCGATTAAAAAAGTAGCACAGGCGTGTAACGACCATCTTCACGAACTCGGGCCGATGCACCTAATCACAATTGGAAGGAACACCGCCGGCATGACATGACAAATCATGGGCCTTGAAGTTTGATAGTGTTAGGTCTTTCATCGATACAATGCTCTTCATGTTGGAACGAAACCGGTCGGCACTTTGACATCCCCGAGCCATTTGCAAAAATCCCTCTTTTCATCCCGTGTCGATTGTAGCTCGCGGTACGGAAGGTCGACTTTTCCGCTATTCCCCGAGGGTATCGAGTGAAGTTCGGGCCTCGATGCCCATGTCGGCAAGATCCTCGGCGTGACTTGACACCGCCCTTCGTCTTAGTCTTGATGTCTAGGAAAATCCCCACCAAGCTCTCAAGACATTCTTCCGTAGATGCATGTTATCGATGGCATGGGGTGTATGGAGCATCTTCCGCATATGGCGGTGCTTGAAGAAAATCGACCCCCTTCTTGAATGGGACTTTGGCCGGTGCGGATTGGGTTCTCGCTTCTTCTTCTTCTTCTTCTTCTTCTTCTTCTTCTTCTTCTTCTTCTTCTTCTTCTTCTTCTTCTTCTTCTTCCACTTTGCCGTTTTGTTCCGCTTCCGCTTCTTCTTTGCCTTTGGCCCACCGGCTTTCTTCTTCTTTTCGAACTCGTGGTTTATGTTCTTCACCATTTCAAACACCTTTGGCCCGTACTTTACCCTTTTTCGGCTCCTCCGTTTCAGCCTCGGCTCGCCGTCAAAGTACTCATCCATCGAAGTATCCCGGTACTGTGTTCTTTCTTTTGCGAGAGAATTTACGATGTTTCATGTACACCGTCTTTTGGGATCCGCTAAGGTAAGTGGAGCAGGTATTCTCAATGCAAACTGTGCAAGCTGTCTTCCCCTTAATCTGCCCCGACAATGAAAAGAGAGCAGGGTAATCACTGATGGTGACCATTATCATGGCCTTTAGAGTGAACTTCTTCTTCTCGGACGCATCCATAATCTGGACCCCTTTCCACAGTTTCGCCAATTCCTCCATTACTGGCTCAATGAGGACATCTATATCATTGCCTTGCTGCTTTGGTCCGGAAATGAGCATGGCCAGAAGAAGATATTTGCGCTTCAGACACTCGTAGGGAGGCAGGTTGTATATGGTGAGGGTGACCGGCCGGGTCTTTGTCGCGAAGCTGCGAGGTCTCGAACGGATTCATCCCGTCTGTACTCAAAGCGAACCTTACGTTCCTGGGCTCGTCCCTAAACTCCGGGAATATGTCATCGATGCGTTTCCACGTTTTGGCATCCAAGGGGTGTCGCGACTTGCCATCGCCCTTCATGCGTTCGGCGCATGCCAGGACATCGCCTTGGCATCCTCTCGGGTTCCCAAAATTGCACGCAGCGATCGAGCATGGGTAGGTACCACACCGATAGGGCGGGGATCTTCCTCCGGGTGTAACCCTCTTCTTCCTCATCCTCGGGAGGTGGCATCCGCTTCTTCTTGCTCGTCTTTCCGCTCTTGGGCCCTCTCGACGGTCCCTCCTCATCGGTGGCACGACGGCCAAATTCCTCTTATAACGACTCACGCCGCATCGCGACAGTTGTGTAAGTCCGCATAGTCACCCCGGTATAGAATACAGTGGTTAGGGCACGCATGAAACTTCCTAAGCTTCATCGCCACCGGACGAATCAGCTTCTTCGCCCGATAGGTATTGGCGGGCACCTTATTCCTCTCGGGTAAAACAGTGTCACCGAGGTACCGTAACAGGTCATTGAAGCTCGTGTCTGACCACCCGTGGCGAGCCTTCAGCATCAACATCGTTAGGTTAAAACGTAGCACCGTGCAATCCTTTGGACATTTGCCGTCGTCTTTGTAGAGAGGGTCAATTGCCGCCCGCTTCATCCGCCTAAAATTCTCGAGCCACCTTGGATTGCCAAACAACACGCCATCTTCATCTTTGAGGTTAGCAATTTCCTCGAAAAGAGCAAAGCATCCTCGGGCGACATGTCATCAACTATTTCGCTCACCATCATCTCCACCCGCATTGTCGCCTCCGCCATGTCTTCAAGCGGTTCATCTACGGTGATGTAATCACGATTATCAACTTGTTCTCGCCCTTCGTCCCACCACCGTTGTTTCGTCGTTGCTCGGCCGACGGGGTCCTCCAGATGAACCGGTCGCGACACTCGGTTCTTTTTCACCATGATACGTCCACACGGTGTACCTCGGCTCTCTGATGAAACCATACCGCATCAAGTGCTCCACGACGTCGTCATCCTTGTGTAAGAACAGATGCTTGCACTGATAGCACGGGCACACCATTACTTCCGAACCCTGACTGATTCGATGCTTCTGCGCGACGGGCATAAACTTCTTTCGCACATGATCAACGAATTCCAAACTCATCCTCGGCCTGTACATCCAATCCCTATTCGGCGCCATGGTCGACGGCCTACTCAAATTAATTAAACCAAAACAAAGAGTGCGATCGATGATTAGAGATCGAAGTATCGATGAAAAAGACCACGTACACTTCAAATGAGAGGGGAGAGAGAGGGGAGGAGAAAGAGGGAGAGAGAGAGGGGAGGAGAAAGAGGGGAGAGAGGGGAGAGAGAGAGAGGGGGGAGAGGGAGAGAGAGGGGGGAGAGAGAGAGAAGGAGAGGAGAGAGGGGGAGGGAGCTAGCTAGAGAGGGAGAGAGAGAGAGAGGGAGAGATCAAAACTAGATCTCAAAAAGAAAGGGAGAGAGAGGGGAGAAAGAGGGAGAGGGGGGAGAGAAAAGGGGAGAAAGAGGAGAAATACCCCCTAGCGATGCCAAACCTTCCCCCCCCTAATGGTGATTTTAGAGTTTTGAAGCTCAAAACCCTAGAAAATGGCGAAAAATCCCGTGGGGAAGAAGAAGGTTGGGGCTGTATTTATAAACCCGGACTTAACCGTGGCGGGCATTAATAAAAAACCGCCACGGTTAATAGACATTAACCGTGGCGGGCACATTACAATGCCCGCCACGGTTAATAGACATTAACCGTGGCGGGCACGTTACAATGCCCGCCACGGTTAACCGACAACCGTGGCGGACATTGCCTAGCCGGGGGGGCTGCCACGCCAACTATTTTGCGTGGCGGTTTTATAAATGCCCGCCACGGAAAATAAAAAAAAATAAACACCACGCAAAAATCCATTCTGTAGTAGTGTGCACAGCGATGCCGGGAATGTTGCAACGGATTATATGATCTTCATGGATAACATCATCGACTCGGAAAGGGATGTGGCTCTGCTGAGATCTAAAAAGGTCCTAAAAAACTTTTTGAGCAGTGACAAGGAAGCGGCCGACCTATTCAACACTCTGGGCAAGGGAGCAACCTTGAGATCAGGCAGCAAGGTGGGTCACGTGCAAGGGAAAGTTTCTAAGCACTGTGAGAGGCCGTGGCCGAAATTGCAGGCTAGCTTCAAGCACACCTACCTGCGCAACCCTTGGGTGTTCTTCTCTGCTGTGGCAGCTATCGTACTGCTTGGCCTGACCATCCTGCAGACCATCTATACAGTTGGGCCCTTCTACACCAAAAAATAGCATGTTCTTTTTCCTTTTCTCTTGCGAGGAAGTCAAAATATCTCTCCCGGGACTCAGATTTTACTAGTTCCTAGCTCCATGTAATACATTATAGTTTGTTCTGTAATCTTAATTATTTGCGAGACCTATATCTGTACGAGATCAACAGTGGATTATTGTTTCTGTCTAATTTCACATTCCAATGGGAAATTCTAGTTCTCTTACTTCAATTGTGTTGAAAGTTTTTTTTTTTGAAAAGGCGGCAAAAAGCTTTTGCCGTAAATTTTATTAGACGAGTAAAAGGAAAAGACAAACCAAAAGGAAAAAATACAACCCAACCCCAAGGTCTGGTGCCCGGAAGAACAACTCCTGAACGACTACTGCACCCTTGACCTCAGGCTGACCAACAACTGAAAATAGCGAAAAACAACATAAACGCCATAGAGGCTCCACCGGACAACTACTGTTCCTATGTAGACTGATCCATGGCGCGTCGGTACTGTACGATGTCATCCTTGCAAAGTAATGCTACTTGGAAAGCCTGTAAAGATTTGTTTTGAAATGTTCTCCTATTTCGCTCCTTCCATATATTCCACCAAAAATAGATCATGATTCCATCAATCCTTCTCTTCTGGGTCTTGTCAAATTTTGCCCGACATTTTCGCCACCATCTATGGATTGAGCCTGAGATGTCCACCGTGTCAAGAATTGAAAGGTTGAACCATCTTTTGATTGTGTCCCAAACTTGTAGGGTGTAGGGACAGTCTTTGCATAGGTGTGTTGGGGTTTCTGGCTCAGCTGCACATAGTTTGCAAATCGGATCATTCTACCAATTTCTTTTCGCCAAATTGTTTGCTGTGAGGATCTTGTTGTGCAACAATGTCCATGCAAAAAATTTGCATTTTGCTTCCGTCTTTGCCCTCCATATCGACGTCAACTTGAGTTTACTGAATGAACCTTGGAACTGTATTTGGTAAGCGCTCTTGGCCGAGTACTCCCCATTTGTGGTCCATCTCCATTGAATTGAGTCCTCAGCGCTTGTGTCCCTTTGAACTCTACTAACATGCTCCCATAACGTTACCTACTCTTGTAATTCTTCTGAGTTATTTACCGGGGCAATTTGTGCCACCCATCTATTGTCTCTTAACGCCCCCTCTACTGAGATCTTCTTTCTTCTTGTTTTTTGAAATAGCTTTGGCGCTAAAGATTTTGCCGTTTGTCCCTCTAGCCAAGACGAGGTCCGAAGCATGCTGGTTTCCGTTCCCCACTTTGACAATTGTGGAAGCTTCAAAAGGTCTTTGTCACGGTCGCCGTCGCATGGGAGATCCAGCTCGTTCCACGCCCTGTCTCGATGTTTCCATTGGAACCACAGTCACCTCAACCTTAAAGCCCTCGCAAAACGTTCGAGATCTAGTACTCCTAAGCCTCCTATGTTCTTTGGTCGGCATGTTGTGGGCCAGTTTAAGAGAGAGTGCCCCCCATAAACCTTATCTGGTGTTTCCCCTCTCCATAAAAATCTTCTCCTCAACCTATCGATCTTACGTCATGTGATATATCGGTTGTGATGAGAGTACTGTTTTTACTAGAGTTTCTCTCCCTACCGTATTAAGGAGCTTGCCCTTCCAACCCGGTAACCTAGCTCCCACCTTGTCGATTAAAGGCTGCACTTCTATTCTCCTGAGTTTTTTGGTGTGTAAAGGGAGCCCTAAATATTTACCCAGGGCCGGCTCTACATTTTGAAGGGCCCTTGGGCAGCCAAGAACATATAGGCCCGTTAAACTACTCCCTCCGTTTCAAATTATAAGTCGTTGACTCATTTTAACTTTTTTTTTTTTTTAGTTCGTCCATTTTGCTATGTATGTCTAGATACATACATATAGGCCATGTTTGTTTTTCGTGGCCACCCAGTCGCGATCGCAAAATCACGATGGAGATAAGCCTAGATTTCCTCGCTTTATACATAAGCGGCGGGATTCTTCACTTTCAGTTGCCACCGCCCGAGGAATCGCAGTTCCAAACATGGCAACAACTTGAAATGGAGGGAGTAGTTTTTAATATGTAGAGCACGTAGCAAGTTAGGAATTTGTTTTTGAGCACTTGAGAAATGCTTGTTAGGCAACATCTAACATATTCAACTAAATACATTAAATTAGAAATCTATAACTCTAGCACTGTACAAGCATAGCGCAAACACACAAAAAAACAAAAAAAACGCAAAAATACTAATCCATCATGAGTATTGGTGTGTTGCTTACGAGATCACGCGCTACTGTCCGCCATTGTTGCTGGTCGCGTCACCGTGGCGGTGAGCTATTTCGGCAACTAGCGTTGGTCATCGGCGTCCGTGTTCTTGTTTGCGTAGATGCCTTGATAGGAGATTGACTGGAAGAGGCCTACGACGTTGGCCGATGGGATTATGCATTAATTTTTGCCAAATAAAAATTGTATATATACTAACGATCTACATGGTATTGGCCCCTCTACTCCGTGGGCCCCCGGCGGTCGCCCTGCCTGCCCTCCCCCTAGAGCCGGCCCTGTATTTACCGGGAACTTTCCTATTTTCCCTGGAAAGTTTTGTAGTAGCTGTGTAATCTCCGCCTCTACCACTCTTATTGGAAAAATCTCCGTTTTCGTGATGTTAATGTTGAGCCCCGAACAATCTCCGAAAAATGTCAGCAACTTGAGGAGGAGGTCTAGATCAGAGGCCGATGGCTTACAAAAAATTACTGCATCGTCCGCATATAGAGAGCATCTTAACTTGGCTGTACTGGGCAACACCGGCTCCAAAAGCTCTTTTTCTGCCGCCAACTCTATGATTCTCTGAAGTGGATCAATAGCCAAGACAAAGAGGAGTGGTGATAGAGGGTCTCCCTGCCTTAACCCTCTTGCGTGTCTGATTCCCTTGGTTGGTTGTCCATTCACTAGAACCTTTGAGGACGCAGTTCCTAGCAACGATGCTATCCAATCCCTCCATTTCCCACTAAAACCCAAGGCTTCCAAGACTTCTAATAGAAAGCACCACTCCACCGAATCGAAAGCTTTGGAGATGTCAAGTTTTATAAACAGCGCCGGTTTCTTCTTTCTGTGTAGGAGTTGGATCACTCTCTGTGAATAGATAAAGTTGTCATGGATGCATCTTTTTTTGATAAAAGCATTCTAGGCATTTGATACCAGCTCATTGTGTTGAAAGTTGCATATACTGTATATATAGGACGCGACAGGGTATTCTCTGCAGGAAGGGACATCATTTTCCCATTGTCAGAGAAGTTTAATATACAAATAAAGTTCGTTTTGGTTTGAATCTAGTTAATTTATAGTTTGGCTTCCAATGGGCCATGGCAACAAGTGTGTTTTGAGACTTTATTTGCTTCCTCCATTTCTTAAACATCAGGTGTAGTAGCTACAGTTCTCTCCTAGCTATGAGATATTGAAAAGATATGTTTTTCCCTCAAATCGCTTTCAAAATATATTCTCTGGATCGGGTGCTATTTCTTGATGGCAACTTGTGAGCCAGCCTTCCTGATACCATAGAAACAAAGATGGTAACTGATGACCAATTGACCATTCATACATTTTTGCGCGCACCGAAGTCAGCAAGCATCTTTTCCAGCTTCGTAAAAAAATATATTATATTATACTAGATGGTTCGCTGCGGGATGTTAGTTCTCTTAGCAGTCGTGTACTCGTGTACAACTATTGCACAATTCAACACTGAGAAACCACTGTCGAGACTATATCATATATACATCCACTATCCTGCTGACTCTCCACACAGCTAGCATTGCCAACACAGATAATAATTCCCTTGTTCTACTCACTTTACCTATGCTTTCCAAACAAAACGTGGTGGATCATCTTATCCTTTATATCCTTCAGCGTGGCTTCATCTTCCCGTGTTTATCCTTAGGCGCTCGAGGTGGATAAGCAGCCGTTGGACATGATGGCTGCTGCTCCTGTACTTGCTAACCAAGCTTGGAGTTGGAAAAGATGGCTGTACTCACCGGTGGACCAGCTGGGATTTCCATGCTTCAGGCACCGCGGGCGGGCTAACTGTTGTCTAGTGCGAGGTGATCACCATCTTGGAGGGTAGAAACGTGTCCGCCTCCTCCACTGGTTGGGCAAAGCAAAGAGCCGATCTTACACCATTTAATTTAATTCAGTTACTATATGATCGATCTATCTGCAGAAAATTGCTAAGTACAATATGATCGATCTATCTGCAGAAAATTGCTAAGTACAGCTATTGGTGTATCAGATATTCAGATTGCTCCATCTCTGTGCGCGCGCGGCCATGGGTGTGTGTATAGGACACATTTTTCCTACTCTCGGAAGTAAACCATATTGTGTATGCAGCATACTATCAGTTTGAGTATGTTTATATACTCAATTAGATACTTCAAATCTTACTACACGATTTTTTTTAAGAGCCCATAATTTTAATATATTACTAAAATATCATTATTATAGTATATAAAATAAGTACAATCATATGTAGATAATCTTACATACTTGATATACATACTACCCTATCTATATAGTTAGTATGAACGTATACTTCGTCTATGTGCACTTCGCCTTGAACCGGGTCGAGCACCACCACCGGAGTTGGCTTCGGGACACCATTAGATTGAGCGCCGCCGGTGTTGGTTCAGCAAGCGGACGCCACCAAATCGAGCGCCGCCACCGGTGGACCCACCGTCGACACAGCCGATTGAGCACCACCACTGGATGGAGTCGCTGGCACACGCCGCAGCACAGCTAGATTGACCAGCCATGGCTGCCGTCGTTACACAAGTAGCTGCACGTGCCCCTTGCACATCCGCCGTGTCCACCGTGGACGCCACGTCACGATGGCGTCACGATCCTGGTAGGAGTGACGAAGGATAAGGCCGGCGAACGCGCTCGGCGGAGAGGGTAGCGAAGGATTTGCCGGCAAACACGCTCGGCGGGGAGCACGACGATGCCGTCTCAAGCAGAGAAACGAGGAGGAAGACGATAGAGATTGGGAATAATTGGTTTGTTCATATTCGATATCCCATTCAGGCAGTCCACGGGCACATATAGGTTCATTACATGGGCCAAGCCCAGCACATAACAGGCACGCAGGCCCAAAGACTTAACCTGTTGACTACTCGCTAGCAGCCCGTGGCTAAGGTCACGACATTCCCCCCTGCTTAAGCAACAGCTTGCCCTCAAGCTGTGGATGTTTCAATCACTGCATAAGCTTTGGCATGTTGTGTATAACAGAGGTTTGATATGGAGTCACTTTGTTGAGACCCAAGCCTTCAAGGGTCCTCAATCATCAGGTGATAGAATTGGAGCTTGAGGATGGTACAACCAGCCATTGTCTTGTAGGTGATGACTAGCATAGTTCTGAAGTGTTGACTTACGCTAAAAAGAATGAGAGGAACCAGCACAAAGGAAATAGCAGATTTGGGTACAGGTACCTCACTGTGAAAAATGATGCCTGGAGTTACCCTCGAGCTTGAACTTTTGGCCTCCACACACTCGATAATAATATGATGCCAGGGTGCAGATTGAGTACACAAGCAGTCTGTATCTCTAGATTCTTGTTGATTTGTATATGGCATAATCTCAGATAACTGCAGCAAAAATACTCCATTCAGAGAGTTAACTGAAATCTGCTTTAGTGTTCCAGTAAGAGGTAACCAAGGAAATATGCAACTCCAAAACAGGAAAGTATGGTTCTTGGTGTATCCAGCCCAGTGCAAAATTAGCTTGGCATCAATCTGGTTTACTCTGGGTAACTTTCGCACTCTCGAGACACATAGCAAAAGTACTTGGCCATCAAAATCTGACGTGACTGTCCATTCTCTGAATATGTACAGAGTGAACACCATATCAATGCCATGGCTCAGATGTTTCTTGATAATATTCAGTGCAGGTGTTAGCCACTGTAGCATAGATTTTGCTCTACATCACCCCCAAGTATGGGGGTAGTCCGATTTACCCTCCGAACTATGAAACCGTCGATTTACCCCTCCGAACTATGCAAAACCGTCTAAATTACCCTCCGGGCGGTTTCGCTACAGTAACCGTGGGTTTGCTACAGTGATTCGGTTTAGCCTTTTCCCTTTTTTATTTAATTCGGCTGAAACTTTGAAAAATCCTAATAAATCACAGAAAAAATCATAAAAATGAAAAATCCAATTTTGTTGGACTCCACATGAGTAGATCTACACAGTGAACATATAATATGTTATGCTTTAGTACAAAGTTTTTGCTACGAAGGTTTTGCCTTTTTATTTTTTATTTATTTGGTGAGTCTTTGAAAAATCATAGTAAATCACAGAAAAAAATCGTAAAATAGAAAATCTATTTTTTAGACTCCACATGAGTAGATATACATAGTGAATATATAATATGATTTGCTTTAGTATAAAATTTTTTGTTGTAGCTTTAGATCTATGCTTTTCTACGTAATTAATTGAAATAATTCATAGCTGCAGCTTCTATAATTATTTTGTTGGACTAAGGCAGACCATATTATATGTTCACTGTGTAGATCTACTCATGTGGAGTCCAAAAAAATAGATTTTCTATTTTATGATTTTTCTGTGATTTACTATGATTTTTCAAAGACTCAGCCAAATAAATAAAATATAAAAAGGCAAAACCTTCATAGCAAAAAACTTTGTACTAAAGCATACCATATTATATGTTCACTATGTAGATCTACTCATATGGAGTCCAACAAAATTGGATTTTTTATTTTATGATTTTTCTGTGATTTATTAGGATTTTTCAAAGTTTCAAATAGAATCTATATCTATATCTATATATACTACTAATAAAGCGAAGAAATTTCAGTCCCACCTTTTTTTCTGCCACCGTTTGTCCGCCTTTCCACCGATATTTTCTTCCGTCCGTCAGAGTTGGATACCAAAACAGGCGAAGAGTTGGAGACCGACGGGTGAGTTTTCCATCAAAACAAGAGTTCGGATCAGACAGGTGGAGTTTTCCATCAAAACAAAGAGTTCGGATCAAACTGAGTTCCATTTATAGAACCAAAACATCTATTCCCAAAACAAACATAGTACACACAGGTCTCTTTCCCAAAATGCAATCCAACACGAACGTGACATGGTACACAACTAGAAGCAAAACCAAATCAATATTTCCAGAAAATCATGTACTAAATAAAGGAAGTGGAGCACAAAATCAAAGCCGGTCAGTATGATGGCCGACGACCATGACACGGGATGGGGATAGGGCGGCACGGGCGATGATGCCTCAGCGACACGGGGCGGGAAGACGATGACAGCGCAAGTTGAGGTCGACGTTCGAACGGTATGCCGGCGAGGTCCTCCGGATGAGCGGGAGCAGGACGTAGCGGCGGACAGCGAGGTTGCATACGGCGAAGTTCGGTGAAGACGGTGCTCCCGGTGGCCGCCGGCGGCGCTGTTGAGGACGGCGGCCGTCGCGTGGTAGTCCCAAACAATCCCTCCGGCGTCGGCGGTTTCGCACCCACCACGGCGGCAGGGGTCCACCAAATACCGGGAGGAACCCCGAGCGTAAGTCGACCCACGGTGGCGACGACGCTAGCGGTGGATGCCGCCGGTGCGGTGGCTTGACCGGTGGAGGCCTGCGGCTGTCGGGGCTTCCTCCTCCGACGCGAATCGCCGTCGGGGACAAGGGGAAGGTGGATACCGTGAGAAGCGAGCCGAGGTTTCGTGCAGCGAGCGAGGCGACGGAGAAGCGGGGAGGAGACGCGCGAAGGCGCAGCCACACGGCGCGCACCGATTGATGTCGACCGCACTTTTCTGCTGCTCGTCGTCGGATCTAGATCAACGCTCACGTTACGTTCTTTGGCATTAGGTTTCCTGTCTTGGGCTGTTAGTGGGCCTCAAGGGGGTCACGCGTATGGGCTCAAGCTGCATTAGGTTTCCCGTCTTGGGCTGTTAGTGGGCCTCAAGAGGTCACGTGCGGGCTCAAGCACGCCGCGTGCATGGTGCGCCCACCATGGTTCTATACTGGACCGTTTCACCTAAATTGAGTTTTCATTTAGCGTGCATGGAGAAAGTAATAACTATTACAATATTAATTGTTATATAAAAAAATGTACATAATAAAATATATGCATATTGAATGAAATAATTTGGCATTCACCCGTAGCAACGCACGGGTAAATTTTAGCCTTACTAATAAAGAGAGAAAATTTCAAGACCACCTCTTTTTTTCCTGCTGCCGTGAGTTCCTGCAGGCCCGTCTCGTGGCCGCAGGCCCATCTTGTGGACTTAATATCTAAAGCACCTGTCGTTTTGTCGTCTAGCCATCCGGCCTAATCCCTGAGCTCTACGTAAACAAAAAGGAGAGTTGGAGACCAACACGCGGAGGCAAGAAATTTCCCAAATCTGTAAGAAAAGCAAATTGAGAATAAATACTTTTTTTCTCTTTTTGAATAAAAAAAAAACAAATCAGGTGCCACTGTGGACGGCCGTCTGCATGAGTTGCTCTCTCTACTTTTTTTCTTTTCTTTTTGATAAAAAATAAATCAGTAAGCACAAACATATATACATCTATTTGTAGAATTCTATGAGCTTGCTTTAGTGGGTCTAGAATTGTATAACCCTACATAGAAACATATCTTCTATATCTTCTTATATGTTACACCTATGTATCATTTTTGTTCTTTTATTCATTTGTATAACCCTACATAGAAATATATCTTCTATATCTTCTTATATGTTACACCTATGTATCATTTTTGTTCTTTTATTCATATAAATACCTCATTATTTGTTGTTACAAATGTGTACTCACCTCGTACATAAAAGAACACAATTATGGTAAGTGTGCCAGTTAAAGTGACTCAAGTTTGACTAAGTTCATAGTGACAATATTGATTATTCTTTTTTCTCCCGTGGCAATACACGGGCATATTTCCTAGTTAAATAAAAAAAAGGAAAAAGGCAAAACCGAATCACTGTAGCAAACCCACGGCTACTGTAGCGATACCGCGGTTACTGTAGCAACCGTCGCCCAAAAACCGGCTAGGGGGTCATTTAGACGGTTTTGCATAGTTCGGGGAGTAAATCGAGACGGTTTCATAGTTCGGGGTAATCAGACTACCCCCATACTTGGGGGTGATGTAGACTTTTTCCTAAGAATAATGGAATCACTACTAAACCAACAGTTCGGCTGAACTTGATCATAGACATCACACATCAGTTGCTTGAGAGAATTGTTTTGTGGCACTCCAAATTCAAAACTTGATGCTCCACTAGTAACAGTAGTATAGTCACTTCCTCGGGCTTCTGATAGCATTGGTGAACCAAAAATGATATCAGAAAGGAACCCTCCTGCAGGCATATGAATTATATGACTGGTGGTAGCACTATGGACTGTAGCAACATGAGTTTCTAGTTTGTCCCGTGCAATCAACATCCTCCTGATTGGAACCGAGAGGACCTGCTCCAGCTTTGCATGCAAGCTGATAGGCAAATATGTCTTGCCACTCACAACTAGCAGTCGTGCCAACCACTTCACTGATAAAAACACCATAGGCACACAGTGAGTAAAACAACAACTTGCTAGACACACCTGCAGGTAATTCAGTCTAGAAGCACCAGCTGTAGCATGACAATTAATTAAAGATGGTGGCCAAGGTGGTGGCCATGGTTGCAACTCAATGCAGCAAGTAGTAGTGAACCAAATCAGTTTGAGTTGAAGTATCCCAGCAATTATCAGATGCTTGTGCAGTACCAGCACTGGACATAGGTTGTAGTTGAACCAAACCTTCATGTCAACATGTATCACTTCAACAACCTTGTTCTCAGGCAGCAACAAATGTTTAGCCATCCATCTTGCAAGGCAAACAGTCAACAAGGAAGTATCTGCAGCACTTCCACTCAGCATAAGCAAGAAAAACTGTGAAGTCCATGGTGACAGCAAGTGAAACAGCCTGATAGGGTGAACCAACCCATAAGAAATGCAGCATGGACTGATAGAATGGAGCATATGAGGTTCAGGTTGTGCAATAGCGGAGGAATGCAGGTAACCACCCCATGAAATTCTTGGCTTGAGTAGCTCAGAAGCAAACAACAGCCTACTTGTTGCATTGGAAAATCCATAGTCAACTGCAGAATACCCGAAGGATGGCCAGGGTATTAGTCGCAGACCAAACAAATCAGATATCCCCACAACCACAAGCCTGGATATCAGCATGTATTCCCAGGGCACAATTCGAGCCATATATTCAGACACTTCTAGAGATATCTTGATGACTGCAAAAATCCAGCCTAATACCATTTGATCTGAATGCCATGGCTGATAAGCTATACTGTGATGAATTAGAATGCACACAGGCTTGCTAAGAATAGATGCAGTCATCACCTCAGAATCAAGCAAACATATACCCAGCAGTATAGAAATAACAGCTATTCTCTCTGATCTCATCATGCATTTCCACAACTCTACAAGTTCAGGAAGCTCATGACTGGTGTTGCTGAGGTGAGACATACCATGGGGGCTTCCAAAGGTGGGCAGAGAGAGACATGACCGCAAACCTCTCGACCATGTGGAATGACGGCCAGGGTAGAGGACGCAGCTCAGCCGCACAGCTCACCCATCTGGGTTTTGAAGGTGGAGGCCACGGCCTGTGCTCCCAGTACAACAGGGCGTCCCAGCTGCATCTGAATGGAAATGAGAAACAACGTTGTATGATAGTGAGGCAATTCATCAAACACCTATTGGGCAAGGTGCTGGAAACTCCATTCTCCTCCACGAGCACCATCATCTTGACGTGCTGCTCCTGAATGTGGTTCTCGAGAGCAGAATCGGACCCGAGGAACCCCAAAGTCGGAGACGAACCAGCGCAGCGCCTCCAGAACGCCGTCGGGGCGGACTAGGAGGTGAGTAGCCGTGGCCTGGTGCGGCGGCGCTAGGTCGTTGTCGGAGCACTCCGGGTTGTCGCAGTTGAAGCGGACACAGGGCAGCGGGATGATGAGTTTCTGGCCGGCGTCGAGCAGCGCGTCGGAACCGGTGGAGGTCGGTGCAGTGCTGACCGCGGTCGGCGGAGCGGTGTATGCCGTGGCATTGTTGCAGCAGGCGGACGGTGTGACCGCGTGGTCGTCGATGGCACCAAGCATGGTGGTGGTGGTCGATGTAGGCACTGCAGTCCGTGCGGAGGTGGATGGTGGCGTCGCCACTGTTGCCGTAGCAGTCGGCGTCGGGGACGCCGGTGACGTGGACGAAGCAGACGAGGGCGCGGACGACCATGGTGCAGATGCGAGTCCGCTACCCAGCCTCGCGTTCGCTTCCTCCATCATCTGCAGCATGGAGTTCATCTGCGCGGACAGCGCATCCAACTTGTCCTCGATGGTAGCCATACGGGCGGGATTGGGATGAATCGAGCGGATTCGGTGGTGGTGGTGGAATGGTGGAGTAACGGTGGCGGTGGATCGGAGTGGGTGGTGGATTGGTGAAAGACTGGTGGATCGGACGGGCGATTTCGGATCGAGTTCGCCCGCGCAACTAGGCCAGATTGCGCCGCGATTTGATCAGCGGAGTCGAATCCGAGCTTCGCAACCGGGTGGAACCTGGCTCTGGTATCAAATGTCACGATCCTGGTAGGAGTGACGAAGGATAAGGCCGGCGAACGCGCTCGGCGGAGAGGGTAGCGAAGGATTTGCCGGCCAACACGCTCGGCGGGGAGCACGGCGATGCCGTCTCAAGCAGTGAAACGAGGAGGAAGACGATAGAGATTGGGAATAATTGGTTTGTTCATATCCCATTCAGCACATAAAGGTTCATTACACGGGCCAAGCCCAGCATATAACAGGCCCAAAGACTTAACCTGTTGACTACTCGTTAGCAGCCCGTGGCTAAGGTCATGACAGCCACTTTTATAAAATTGAATATATCAAATATATTTATTGATAACGATAAATTAAATAATAGGTATTTCTCAATAATGATTGAAGAACTTTTTGCTATCATATATATCTCATAAAGAATTAACATAGCACGTCCCTATTGCTATTGGAGCCTCTAAATAAAAGGAGTAAAAAAAGTAAACAAATCAGTCTTTTGTTTACATGTTTGACCTGATGACAAGATCGCTGAGAGCACTGGGTTTGCCTCTCGAAGTTGGTCCTTCTTGTTTCCAGGTTCTGACTGTGTCTTCAGCTCCAGTTGTTTCTAGGTTCTGACTGTCTCATTGCTCCATTCTTTGATCGTTGTTTGGTGGTCGATCGCTTGTATACTACCTAGTTAATTATTTATTTTCAAAAATCGATAGCTTTACTCTTTGTTTCATAAAAAGTGAAAAATAGATTTTTACAGTCAGTAATGAGACAATTCAACATTTCAATAAAAAAAAAGGAAGAAAGAAAATGCAGAAATCAAGCTCTCTCTTTCGAATCTCGGAGCAAGTATTGCGCCCGTAAGTCTCTCCCACGAAAGACCCTGGCGACACGGGGCCGACTCCCCAACCACCGACACCACCCTCGCCAGAGCGAGCCCTTCGGCCGCCGCCGCTCCTCCTCGGCCAGCTATGGCGCCCAAAAAGGCACACTTCCCTCCCTGTCGCTCCCTCCCTCCCCTCCCCTCCTCAGGGGCGAAGCTATATACATATTAGGGGGTGCAAATGCACCACCCAAAAACAGCAAAAACAGTGATTATGTTCAATATTTCACCATATATGCACCCCCTATGAAAGATGATAATGCACCCATAAGTGCACCACCCTCTAATTTCCTCTAGCTTCGCCACTGCCCCTCCTCTTCTTTCCACCTGGGAAAACCATGGAGCAAGGGCGGGCGGTGTGCAAGTGGTTTATACATTGTTCTTCATTGGGTGTTAGTTGTTGACTTGTGTCATGGATAGATCATCCTTTGGTCGTTGTGTTTGGTTACTATCCAGTTAATTTTTTAATATATAAAATCGGCAGCCTTACCATTTGTTTCGTAAAAAAATATCCTGACTCTGACTAGCATCGTTTTTGTTTTCCACTGCTTTCTTTGTCACGCAAAACAAAAATGGACGACAACCGGTGTGAAGGAAGAATCAAAACAGTAAAGTGTTAGCTTAATTCGACCCAATTAATAAAAGCGAAAACACATTTTTACAGTCAGTAATATAATGACACAATTCAGCTCCCACGTAGCCCGTGGGCGGCAGTCAATTTCAACGTTTCCCAAAAATCAAAGAAGGAAATGCACAAATCAAGCTCTCTCTTTTGAATCTCGGAGCAAGGCCGTGGTCGACGAGCCTGAAGAAAGCTTGGAATCGCCGGTGGTTGTCGTCGTCGTTGTTGTCATGGTCGTAGAGGAGTCACCACCGGTGTAGCTTTCAACGGACAAAGCGCCGTAGGAACGTCCAGTGACGGCGAGGTCCGACGCCGTCTTGTACATCTGCGGCGGGAGCGCTGGAAGCCTGGCGTCCTCCGACTGCAGGACGTGCATGGCCTGCGCGATGGACGGCCGCTCGCTCTGGTCAGGGTGCGCGCACCACAGCCCGGCGACGAGTACCCTCTCCATGCACTCGTCGTCGACCTCGTTGCCGCCGGCAGCCCTCAGCCGCTCGTCCACAGCGTCAAGGATCGCGTTCTGGCCGTAAAGGCTCCACACCCACTTCAGCAGAACGAAGGGCGGCTCGCCTTGCCGAAACACCACCGGAGACAGGCCGGAGACGACCTCGAGGAGGACGATGCCGAAGCTGTAGACGTCGGCGTGTGTGCTCGGATGCCGCGTGTTGACGAACCCGGGTCGATGTACCCGGCGGTGCCCATCACGGCCTTGGTGGTCTGCCACCGTCCGCCATGGTCGCCGAGCCGGGCGAGGCCGAAGTCACCGAGCTTGGCGCCGAGCGAGTCGTCTAGCATGATGTTGCTCGGCTTGATGTCGCCGTGCACGACTCGCTGCTCCCACTCCTGGTGGAGGTACCGCAGCGCGGATCCTAAGCCGAGGATGATCTGGTACCTCTCCGGCCATGTCAGGAATCTCTCGCCGCCGCCGCCGTCGCTGCCGTGGTGGAGATGCCGGTCGAGGCTGCCTTGAGCCATCAGCTCGTAGACGAGTAGGAGGCCGTGGCGGCTGTCGCACCAGCCCAGAAGCTGCACGAGGTTGCGGTGCTTGAGCCGGCTGATGATCCGCACCTCCGCCTCGAACTCCTTTCTCCCCTGCGCCGACGAGTCCGACGACAGCATCTTAATGGCCACTGGACGCTCTTCGCCGGCGACAGTGAGGGTACCCCCCTGTACACGCTGCCGAAGCCACCGCGACCGAGCTTGCCATCCTCGGCGAAGTTGTTGGTGGCCGCGGCGAGGTCACGGTACGCGTACCGCCGGGGGCCGCTGGCAGCCACTCCTCGCTCGAGCTCCGCCCTGCTGCCGTCTTGCTCTTGGTAATCGTTGTCGTCGCCGTCACTGCTGCTTCCATTTGGTGGTGCTAATCGTTGTCTTCTTCTTCTCTTGCGTTTCTGCCATACCACCAGCACGGCCGCACACGCGAGGATAAGAAGCAGAGGCACTAGCACGGCGATTATCAGTGTTCCTCCTCCTGATTTCTTCTTGGATTGCTGGATGCTGCTAGGTGTCAAAGCAGAATCAGGCGGCGGTGCCGGTGCCGGTGCTGGTGGTTCCTGCAGAGTGGACGTGAACGACCATGAAAGCACCTGATGCTGCTCGCTGCCGGCGCCGGTGGCTCCAGAGAAGCCGACGGCGACACGCCCCGGCAGGTAGCTCTTGAGATCCACAGTGGTGTTGACGAAGTACGACGACGTGTCGTTGATCGTGAGCTGGACGGCCAGCAGCCTGGTGACGTTCTCGTAACTCACCGTCGCCACCATCTCGTAACCGGACGTGAGATTCAGGGTCGGCGAGGTGGTGTCGGTGACCGCCGTGGAGTTGAGGGAGTTGACGTCGATGCCCACATGGCTGCTGCTGATGTCGTCGTTGGCCAGGTTCTTATAGGTGTCGAACTCGACGGCGACGATGGTGCCGTCGCCGGTACCGTTGGTGTAGGCGGTGAGGAGGCCCAAGCTGCCCCCGGAGCTGTTGTTGGATGTCTGACCCGAAACCGGAATGGGCGAGGAAGAAGGCCATCCCATCGCCGGCGAGTGTGGTCGGGTCGAGATAAATGCGGAAGGAGAAAGTGGTGACGAAGCTGGCCGTCTCGCCGGTGGTGGCGTCCCAGAGCGGCACTGGCTGAGTGTACGTCGCCCGGCCGACGCTGTACGTGCTGCTCCGGTCACGGCTGTTCCGTGTCAGCTCGAGGGTATCTGGAGTGGGGTAAGCGTCGCCGGTGCAATTTATCAGCTGAGACAGATCAGGGCTCTGGGGCTTGGCGAAGCTGAGGTTGAAGGACAAGGAGGCTGCGAGAGGCACATGGATGGAGAGTAGTATCCATAAACAGCTGAGGCTGCACGAGGCCGCCATTGTTGCTACCTAGCTACCATTTGGTTTGTGGTTTGGAGACGAAGGAAGGAAATAGAAATCGAGGAAGAAGAGTCGTCGTCCCGGCCGAGTCAACCAATATCTTGTCTGACCACGGACTGTCGTCCACTGAACAAGTGGATGTTGACGGGGAATTGAATGGAACCGTGCCATGAAAAGCCACCGTTTGTGGAAACGTCTCCTGGTCTCCAAATGCATGCATCTAACTCATGGGACATGTATAATTTTTATTTCAATTATCCCACCTTTTTTTTTGACAACTCAATTATACCTCCTTATTCTCATGCGTTGAATTTGAATGTACTAGGTGAAGTCTACGCCGACGACTTGGTCATCTTCGTCAACCCCGTGCCGGTGGATTTCGAGCGGATCAGGATCATTCTGGAGATGTTCGCAGGGCTTCTGGTTTATCCACCAACCTCGCCAAATGCTCGCTCGCCCCAATCTGGTGCTCGGAGGACCAGATTCTGGAGGTTCTACAGGTTTTCCCCTGCCGGATCCAAAACTTCCCGACCACGTACCTTGACGAAGCTGAGGGTTGAAGGACAGGGAGGCTGGCACATGGATGGAGAGTAGTATCCATAAACAGCTGAGGCTGCACGAGACGTTGAGGCCCAAGGAACGGCACCTCACTCTCGCTGCCCATTGTTGCTACCTAGCTAGCATTTGGTTTGTGGTTTGGAGACGAAGGAAGGAAATAGAAAGAGATCGAGTAAGAAGAGTCGTCGTCCCGTGTTCTTTTAATTATATTTTCTTCTTTTAATTAATAGAAATAGCTCCAATAGTTCCCACTGTTAAAAAGCGTGGAAAGTCCTTGGTATCCTTTTTAATTCTATTTTCTTTCTTCATTTTCCCTCTGTTACACATCTCTCAACACACGTACACCTCGTCGCCTCACGCGGGTCTTATTCACGACATTCCGTCGCCCACACCATCCGCGCCATGTTGTAGCCCTACAACGCACGTGAGTTTCCGTCATGCCCACGGAGGAAGCTTGGAAAAAAAATTCAGAAAGGGGCTTAGTGTTATGGCAGGGTCAGAATTGGTTTTCGAAGGTGGACAAACGGTCCACCTCCTATCTAACTTCCATGTAAATCTGGATTTTTTTAGATGTAAATCCGAATTAATGGGAACACCAAATGTCCGCCTCTAAAAATAGATTTAATAATAAAAAGCTAAAAAATCCAAAGTCCACTAGGGTGAGGTTGTTCCCGTGCCCAATGCCGAGCCCATTGGCTTCCGCGCGTCACGTCACCCGCTGCCATCGGTGCAGCCACCACGACGCCCGCCGCCACCACACGTACGAGGCCTGCACAGCCGTCGAGGCCGGAGGGACTGCAGGACGCCATTGTTGCGTGCTAACAGCATTTGGTTTGTGGTTTGGAGGAAGGACATAAAAATCTTTGCATAGTAGGGGAGTAGGACGAAGCTGATGATATGCCAACCACCGGACGCTACCTGTGTGACAACGATTGATCGAGCCAGCATGGACTTGGTCGTCAACAGGAAGTCGTCGTGCCGTCACCAAGTCGTCCCGCGTGAACCAAACATGTGCAACTCCTTTTCTGTCCACAGACTGCTGCCCACTACAACACAAGTGGATGGATCATGGATGTTTGCTTGTTGTGTGACGGCCGGCCGCCCTCTCCCAGAAACTTCCTCGGTCCCCGTCCTCTCTCTAGCCGGAGTTTTCGCCGGTGGACAAACGAGCGGGGACCCATAATTTGTTTTCTTTAGTTTTCACTACAGGACTCTGGTTCTTCAGCGAGCACCTCAAACACACGGCAAAGGCCCTCTGGCCATTGGCAAAATCTTCGCCGAGCACAGTGCTCGGCATAGGATGGACGGAAAATTTTTCACGGCACAGGTCCTATGCCGAGCACGCTGACCTCCAGCTCTGGGCGAAGGATTCGCCCGAGCACCAAACGCAGCCGTCGGCGAACAAAATTGACCGCTAACGGCCGTTGTAACCGGCGACAGTTACAACTGCCTTCGCCGAGCACTTGTCAGTGGGCCTCTCGACAAACTCCATGTCTTTGCCGAGAACCGGTAAGTAAAGTTGTCGGCAATTTTTTTTTTTGGAAAAACTCTATGCCGAGTACCAAACAAGGTAGCCCTCGGCAAAAAAATTATTATTTTTCCCTCGAAAATTCTATGCCGAGCACTCAACTGGACAACACTTGGCAAAAAAAATAATTATTTTTCCCTCGAAAATTCTATGCCGAGCACTCAACAGGACAACACACGGCAAAAAAATAATTATTTTTTCCTCGAAAATTCTATGCCGAGCACTCAACAAGACAGCACTCGGCAAAAAATATTTCCCTAGAAAATGCTTTGCCGATGGCCGCTGCTATCCCGCCGGCAAAAATTGGGGAAGTGGCCGTCGGGCAGCCATTTTCTCCCAGATTTGCCAAGTACGATTTGCAAAAAACGCCGGCAAAGAAGGCTTTGCCGAGAGCACCGCTTGGCAAAGAAGGCATTTGCTTTTTTTTTTCCCCTTTTCCACCTTCAAAAACAGACACATATACAATATTTCTCATGTATTTCACATTCATTTAATCATAGAACACATATATATCAAATTCACCACAAATATATCAAATTCACCACATATATATCACAAACGGCACATATAAGGTCCATGATCCAAACATAGATTAAGTGGTCCAATATCCATCACAAGGCATCAAGTTGAGTTCCACTAATACAACTCATAGCCATCAAGTTTCAATCTACTCAACAAAACCAGCAACAAAACCTCGAGCCTGATGGTGGAGCTTGCACCAGCAGTGGCCTGGGTGGTCTAAATTACTAATGTACTCAAGATAGGAAGCTTCTGCAGCTGCTCTCGTGTGAAACTTCTTGTGACAGTTACCTGGAAAACCACTCACCTGATCATTGCATTTTGCCCAGCTATCATAGACACCAGGAACCTCGCCACGGTATACAACATACCAAACCATAGCCTTAAGAAAGTAGAAACAAATGTTAGTCACAGTTTGATGACAAACATGAGGTAATATAGATGGGACCTCATCATCGATAGTGTAGCCTTCTGCTAAAAAGAGCATCGAGCCCCTCAACCCCCCCTCCCCCCTCCTGATGCTCTCAGACCATTAACAAGTGAGGATCATGGAGAAAGTGAGGAGCTTAATGTTCTTTCTTTCGAGGAGCGGTAAAAACTTTGCATCACAGGCCACTATTGCATAAAGGGACTCAGTCATAGGTGCACATCGATCATCATTGCTGCCAAAGCAATTTCATGGTAGCCTTGGAACCGTGACTACATCCATTCTCAGCTATCAAGGAGCCATGGAACTCTGACTCCATCATTGCTTGGAATGGATGTTAGTCACGGTTTGATGACTACCATGAGATAATAAAGATAATGCAACTCAGATTCATTGGCACTAACATCATAGTTAAAAAAATATAAGCATTTCAAAACCAATTGTCAAAAATAAGGCCTCAATTGGATCATTGGCCAAGTACCATTACTACAGGATTGAACTTCCGTGGCGGACTTTTTCGATTTTCCGTGGAGGTTTTTAAAACCGCCACCAATGGAAGGTCACGGAAAACATGATTTTCCGTGGTGGTTTTTGGAAACCAAAATTCCCGCCACCGTTAATAGAATAAAATAATAAAAAAAAAAGAAAATCCACGTCTAGGCCCGTTTGGGCCCAGATCCAGGCGCTGCCCGGATCTTCCCCCTGTTACTGCATTCTCTAAATCTGGCACTGCGGCAGTAACTCTTCCCCTGTTACTGAATCTAGATAATTGTTCAGCTCTCTTCCCCCTGTTCAGTATATATTCCCCTGCAGATTTGCGTACCTTCTTTGGTCTGGTAGGAACTCTTGTCTGTTACTGAATCTAGGTAATTGTTTTATTACTGGCTAACAGTTCCCAAGTATATGATGGCTGGCTTCTGGAACGACTAAACCATAACAAGAAAAAATGAGACCCTGCATAACACTGCATATGTTCATAAACCATGTACTGCGGTAGTATATACTATCTTGTGCACAGAAGAACTAAGAAAATGCCACCAAAATGCATTTTTTTTTTATTTGACAGACATAAATGTCTACGCCTTATAGAGAGGTGGAGCTCAATTGTCCATCAGCCGTGAATTCATCCATGATACTGACAAAACCTATTTTTTATAATACAACTTATGTTCACTGTAAGGTACAATAATTAAATAATAGAACTTGCAGTCTCATCTCTAGGTAGTACTACTTAACCTTTGCTTTGATGCTCATCTTCTCTCATCCTCACAGCATAATCATTTATATTGAAAGTAGATGGTTGTTGCCACCAAATGCACATTCTAACTCATCCATCTTGAAATGGTCTTCAGTGATCTTCAAGGTGTCAGGCCTGTCTAAGTATACAAATTTGATCTTGTTTCTGGTCTTCTTCTCAAGAAGGGGACTTGCCATCAGATCTAGACCTCAGTTCTTGAAATGTATAATTAATCCATGATTAACTGAAAGCAACATCAGGTGTTTAATTTCCTTGATACACATGGCTGATACTATTCCATTTCACTATTTCAGTTGCTCTTTAGGTGTTTCATTTTTGGCTGGCTGGTTCTCTGCAGCTGCAGCCTACAGCACTGCAGCGGCAAGGGAAGGCTTCACCGCTTCAGTTCTAGCAGCTCTTGATTATTATATCAGCATGCATAGGGACATTTTCATAGCTGCATCTCCTGGAAAAATACATAATGCTTTGGTAAGTTCCCATGTCCTTTGTATTTTTAGTTTATTCCTTTAATTTGTAGTCATCACTAGAACAAAATTTTTTATCTCAGTTGGCCCATCGGACCTATGAGAACTTGAAGACCAACATGGCATTACTTGGCTACATCTTTGTGAACAAGAGCATGGAGTGGCCAGTGGCAAGCAGGATCTATCACCTATTCAGGTAACTTGCTTGCTCACCTCTTGTTTGATAATAACCAATGTGTGTATTGTGCTTGTGTTTTAGGCAAAGGTAGACAATAGGTTGCTTTGAAAAAAAAAAATCAATTAGTTTATCAAGAATGATAGCACTGCAACTAGATAGACTATTGGAACAGGTAAAACATAGTGGTATAGTATTAGACTTAGCCTCAAATATATAAAAACTATGTCTATTTGTTTGTTGGGCTCATGGACAAGATCCCCGCCTTTGTTGTCAACCTGTCCAGTGAAACTGTAGTGCTATACCTGGTTTTCATGTGGTATGACGAATTTATATTCTGTGTTGTTTTGAAATCTGCAGGTTACACCCAGCTAAGCTAATAAGATAGTATGTCAAGAGGTAGGTTAGATTTCATCACGGTCATCAGGTGTTGTTCACTGGTGCTTATTGCAAATGGACAGCACTTGTTCTTTAATTCCCTTTATTTATATTTATCTTACCTTAACATGGCTACAACCTACACACATTCTTATGTCAGTAAGGTGTACATCACACTGAAATTAACATAAGAGCACTTTGGTTTATGATTAACTACAGCACTTAAATGAATATAAACAAATTCAGTAAGCATCTAAATGGTTTCAGACTATGAAAATGCTATCTACTACATCTATGTTTGTAAAGCCCACTAGGGAGTTCTCTCGCTTCTGGTGAAGCCACGTCATCTATAACTCCCTCCACGCCACCCAGACATGCCTTGAACCCAGCCCTGCCTTTTCATCTTATGACGTTGCATGTTCTCTCATATTTACTGTCCACCCACAGAAGAAAAGGGGAGGAACGGGGACTCCATGCACCATTCCGCTTCCTCCATAAATCTTACTATTACTAATTGGAGGCTCCAATAAAGCCTCCATATTAATCCTCACCAGATGCACCGGAAAAAAAAAAAAATGCTAGAAATTTCCACGTTAATCGAAACATCGACCATCCAATCTAAAGACTCTGGCAACACGTAACCATTAGATCTATTTCTTTTTCTAGAAAATTACCCACCTATGCCATTCCGTAATAAAAGATATCTAAAAATATAATTGTTCCGGTGGAAACAAAAAAATGGTTACGCATAGTAGAGAAAATCAGCCTTTACTTCTCTAAAAAATCAGCCTTTAGGTACGAAGAAAATATTGATGGGTTGTACCCATATTTAATAGGTTAATAAAATTATATAACACATGAATATTAGTAAGATTTTAGATTTGTCAATGCCTACAAACAAGGTGTATGAGTGCAGCGTAATAGATCTAATAATTAATTAAACAGAAAAATTACCAATTAAATTGTTATCTTGTCCTACCTTGGCCTATCTTACTATTACTAATCGGAGCTTACTATTACTAATTGGAGGTTCCAACGGAGATTCCACGTTAGTTCTCACCAAACACACCAAAAAAAAGATAAATGCTAAAAATTCTCACGTTAATAAGAAACAACTAGCCATGAAATCTAGACTCGGACAATACGTAACCATTAGATCCAATTTATTTTTTTCTAAAAAATTACCCACCTTACCTTTATTTATATTAAAATTCGCGTAGGATTCCTCTACCCAGAAGTCCACGATCGAAGTCGGTCTCGGGATGCATCCGGAAGGGATTGTATCCTTTCACCTACGCGTGAGGAGATGTTCCACCGGGGAGGAAAAATCTAGGCACCGTGCCACCATCTCGGGATGGCTCGCTCCACGTGGCACCCGCCGCCGATAGCTATGGGTCGCCGCCGCCTCACCGGGCCGAGCAAGCAAAACGGAAGACAACACAACGTAGGCACCGCACCTACATCTATACCGACGTCCGCATGCCGACTCCTTCATCTTCGAGGCACACGATGTCCCTATCGTTACTAGCACCAGGTTCGTACTGCGTGTTTTTTTGTAGAGCTGCTTGCGGCTCTTAGTGATGACGAGGTTTTCATGTTGTCACCGTGTTAGCCGGTGTCGGTCTTTCCCATGCTTTCATGTTGATTGCTTCCGAGCGACGTGCCATGATGCAGGATCAATATTGTTGTTTGTGTGTCGACGACTCTACTTTCATCATATTGCTTATTATGGCCTATAAGTTCATAGTGATGGTCACCATGAATGAGTCGCTTGCAGAATTAGTCTAAAGGATCTGTCATGCACGGCAACATACTTGACCATTAGATATAATTTTTCATTTAATTTTAATATCCTTGAATTACTATGCATAAATAAAATTTGATATAATCCTTATTGAGCAACATATATATTTTTTTTTATTAACTTAATGATAATATTTTCCCAACCATTGGTAGGGAAAGGTCACACCCTACTTGCTTTTTAAGGAATCTAAACCCCGAGAGCACATGAGGAAACGGGCGCCTCAACTAACAATGACACAAAAAGGGCTCCTATTTCTTTGATCGCCACGGCTGCACACAAGCTATCTACACGGTGAACGTCACGCCTTGGCTCTTCGTCAACTGCGTGCAGAGCATGCTGGTGGAAAATAAGAGCGGGCGAATTTATCAGCAACACCAATTGCAACATGTGCTGGAGATCGAAGACATCACATTCCGAGTTGAGGAGGGCGACAGTCCATAGGTGATGTTTTACCTGTTCTTGCATGGCTCCATGCATGTTGGCTGGTATTGTCCGGATGCACGAAGTTGGTAAGGACGCCATCGAGAACGGCCCCACACTTAAGTCAACGACACCACCGCACTGGGCGATGTTGAGATTCATATGGACGACATTTGCAATGGCTCCTACCCAAACGATGCCACCGCATCGAGAGGGCGATGCTACACTGTCAGCCGACACCAATGAGGCAAGCGATGTTGCACCGACTATCTACTGGCGAACACTGACGAGGAAGACGACGCTACATGCCGACTACCTACTAGCGAACACCGATGAGGAAGGCGATTCTACACCAACTATTGTCAGTGGACATTTTTGTAAAAAAACTATTGTCAATGGACATGACCATTTGAATCGACACTACACCCGTCATCCCCGATGTGATGATGATGAGGGCAGGTGACCAGCCGCGCCATGCCAACTTGACGTGCCGGTAAGCACACAAAACTCGACGCCAACGAGGTGGACAACATATGTGTCCCAGTCGGTAACAAAAATACCCTAAAATTAATTGAGACATCAAGAAAATTTATTAGTTGTTAAACCAAGTGACTATTTCTATGCGCACAGACGTTCGATCCAGCCACATCAAGTGAATTGAAGGAAACGTCGTGTGCCAGTATCATGGGCACGACAAGGAAGTCTATGTCAAGAAAGCGAAGGCAAAAATATGTAGGCCATCAATGCCATGCGTCTAGGGTCCACGACATCAACAACATATGGAAACTAAAGGTATAGCCCTTTTTCTACTAGATCCAACAATTACAATTTAATTTATCTACCGGTGACGTACATGCATGAGCTGATACTTATTGAGCATTAGGTATATTTTTATTTTTTTACTGTCTTTTTATTTCTTGGAACAAACAAATTTTGATAAAAATCAAGTATAAATTTTAAATAACTTAATAGTAATGGTTTTATAATGTATTTGATCCATGAGGGAAGCCCCTAACCTTTTTTTTTTAACCTAGCCTAGAAATTCAACCTCATGGGATTTGAACCTACTCTATTGGGGTGCTATTTATTTGCTACGACTCTTTGGGCTAGAGGACCGTTCACAAGTTAAAAATAATGTCACCGAATAATTACCTCGAATTACAAGCTATTATTGTTAAAAAATTAAAGGACCATGATCCTCGGAGTTATCAATAAAACCTATTTGGGAAAATAATCAAACCTCCACAATTATAAAATAAAATTTAACTAATCCAATAATAGTTTTTTATCCATCTATGTTACTATGAAAGATAATGCTTGCCTACGTTTGCATCCAAATTACCCATAAAGACGTTAGGAAGGATTATATAAAGTAATATATATCTATATAATTTATACCTAAATTATCCACCACATAACCGTTAAAGAAGAATAAATGAAGTCTCTCAAATCCGCCTATAAATTTAATATAAGCTATTACTAACAATAATTCAACATGCATAAGTCAATAAAACATACATTAGGCATGGAAATATATCCTTAGCAAAACCACATAGTAATGACGCTTGCACCCATTTTAATTTATATTAACACTCATGCTCATAAATTTTATAAGACATTGTCCTGGAAAAAAGTTTAAACATTTTGATCGAAACATTATATCATATAGTAACTTAATTTAAGAATTTTTTGTTTAATAAACAATACTAATGTGATAGAATAAATAAAAATCATGCGGGCCATGGTGCATCCTGAAACAACTATCTATGACGCTGTGGAAACTAAGAGGGTAGTCTAGGACCTAATATATTCTTTAAAAAAATAGAAAAAGAATGAATAATACAATAAGCATTAGAATTTCAAAGTGATATATGCAAAAAATATAAAGTTAATGGTAAATTATAGATTTCCATGATATCACGTAAAAGGAAAGACATAAGAGTTTATAAAAATTAAGTTTTCTTTTATATTTCCACTAGATACATATGGTGCTAAAAAAGATTAATCTTAAAAATTGTTATTTATGAAATAGTAGACATACGAAAGATAATTCTAAAATTCTTACAAAAATATAAAACATTTTGACATCAGTTCGGTAGACTATAATCAAGATTGTAAATATATCTATATGAGGAATGAACAAGCTTTCGGTTTGGGGAAAAAATAATCAGAATTTAGGTTTATCAAAGTTTAAACAAATGTTTCAACAAAATTTTATTAAAAATATATTTTTCTAAACCTAATTTAAATAATTACTTTAAGTTATCTCATAAGATTCTATCCCGTGCGGGAGCACGGGTTGGTGAACTAGTGTAAATACAAAAGAAACTGCTACCGCTCACTTTAACCTGAAAGAAAATAAAAGGACACCGCCGCCCAACATAATCTAAAGGAAAATAAAAGGTCATCGTTTTCTACCCACTGCTCAATATCGCTGATAAATAGCGCTCCATCCCACCATCGTGCTCCTCCAACATCTTCTCAAGTTCTTGCGCTTCTTTACATCGCCACACAGGCCAGGTGCATCTACTACGTACCCTAGCCCAAGCCAGTACTAGTGACCCCATGTCCCAGTCAATAAAGTTCATGTGAGTGTAACTTTTGTTTAATAAAGTATTTCTTCAAAGTGATTGCATCGTCTATTACGTTGGTAATTATATTTATATTGTGATTATACAAAAATGCTGACGCTTGATCCAGTCAATAATTCCACAAACGTTCATGGTTACCTCTCATTCATAACGAGTAATTGGATCAACCAAACTTATTCTTGATTTTAGGTAATTTGGCAATGAGCTAGGATGGCCACACAGTTCCCCGGTGGCACATATGTTGGATCGTCAGCAGGGTCCTCCTCTGTGCGGGCGTGTTAGCTAGGTTGGAGTTGCGGCAGTAATCAGGGCAGTAATGCATGCCGGCATAGTGCTCACGAGTGGCGACGATGTGAGAATTGAGAAGAAGCTGAAGCCGATGCATTTGCACTCTAAGGAGATGAGATGGGACTGTTTGAGGTAGTCTGTGTGCACAAAGACAACAAGATTCTACTATGTGTAATTCATCTCTATTTCATGGTCCAAAGAAGTTCGGATGTACATGCCACATGAGCACCCAATATCATGAACTTAAATTTTATAATGGTTTTTCATCGTTTTATACTAAGATAAATTCTTCTCTAAACTCTTGCAAGTTCCGCAAAAACGCGCCGTATTCTCTTGCATACCCACAGCAACGCGCGGGGAATTCTTCTAGTTATCATTTTTTACACCAGCAACCAGCGTTTGGTTTGGTTGAGCATAAATGGTTAGGGGTGAGTTTCAATATGTGCTTGTCCTGGATTTGTGTGGGTTCCGTTTGGATCCTATCTCACTAACAGTACTCTATGATTGCTTCCTTGCCCTTGGTGCTACTGCTTGTGATTCGTAATGTGCTGATTAGCACCTCCAGCTCATGCCTTAGGGATCAGGGCAAATAGCTGGTAGTGATGCTCCTTTTGTGCAGATCTGTTGCGTGGTTTGCTGCCCAAAGTGATGGAGGTAATAGGTACTCCTTTACCTAGAACTTGTGAGGTACTCCCTCCATCCATATATCTCCGTCGTATTCCTCTCACGCGCGATGACCAAGGAAGCCTCGCTTCTTGGACGATGTCCAATTTTTGTTGCTTTTACATGAACCAACTGAGTTTACGTTAAAAAAACTGTCTAACTGGATTGATTGGCTTGCTTTGCACCCGGATTCTCAGCCAAATTCATCCCTCAAATGATCAAGATCAAGTGCATCCAGGTGGTTTTGTTTTCCCTTGCAGTCTTGCTTGGATGTCCTCTCCTATCCTGCAAGGTTCACAGACACTCACAACTTTTTTTCATCCTCATAACGATCATGATCAACTATACTGTTGGTCATTAGCTGAATATTTCATTGCTGCTTCCCTATGCTTCACGAGGAGGCCTAGGTCCGAAGTCTCCTGGTTTTGGATAGCCAATTTGTTTTAATACAATAGGGAATATTGTAGTTTTCTAGAGAGGTCTAGCTTGAATAAACTTGTGAGGATGAGAGGATCAGATAAGAGACTTGGTAGCTGCTCTCCAATATGCATTGTGCAGGTATTGTAAAATATTACAGTGTTGTACCCATGCTAACTGTATTTAAGTGATAGGGAATAGTCATTTTTTTTACGAGCACTATGAATACAGTGAAGTCATTTCTTAAAATGGAGAATATATTAGTTCGTTAAGCTATATCATGTCCCCCTCAAAATATATGATTTCATGATTTTATACCCGTTGCAACGCACGGGCACTCACCTAGTATCCTAAAAAATAGGAAAACAATTTGTCCATATATACAACTCATAGCAAGAGAAGAAGAAATAATCCTAGACATATGTTCATAAATATGAGTGTCGTGTGTGTTGAACGTTTACATTTATACTTGTGTAATTCTAAAAAAAAACTAGTTTTTCTTTTTACTATTGTGGTGTAGCTCCTTAGACCTATGTGTCATGGCACGTACTACTCCAAGAACCAATCGTGTTGTGTGTTTTGGGCTATGGTGCGCCAAAAAACGACTAAGAGTAGTTCTTAGCTGCCTAGCTCTCCTCCTCCATGTTTGTGTGTGAGTCAGGGCTCTATGCTTGCCATGATGTTTGTGATTGTGGTTTCGTTTATTGTTGTTGTGATGAGCGGTACTTTTGCCGAATGTGTTTTTACGAGCACTCGACAAAGGATATGATTTTGAGTGTTTTCTCGCTGGCACTCGCCAAAGGAGCTGATTCGTCGAGTGTGAGAGCTTTGTTGTGTGTTATAGGGGTGATACTCGGTGAAATCAAGTCACCCGGCCGATTAGAGTTGATATTTCACTTTGAGTTGATATTTTTTCCCCGAACCCTTCATCAGCCTTATAGCCTTGTATTAGAAACCAAATGCTCAGCCAAATCACGAGCAACCCAACCAGTTGTTACAAACTCCGATCCGGAGGGGGTCACCCCAAATATGGAGTTGACCCGTGTGTCCGAAGAACGGCCGAAATAATTTTAGCAGGGGGGGGGCTAAAACAATGGAGATGATGATTTACATGAAAATTTAATAATAATTTTTTATTTTTGCTATAGTAATAAATCTTGATTACCGGTTCGTAGGTGGGGCTAGAGCCCGACCAGCCCTAGTGTTGGCTTCGTCCTTTCTCGTGTCCCAATTATTTCAAACTCAAACTAGCAAGTTCATGTGCAAATGAATTGCATAATCTTGGGACGACATCACAAACGCATAAACAATTAAAACTATCTTGAGGAGCTTCTCGATCGGATCTCCCTGATTAAAACAATTTTTTTTTTTTTTTTTTGAGCAGACCCTGATTAAAACAATTAAACCTATAGCAGTGTACAGTCATGGACCTAATTAAATGGACCCAATAATAATCAACAAGGAAAGATCCGGTCACTGGTGGGCTTTTTTTGAGAGGACGATGGGCTGACGACAATCCGGCTGCTCGGCATGATGGGCTTTTTTTTTACAAGGCATGGCTTTTTTTTTCATCACTACAGTGTATATTCCGCAAGCAAATCAGACAAGGAAATCTCAAGTAACCCGAGTGGGCCGGTAGTGGGCTTAGCGCCTGCAGGGCTGTAGGAAAAAAAAGTCTGCCAGTTTCGGTCCCCCAACTTTTACGAAAGTCCCATTTTGGTCCCTCAACTCCAAAACCGGACAAAATAGGTCCCCAACTTTTCAAACCGTGCAGATTTAAAGTCCCTCGACGGGTTTGGACGGTGGTTTCGCTACAGTAACTCCGGTTTTGCTACAGTAACCGTAGTTTCGTTTTTTCTTTTCTTATTTATTTAAATTGAATCTTTCAAAAATCATAGTAAATCCGCAGAAAAATTCATAAAATAGAAAATCAAATTTTTGTTGGACTCCACATGAGTAAGAAGTGCGCAATGAATATATAATATGATATACTTTTAGTATAAAGTTTTTGCTAGAAGGTTTTGCCTTTTTTTTTTTTATTTATTTCAGCTCAATCTTTAAAAAATTTTAGTAAACTATAAAAAATCATAAAATTGAAAAACCAATTTTGCTAGACTCCACATGAGCATATTTACACAATAAAGATATATAGGTGTACTATTTAATTTATTGGCCAGATCCATCGATCGGGTTCACGGCTCGTGTGCGTGCGTCACGCAGATCGGCCAAACAAACCTAGCTAACCTAACCCAGTTTAAAGAGCCACAAAGAACTACGTCATCGTGTTATTGCGCCTCATGTGGAATCCAACAAAATTGAATTTTTTATTTTATAATTTTTCCTGTAATTTACTAAGATTTTTTAAAGATTGAGCTGAAATGAATAAAAAAGAAAAAGGCAAAACCTTCTAGCAAAAACTTTGTACTAAAGTATACCATATTATATATTCATTGCATAGCTCTACTCATGTGGAGTCCAACAAAATTGGATTTTCTATTTTATGAATTTTCTGTGATTTACTATGATTTTTGAAAGATTCAGCCGAAATAAATAAGAAAAGAGAAAAAAATGAAACCAAAGTCACTGTAGCAAACCGGAGTTATCAGTAGCGAAACCACCATCCAAACCCGCCGAGGACGAAATCTGCACGGTTTGAAAAGTTGAGGGACCCGCTTTTGTCCGGTTTTGGAGTTGAGGGACCAAAATCGACTTTCGCAAAAAGTTGAGGGACCAAAAGTAGACTTTTTCCCGCGGCTGTATCATCAACATGCGAGCAGGGCGCCAGTGCCACGTCCGCCATGGTCGCTCCCGGTTCCAGGCTGGCCCAGCCCACGCGTGGTTAAATAAAAATCCTAAGAAATAGGAAAACAAGCAGTACAATTTGTCCATATATACAACTCATAGCGAAAGAAGAAGAAATAATCCTAGACGTATGTTCATAAATATGAGTTTCGTGTGTGTTGAACGTTTACATTTATACTTGTGTAATTCAAAAAAAAAAAAAAAAAAAAAAAAACACTAGTTTTTCTTTTTTAGTATTGTGGTGTATCTCCTTAAACCTATGTGTCATGGCACGTACTACTCCTAGAACCAATCGTGTTGTGTGTTTTGGGCTATGGTGCGCTAAAAAACGACTAAGAGTAGGGTTTAGCTGCCTAGCTCTCCTCCTCCATGTTTGTGCTCTATGTTTGCCATGATGTTTGTGATTGTGGTTTCATTTATTGTTGTTGTGATGACCGTTACTTTTTGCCGAGTGTGTTTTTCACGGGCACTTCGGCAAAGGATACGATTTTTGCCGAGTGTTTTTCGCTGGCACTCGCCAAAGGAGCTGATTCGCCGAGTGTGAGAGCTTTGTTGTGTGTTGTAGGGGTGATACTCGGCAAATCAAGTCACCCGAACGAAAACTCTCGACACTCAACAAAGCATGAGAGTCCTGTAGTGAGTGGTCTGCACATTCGATATACTTGTCTTAATTTAGATGCGATCTTCTTTTGCAAATCTCTCTATCGTGGGGGTTAGGTTAGGTGCGAGTCTTTCTCGTTATCATCAATTCAATATAAAATAACATAATCTGCAGCTATCATGCTTGACTCTTTTTAAAATGTTCAGGCCCTGTTTGGATTACAGGAAAAACAAAGGAAAAATGAAAGAATGGAGTTCGTATAGTTTTATTCACTGTAGACACGTTTGGAACGAAGGATTGGACGCTTCCCTTTCCGTAGAGGAAAGGCGAGCAAGCCCTGCACTTTTGGAGGGAGAAAAACATCCACGCTAAGCCAATGCTTGTGTGCGTGCTCACACGCTAATCAAGCTCATGATGACCGAGGCCGCTGCTATTTCACAAAGATAAGAGAAAAAGAGAAACAGACAAGGATTCTAGTTGTGGGCCCTCTTCAATGCTTTATTTGATATACATATATACGCGATCGGCTTTGTAAAAATGAAAATTATTTACTGTTAATGTTAATTAAAAGCATTGAGTTTGCAGCTAACTCTAAAATTCCTGTACCAGTTATATTCCTGCGTTCCAAACACCTACTCCGATAAAATTTCTATGTTTTGCACCTCCATTCCTTTCCTATTCCTCTATTTTTTCCATTCACTAAAAAAAAAGGAAATTAGACAACACCGGATGACAAATGGGCCAAAGAAGGGAGAAAAAAAAATAACACACTGCAAATACAGAAGTTTCCTGTCCGGTGGCCAGCGTGACAGCCGACATTATCCACATCACCACGCTTCGCGACGAGAATCCCCCGCCCACTTGCCTTCCTCACTACACTTTCCCCTTGCTCACCTCACCTCAGCTCCCCATCCAAGCAAAGCGAAAAGGCAAAGCACCCCCACCCCACTACCCGAGCCAGTCAAGAATCGCCACCGCCGGAAGCCAAGCATCCCCCATCCCGCCTCTCCCAGATCGATTCCGCCGCCCATCCGTCCGCCCGTACGTCCATGGATCCAGCAGCCGAGCCAGCGGCAGCATGGCCGCCATGGACATCCCTCCTCCTGCGCGCACTAAGCCGTCGCCGGACATGGGTGCTCCTCTTCCTGTCCGTCTACGCCGCGCTGCTCTCCTCCTCCTGGTCCCTCCTCGCCTCCGTCCGCGCCTGGTACTACTCCTCCGTCTCCTCCACCACCACCTCCACCTCAGCCCCAGCGTGGCCCGCGGCGCTGTACGCCTCGGTGATGTACGGCGCGGTGTTCGGGCTGCTCTCGATGGCCGCGGCTCTCGCCGTGGCCGCGCCCGCCATGCTCGTCACCTGGACCACCGTCCTCGTGCTGCTCGCCTTCGCGGGACGCCCGCCACGGTCGCTCGTCGCCGAGGGACGCCGTGCTACCAGGGACATCGCTGGGCTCGCGCTCCGTGTGCTGTTACGCGAGGGGAACGCCGTCGCCGCGATATGTGCTGGTGCCAGCTTCGTCGCGCTACTACTTGGTCGCCGAGATGAGGATGATGCTTCATGATCAGGAGTAGATGTAGTCTGTAGCTCGTCATCCTCTTCTTCTTCCTCTTTTCGAGCTAAGCTAGATTTATTTCCCCCATCCATCCAATCATCCAGTCCTGTCCTGTCGCCAAGACTGTCTCGGTGTGGTGTTTTCATTCCTGGCCTCTCTCTTCTTGGCCTGCCTATGCTGATTTGTTTACTACTTAATCGAGCTGAGCAGGTGTAAATTAGTATCACTACTATCACACCAACTTGTTTCAGTTACTCCACAAATTGGTGGCATCTGTAATCAATGTAGCTTGTCTTTAGCTCTTGGCAATGAAAAGTTGAATCAGGGGGCATATGAGATAGTGAAATTGGTTTTTTGTACCTATGTGGCTCAACTTCAAAAGATTGTTTGGTCATGACAAAATTGATTTCAAGGCTAAATAACCCTGCAGAAAGCATACTACATCTGTTAGCCCTTTCTTTCAGATGATATGATCTTTTGGTACGGAGAATATTGGCCGCTCTGCTGTGAAGGTCCTGTTGGAGCCAGCTATTACAGATGAAACTGTAAGTGGTCTTTTCTTCTTTCTTCCCAGGACTCCATGCTTTGAAATGATTCAATTCGACTAGTTTCTTTGAAATCATGAGTTGTATCTTTATGAAATTTCTCTGCAGTTCTTAGCTAAATGTGTGTGTCTTATCTGTCATGTGCAGTATTTATCCTCAGAATAATTTATTTAACCTCTGTTGTATCAACTACATCAACTGTCTGAGTTGCGTCTTGAAAATGTGAAATGGCAGCTCCCTTAGTGTTGATAGTCACTGTACAGTTATGATGCATGCTCATTACTGCTATATTTATAGCTTGGACACAAAATTAGGAAGGGCCAACACAATGACAATGGTGACAAATTTGAAGACAATCAATACTACGACATAAACATTACTACTTTACTTTGTTGCGCATTAATTGAGACGAACTCTCAGCCTCAATTGAGAGGTTGATGTCTGAATGTATATCTATTCAGTCATGTGTTGCGATATAAGATGAGAAAGAGAGCAATGGATGGATTAGCCAATGTATGGCTTTTATGGTCACCTGTAATCATTTTCAATTAATTAATTTTGGCAAACAAGTGATTACACTAGTTATAGATGTACTATGTATACCCTGTGAATGCAATATGATCAAGCCTGTCAATCTATCCTTTTAAGTTGCAATATGTAAATTTATTTAGTTGGTGTAATGTCAGCACTTTTCTCATGCTATTATTGCTTCCACTTTAAATACAACTAGCTCCTGAACTGCTTCGATTGCTATATGTTATAAGATACATGCTGAAAACCATAATAATGTACTGTTTTGAAAAAACAAATGTGGTCATCTCTTTGTGTTTTGCTCACTCGTGTTTGTATTTCAGCCATGGAACAAGTTGGAATGCCAATGAAGAAGCGCAAGTTGAATACAGAATAGACTTGGCTATACAAGCATTGTTTTTTTTATCAAAGGCAAAGATTGTGAAAGAAAAGAAGTCATGCTCGAAGAGTTAGGCCTGAGTGGCTAGGACATGAGCTGTGATGTTAAGCCTCTGGTGGACCTTGAAAAGTCTATCTGTTTACTTATATATATTATTCAAAATGAAGCTAGTAGCTATATGCTTCAGTAATAATAATAATAATAATAGCTATATCTCTCTCAGGCACACTGACATATGAATAGGGCATGGTTTTATGGTTCATATAGTTTCAGAGAAGAGAATACAACTCTTCTGGTTTATGGTAGCATTGTAGTTGTTTGGATGGAGTTACAGTTTCAGAGAAGAGAATAAAACTCTTGGACTTGTGCTTGAGCATACGGATCCCCTCTTCACCGCCACCGGGCCTCTGCGCCTGCGAGCGAGTGCACCAATTGAGGTTAGGGGACAAGGCTCAACTCGCAAAAATGGTTGATGTGCATCTTAGCTGGAGCCTCTGCATCCAGTGCTTCAGCTGCTGACGGGTAGAAGAGTTTTAACACATCCATGTGCCTCAGCGAGTACAAACCAGACCCCTCGCTCATCACCGAGTGCAGATACCGACGGATCATCTGGCATCTCATCTTCAGTTTTCAGGCTTCCTAGAAAGGAAGAGATCAAATCATTCCACGAGTGAGTAAAAATGTATTTCAACTTGTTTTTGAAGTATTGACATGAGATTTTCCATATCTTTATTAGAAGAGCAAAAGAAATACAAAAGACCACCAAGTGACCCCAACCCTCGCCATTTATGAAAATTGAGCACAACCATCTGGCACACCTCCCAGCGCAAAGAATAAAACAACAAAGGAGAAATCAACTGCAATGGTGATCAATTGATGCAACAAACGTTAGATGTTAAAGAAATTAAAAATCAAAGATACACGGGTAATGTTACCAGGTAATGTTTCAGGTACTTATAATAAAAAAAGCTTGCAATTGCTCGGCTGCCCTCGTATTCGTGTTGGAGTGAGATTTAAAAGAAAATTAGTTAATTTTCCACTGCAATCCACACCAATGCATGTGGATCTGGATTGAGATGAATATGAGCGCAACCAAACAAGTCCTAAATGGGAGTCACTACATGACTTATCCAAACCTCTATTATCTCATTACCCACCTCATCAACATCAACACAGATGATAGGCAGCCAAGCTGCCAAGATGAGAGCATCTTTGATCACAATTCATAGCACATACTGAATCCTGTCCGTGACAAGGCATTTGGACTTGTGCTTGATCATGCGAAGGGGTCGCTCCCTTTGTTTATTGTCATCACAGGGCACGGCATCCACACTGGTGAAGACAGTGTCATCTGCAGTATGGAAACACATGGCGATGCAAAATCGGCCCTGGCCAAGGTTCACCAAGGTGCGACTTTTCAGTGACCACTGACCAGCACGCGCTCTGGTGGGTCCAATGACAGAGTCAGAAAAAAAGTTATAGCTGGAGCAAAGTTCAACGAGGAAATGAACCAAAAAACATACCGTACGGGCTGCATTCAAGGTCATAACGATATATGTTTCTTAGTTGCAACCATTGTTGTAGCCAAGCTTTCCAAGGTCATGACGAGATTTGAAATTATCTCTCCAATGAGCTGCTGAGCTTGCTCTACCGCCAAGCTGCCCGTGGCCATGAGTGGCCCCAGCGCCAGGTTGCTCTCCTCCTCCCTCCATCGCCGCTCGCCAGCTCCTGCTCCTCGGACCTCGGCACACAGCAAGCACACCTAGGCTAGGCAGATGGGCTGGGCACCGAGGCTAGTTATTGAAAGACCATTTGCCTTGTTTTTTTTTTTTCTTCAAACCTTTTATGTATAACAAGACATGGTAACTACAGTCAAAACTACAACAATCAAGCACAAAAATTCAGGAAGAACCAGCAGCAGCAAAGAAATGATAATATTATTTTAGTAAATCTGAACAATTACCTGTTCTCTTGTCACTGGATCGGTAAATTCCGAACCTTGTACTAACGGAGCTTGATAGTTTCATTAAGTTCCATTTTTCGAAACCCCCGCTAGTTCTAACTTCCATTATAAAATCACCTGAACCCAGGATTCTTGAGCCAAGGAGTCAAGCAGAAAGCATTTGTCATCCAAAACCAAAATCACAATTAAGCACCAAATGCTTAGAATGTAAAACAAGGACGAATATTTGTGAAAAAAAAACTCCATTATCAACAATGTAGATAAAAAAATATGAAACACAATTATCAGCATGTATAAAAGTATGAGAATGAGCCTGAAAACAAAATCATAGTCACATACCAGCTTCGTTGTACATAAATTTAGATGTCCAATCTCAATCTGCAATGTCATTTCTAGTTTTAAGATGCACAAAGTCATTACATCATTATATAAATAAAATCCAAGTAATGGAATCATGAATCAACAAATCACAACATGAATAAACAAATCATAGCATGCTCATTATCCAAGTGCATAGTTGAATTAGTAATTGTGAGAAAGTTAGGATGCGTATAATGCGGTCGGTGTATTCTCCAAATGTAGTGTGTGATACAAATAGAGGTGCTTTGAGGCACTATTGACCATTAGTGCCTGGTCACCATGCCTACAATCAATGGGAGGCTCCCAAGCACCAAGACCGGGTACTCGGACACTAAACATAGGTAGTCTACACACTAAACATAGGTATTCTAACACACCCCGCAGTCATAGCGGCAAAAACACGAACGGTCGGACTAGAGAACAATGGAGACATATCCCTCGCAATCGAAACGCCGGCGTGCAGGCTTTGACCGAGACTCATGCATGATAGCCCTTTAGCGCCGAAATAGCGGAGGTTGAGGTGGACGTGGTCTAAGCCGTGGAGGAAGCATGTGTCGGCGTCGCCGAGGTGCTCAAGTAAAACTCAGCAGCTTTTTTGCCAACGATAGCAGCAGGGACGGTAGCGGCGGATGACAATGGTAGATGGCGAGTTTGCAACTTGGGTCACGCCAGGGCAGGGGTGGCGATAGCATGAGTTGCAGCAGAAGTCACGCCGAGCGGGGGTGGCGACTTCGCCTTCCTTCCGTAAGGCCCGTGGGCGGTGTCCGCATGAGGACGGCCGGAGGCGCGAGGTGGATCAAGCGCCGCTTGACGAGGACCAGGCTGGCGAAGTGGCGCCACCACCCGAATAGGCGGCGGCACCGGCGAGGGAGGCTTGACCATGGAAAGCACAAGAGCAACCTCATCCTTCGGGAGTGTCGACGAATGAATGGCGACGAACGGCGGGGCAACGCAAACCCGATCTTTGACCGGGAAAAAACAAAATAGGTGCAGCAACGGACGAACCAGATACAATCTTGTGTGCCTCCAATCAATTTCCAGCCATTCTCCTTGTCCCTTCCCCATTATGGTGAACAGCCACAAGAAAAGAAAAGAAACGCTGAGGGAAACAGAGGGAGAGCGGCAGACCCTGCGGGAGGCGGTGGCCTCCCAACGGCGATGGATCCCGCGCGGCGGCAGCCGGGTCCCCACGGCAGCAGATCCCATGCGGAGAAGGTGGCGGCGTGACACCCTGCGTGTGGAGGCGGTGGCCACCCCATGGTGACGGATCCCACAGGAAGGCGGGGGCCTCCATGACGGCGGATCCCGCGGAGAAGACGGACTCCCGGGCGCGGCGCCCTACACCCCCGAGGCGGCGGCCCCGATGGCCACGAGCTCCCGCATGGAGGTGATGTCCCCCACGGTGGTGCCCTAAGAAGGCTAATGTGGATGGCAACCTCGACGGCGACGGCAAAGAATGACAGCGACGATGCGGAGAGGTGGGTCTACTCTCCTTGACGACAACGACGCGGGCGGATCGAAGGATCGGCCGTGCATCCTATGAGGGCGCTGCCCCGGTGGAGATCGGGATCGACTTCCCGGGGCGATGCGAGAGCGAAAGCCTAAAGCCTAGGATAGAACCCGGACTCGTGATACCATGTGAGAAAGGTAGGATGCGTATAATGCGGTCGGTGTATTCTCCAAATGTTGTTTGTGATACAAACAGGGTGCTTTGAGGTACTATCGGCCATTGGTGCCCGGTCACCATGCCTACAATCAATGGGAGGCTCCCAAGCACCAAGACCGGGTACTCACACACTAAACATAGGTAGTCTAACAGTAATTACAAATTAAGGCCTTCTGTGAAATTAAGGATAATTATATCACCTACTCATCTCACACTGGCATATGGAATAATATAATCTCTCATGATGACTCCTTATGACTATGACCACTAACATGACAATATTATCGGTTCGACGTCCTATGGTATGTGGGTAATGTCGTTGAGAATAGTTATCAAATATGGTTTAGGTTTGTGTATTAAATGACTGTCATTTTAGTACCGCGTGGACTTGACCTTTGTCATCCTCCTACTCTCACAAGCACAAAGAATGGAGGGCTAAGATAGCCACACCAGTTATAGATTCACACTCCACATGTGGTCAAGGAAGAATGACCCTCAAGTAGATGTTGAGTGGACACAAAATGGAGTTATTGACCTTGAAACACATCTTTAGTAATGTTGTCTTAACCTCACTTATTGTGGTTGGCTTTGCGGATGGGTTAGCGTTGAATTCTTGAGTGCGGAGGACATGATCCTCAAAAATTGATCTAAATAATGAAAACTTGAACAATATGTGTCCAAGAACAAATTCTTATATGATGTTTTTCCTTACATGAGTATCTACAGCACTGGGAGCAGCCTCTAAGGGTGTGGAACAAGCGTAGCTGGCTCAACTCCATGAAAACTCAAGGTGCTTTTTTGTAAGGGTTGCTTGATAAGGGAAATATCATAGTAATAATGGTAAATCTCATGGGATAAATGGTGGGATACCATTATATTTTTTTAGCATTAGTGAGATTGGTGCTAGCCTTCAAATTTTTATGTTTTTTAAGCTGAAACTTCTCTTAAAACATATTAGTTTAGTATGATTGGTGGTTCCAAATTTTATCAAGATTTTCTGTAATAAGCTGGATATTGGTTGGCATGAAAGCATGAAATCTACATATTCACTCCATAATTTTTTCTCATTTAATAAAGTTTAGTGAATAGTTTCAGCTCTCCAAATGCTTTATAAGTCAGTAATAAGATGAATGCAGTGTCATTGCATTTGGAGAGAGCATTTGGAGAGTTGAAACTATTCACTAGACTTTTTTTAATGAGTACACACTGTCATCCCTTCGAGTAAATATGTAGATTTCATGCTTTCATGGCAAGCAAGAATATCTAGCTTGTTACGCATACAAGCTTGATAAAACTTGGAACCAATGATCAAATTGAACTAAGATATTTTTTAGAGAAATTCAAGCTTGAAAAACTTAGAAACTAGAAGGTTAGCATCAATCTCATTACTACTAAAAATTGTATCCCACCATGGATGATTTACCATTTTTACTACAAGATTTCATTTGATCAAGAATTCTTGACAAAAAAAGCACCAAGTTTTCTTGTACTTGAGTCAGCTACTTGGTCTCTCACACTTAGAAGGTGCTCCAGTGTTGTATAAGTTCATGTAAGGAAAGATGTCATATATATAATAATTCATCCTTGGATACATTGTTCAAGTTTTCATTCTATATATCAAATTTGCAGATGACATGCCATCATGTCATCGGCACTCAAGAAAACAACGTCGATCCCATCCGCGAAGGCAACCACACTAAGTGAGGTCAAGATGGAATTGCTATGGAGCTGTATTTCAAGGTCAGTAAATCTATTTTTTGTCCATTCAACATCTACTTGAGGGTCATCCTTCCTCGACCACATGTGGAGTTTAAATCCATCAATGGTGGCATATCTCAGCTCAGCCGGGCCCTCCTCTGTACTTATGAGTACAAGAGGATGACAAAGATCTATGGTATTAAAATGATTATCATTTAATGCAAACCTAAATATTACTTGACTACTGTTCTCAATGACTTTGACATAAAGATTGCATTCCCCATGGGCCCATAGGGCATCAAACCGATAATATTGTGATATCCGTGGTCATCGTCATAGTAAGAGTGATCATGGAAGATTGTGTTATTCCATGTTCCAGTATTAGATGAGTAGGAAGAGATGCATGTCTTATCGATGTTAGAGCCTACATAGACGATGACGAAGGGTCCACCATTGTAATCAAGGTGGTCGTAGGTGCTGGCATATCAAAGAACCACCATGTTCTAGTACTCGTAGCGCTTGCATGCGTTGACGAGCAGCCACATAACGTCCATGAGGAGGAACACCCACAACGCATTCAGCGGTGCCGAGAGTTATCGCTTGCACTCGGTGTCATCGATGCAGTGGCCTAGCTAGTTGAATGTGTCTAGGATCAGGATCCAGAGGATGAACCGAGCGAATAGGACCCTAATCAGGTTGTTTCTCAGTGCAAAAATTCCTTACATATGTGCGTCTGTCCAGCTTATCTTCCCTGCGTGTGATTGGTTGCTTTTTACTCTAGACCCCACATACATGCAACCTTTTTGATGACAGGACCACAACTACATGCAAGCTGTGGGTCCACACCCCGGAAAAAGTACCACGCAAAACAGAAAAAAATCAGCCAACTAGAGCTACACAATAAGCCGGACGGGCGCATTTCAGGCCCACGGCGCCGGCTCCTTGTCGCCACCAGCGCCGCGCGCTCGCCCGCATGTCCCATTGTCATGGCTTATCGCCGTGGTAGTTGTCCCGGATCCACGGCTCTAAGAGGATGACATCGACTTCGCCACCGCCTTCGTGGCCTCCGCTCCTCCCCCCCCGCGACGCCGACCCACCGAGAGGGGTGGGAGCTGAACGAGATGACGATACGGGCGGAGTGGGCGATGAACGGCTCGAGGCGCACTACACAGTCCGGGGAGTTCTTTATCGTGCCGCTAGCGGTGACGCCGTGGGGAACGAGGGTAGGGACGCGATGAGGCACTCCGTGTCGCCGTCACGTGCCCAGCTGCGCCTCTATGTCATCCTCCTCTTCCATTGCTGCCATGTTGATGATGCGCCCATCTCCACAAAGAAGCGAAAATCCTCGTCGCCACCGCCCGCACATGTCGTCTCACCCCATCCCTCTCCGCCGCCACCATAGCAGTAGCGAAAATATTCCCCGCCTCCGCCTCCACATGTCGCCCCACCCCATTCCTCTCAGCCAAAATCCTCGCCGCCGTCGCCTCCACATGTCGCCTCACCCGATCCCTCTCCGCCTGCATGACGCCACGCCAGCCACCTCGTCACCCTTCCCACTTGTCGTGGAAGCCGTCGAATTGCGGCGTGATGGCAAACGCTAGCTCGCAAGGCAAAGATAGGACGATGAATAGTGGGACCCGTGGTGGCGGCGACCGGCGATGCCTGTGTGTTCGCTGTGAAAGAATATATAGAGAGCAGCGGAGTTTTAAATTTCTCACTCGGCGCCTAGAAGAATTCAGTTTTGAATTGTTTCAAACGGAGATAAGAATTCGTCATGGTGCTTCTCCAACCTTGACGTCCGGCGTCACGTTTTAAGAATTCGCTAGCTTGTATTTTCCCTTCTCATATCAAAAGGCACCTATATGTGTATATGTACAACTGGCGATCCATCTCTCCTGTCGGTTGGAACCATTTGACAAAATGAGTTTCAGACACTTCATGACCATTGATGTCTAGTATAATTTGTTCCTGAGAATCGAGCTTGTTCATAACATGTTGAATGGACAAATTTTCCCTTTGTGCTTTCCTGTTCTGGACCCCCAACACTTGCATAATATCGCCATCCAATTTCATGTTTGGTGGTACATAAGTGTGTGCCTGAGCAAGAAGAATTATTCCCTCTTGACCTATGTCATCAGTACTTGTATCAGCAGAAGGCAGCAGACTTTGGTAACAGGTTGGCCGCCTAAACTGAAAATGTGAAGTGAGCATGTAGTTGCTACTTACTTGAGCTCAACAGGAAAGTGAACAATCTTGGACGAAGAATGCCTCTAATGGAATGTGGTTGTTACTTACTTAGACAATCTTAGATTTACACCAGTTAATATGTCATAGGCACCGTACGCAGTAGGAAAGGAAAGCACCAATCGGTGCCATGGCTAGGAGGAAAGATAGGAGATGTTAGTTATTTTTGGTATTTCCTAGAATTAAGGAGAGATTACTTTCATTCCTCTATTCGGTTGAGCCAAATGCTATTTATGCTTGTAACCAGACGCATGATAGAATCAAGCAATGAACAATGAAGAAACAATTCAGTCTCCCTCAATCTCTTAAGCTCTTGGTAAGCATAAGGCTATCCATCCACATTACATCTGGTATCAGCGATCCAGGTTCGATCACCATGTTTGCCTCCTGGTCATCCTTGCCCTCCCGCCCTCACTCTCCACCATCAATTGGCGCGCCACCATCTCCAGCTGCCGCAAGGACCTCCAACCCTCCCTCTCTACCTCGAGATGCATTCACTAGACTCGAAGAGGGTATAGACCGTTTCGCTGAGCACCTAGATCAGCTCATCGTGATGTTCAACCGTTGGTGTGCTCACAAGGAGAAGACAAAGAAGAAACTCCACGCAGCGGTGCGGCTTCAGGCGGCAGCACGAGGGTTCCTGGCACGCGGCGGGTGCAGTCCCTTCATGGGGAGAAGCACCTTCCTGTGATCTCCAGGGTCGTCCCTTGGCAGTCATCGCAAGAGCAGGCCGTCGTGCGCCTGCAAGCCGCAGGGTGTGGCTTCCTTGTTCGGCGGGCGGTGCGAAAGCTGCGCTTGCTGATCAACTTGTCACTGCACCAACTCGCAACCTGTGCATTCACTCACCCGATCTCATTGGTTATTGATGCACCTCCAGCAGAAGTCGAGATCTGGGTCTGCAGCCCGCCTGTACGGCCAAAGATGGTCGCCTCCTTGATTCCGCACCTACCTTGGTGCTAGACATATCCAACATAGGTGCAGGCTGGTACAGCCTCCAACCGACATCCGACATGACGCCTGCGATTCAGCTCTTTCCATGGGATCCAGGACGATGTCGGCACCGGCACCTTCCTCTTCTGCTATCCAATACTGCAGCTCGAGGACAAGTTGGTCCTCAAGGGAGGGGGAGATGTCATGGGCACCGTAGGCAGTAGGAAAGGAAAGCACCAATCGGTGCCATGGCTAGGAGGAAAGATAGGAGTTGTTAGCTATTTTTGTATTTCCTAGAATTAAGGAGAGATTACCTCCATTCCTGTATTCGGTTGAGCCAGAGGCTATTTATGCTTGTAACCAGACGCATGATAGAATCAAGCAATGAACAATGAAGAAACAATTCTAGTCTTCCTCAATCTCTTAAGCTCTTGGCAAAGCATAAGGCCTAATTACCCCCAAACTATCCATCCACATTACATAATAATTGTCATCACCTCCTTGGTATTGTACTGATTGATGCGCGGAAACCTTGCTGCCTTTGAATTTGTTATTTGTTGGTCCACATGATCCAAGTAATACACCTATCAAGCATATTTTAGTGTTGTCGAGCAGACATTGCTAATATGGAGAAAAAAATTGAACGAGACAAGATTAAGTCATACTTTTGGGACCATACAGCACCCATGGATCGTCGTCTCACCATGTTTCCATTTATCTACCAAGTCCCTCAAATCGTCATACACAACTATCACCCAGTCAATCTGACAAATCAAATCCAGGTTTCTTGTGTGCATGATTGCCGCTTCGTTTACGGTGCTGCTAACTCCTGGCAGTAGATATTTTTGTATCACTATCATGAAGAATAGTCTTAAGTTTTAGCTCGATGTTTGTAGTCTTTTTCAGCACATGTTTAATAAGTTCCATAGAAATCTATGGCTGATTTTCTTTTTGTGCTTTCTTTGTCTTGCCATTTCTATTTGCACCATCACCTCCTTGGGATGTGCTGGTGCTTCCTCAGCAGCATTGTGCATGTCCCTATTAGCATGGTGGTATTTTGATTATCTTCAGCCTATGCTCAAAGCAGTGTCAGAACAAAGCACTACCAAGCTTTATTCCACTATTTCATATAAGATCTCTGTTTGTAACACGAGCATCTTAAGGGCATATTCTGCCATAATTAGAAGCTGCAGCATTGCCGCTTCAAAATGACACCAGTTACACCACAGGACCAACATTAGTTTCATCACCACAGGACCAACATTAGTTTCATCAGTTACACCACAACACTGTCATAATTAGAAACTGCAACACCACACAGTGCAAGTTCACCAGTTACACCAACAGGCATCAAAAAGAGCACCAGCAGTAATTACCACCACAACAGCCACTCAACTTCGCTTTCTTTTGACACACGCAGATTATTCTGATTCTCATGTATCACCACCATTGAGCTGAACGTAGTACCCAGGCTGTGCTGAGGTCCTCGCGGACTTGCGACGACCTTGATCTTGTTCTTTGTTGCTAGCACCTTCAGGATTTGGTTTCTTATTTTTCTTCTCCTTGGTTCCAGCTGGTGGTTGTTCTTTGTTGTCAGCACCTTCATGATTTGTTTTCATAGCTTTCTTCTTGGCTGGTGGTGGTTTTGGATCGCTCTTCCGCTTGACAGGTCCCTTCTTGGATGCAACCGAATTCAGCGTGACAGGTTCCTTAGGTGGAGACAAATTCTGCTTGGCAGGTACCTTCTTGGATGCATGCGAATTCAGCTTGGCAGGTTCCTCGAGTGTATGCAAATTCAGCTTGGCAGGTCCCTTGGGTGGAGGCGAAGGGCTGGAGGTAAAATCACCCAAGTCCAGATACGTATCGAACACCTGCGAAGTCAAGGGATCTCTGGGGGGCTTCACCTTGTTTGCTTCATTATATAACAACTCAACCGCAAATCTTCTGCGGTATTTCAACACCATGTCCTGTATATTTAAGGTAAAACTAAGTAAAACACCAGCAAAAACCTAAGTAAAAGACAAGACTTGCCAGCACTACCCTCATCAAGATTATACACGGTTTCCGTCCTATAATGTATCATATGTAGCATCAGATGAAATCCACAATCAGGCTAATCAACAAACATGTCACACTAAATTTGAGAACATAGCTTTACTGTTTTAGCACTGGGTTGTCAGCTAGCTTTTTAGAAACTGGCAAAAGCCTACACACTTGGATCAAACAATTTGCTCTATTGTTGTCCATTGTAAATCAAAAACACTATGAAGGAATTTTTGCTCATGTTTCATTTGGTCATTCCTTAAGAGAAAAAAATCTCACACAAAAACAACTGAGAGTTGCCAAGTTCAAATGAAAATGATTCAGATGATTATGAAAATGATTCAGATAAGGAGTATAATAAGATGTTTAAAACACTTATTCTTGTATTGAAAATGCACCCACCATTAAAAGGCAGCAAAGAACTGTCCCGCCGCGATGCCAACGATGAGACCGCTCCATGTGTGCTCGGCGCTCTTCGGGCCATCTCCGGACCCTCCTTTGCCTTCCTGGACGATGTGCGTTGCGCCACGACGAGCTCCCCGGACGCACAGCAGCCATCGGGTCCGTCTTCACGAGCGGCGACCGGCTACCCTCGCGCAGCGCCGCGAGTTCAATAACACCCAACAGCGCCGCAACTTCAACACTGAGCAGCGTCGATGGAGTCATGAAAGCACCCTCCAATCTGCGACACAATCGTCACCGCGCCACAATTCATGGCAGGGGGCTGCTACAGAAGAGAATGTGATCCCGCCATCCCGCCATGGTTGGGGATGCGAAGAATAGAGCTTCTTTGGAATGATCGGGGCTACCAAATAAGAAGAAGAGCAAATGCAGGATGATCCGTCACCGCACCGCCGATGGGTTCTGATGATCTCACCATCCCGCCGCCTCGGTAGGGAAGGAGAGAGTAGTCTCGAATGATCGAAGCTGCCAAGAAAGGAGAGCAGTCGCCGGGAATCTGGGAAGGTCCAAACCGCCACAGGAGCAGCCACCGATCATGTCGTGCCATTAGATCGAGTTCTAAACGCACCCAAAGATCAAGGCGATAGTGACTTGCGATGCTAAAGTGGCCGAGAAGTTTATCGATGACATCCGAGGTGAATCGAAGTTGAGTCGCATGATCATCGGATTGGTCAGCGAGTGGCATGTCATCAGAAGAGTGTAACCATAAGATCTATCAGATTTCCCTATTATAGATTTGCGTGGGGGCGCGTTGCCTTCTCTTCCAGGTGCACCGGGCCGACAACATCCCCGTTGTTTTGAAGGATTTTGTCAAGGAGGACCTCATCTAGACTCGGAGCAAGATATCCGCCGACGCCGATTGACTAAAGATTGACTACAATATCAAAACTAAAAAAGTACTACGACCTACATGAAATCATGCCGGACCTTACTGTGTATGGTCATCCCGTCAAGCATCGTAAAAATGGTAAAGGTGACAGTACATCACTCGAATCACTCGAAAATGCGGTACTGGACATACCATCTCTCGAGAAGACTCAAAAGGACGACTCTTTCCACAGTTAATGGGCTTCGGAGGAGTTGTCAAATGAACATGTGAAGTACGCCGCCATAGATGCATTCTTGTCTTATGAGATTGCTAATCAACTTAGGATCAAACAGGGGTTATAAATTTGTGTAAGCATGGACTTTATGTCTCGCTCGACTTTGGATCAGCATGAGTTTGATTTCCAATAGGTAGTCATCTTAGTATTTGTTGTTTGGTGGCCTGTTGTATCACGTGATTTTACTTGGTTAACTATGTGATTTTACTTGGCTAACTTCCATGTGTAACTTTCGTGGCCATGGATCTCTAACCTTCCCTCTCTCCTTCTCTTCTCTCGAGTCGCGGCTCCCTTTGCATGCCCAATCGCCATTGCTACTACTTGCCCGAGCTCTCCCTCGATCCTTTCAAAGACTTTGGTTTGCTTTGGATTACAACAAGTCGAAGATGTCGACCGGTGGCCTATGTACGTCGCCTTCTTCTTCTTGACTTGCTAGAATAGGATGATGGAGTCTTGCTCCCGATAGACAGGGTTGTTTTCCTCTGTCGTCCAAATAAGTCGCCTTCTTCTTTAGACTTGCTAGAATAGGACAGGGTTGTTTTCCTCTACCGTCTAGCATCGCCTTCTTCTTCAGACTTGCTCTAGGATGTCTAGTATATTTTGTTGTTCTTGAGAATCGAGCTTGTTCATAACATGTTGAATGGACAAATTTCCCTTTGTGCATTCCCTCGTTCGGACCCCGAGCACTTGCGTAATATCGTCATCCAATTGTGTGTTTGGCGGTACATAAGCGTGTGTCTAAGCAAGAATAACTAATCCCTCTTGACCTTTGTCATCAGGTCTTGTATCAGCAGAAGGTAGCAAGCTTTGGTAACAGTTGGCTGCCTAAACTGAAAAAGTGAAGTGAACATGTAGTTGTTGCTTACTTGAGCTCAACGGACTTACTTGAGCTCAACAGGAAAGTGAACAATCTTGGACAAAGAATGCCTCTAATGCAATGTAACTATTACTTACTTGGACACCAGTCGATCTGACTAATCAAATCCAGGTTTCTTGTGTGCATGACTGTCGCCCGTTTACGGTCTTTGCTAGCTCCCGGCAGCCAGATATTTTTTTGTATCACTATCATGAAGAATAGTCTTAAGTTTTAGCTCGATGTCTGTAGTCTTTTTCAGCACATATTTAATAAGTTCCATAGAAATCTGTGGTTGCTTTTCTTTTTGTCCTTTCTTTGTCTTGTCACTTCTATTTGCACCATCACCATCCTCAGCATGTTCCGGTGCTCCCTCAAAGATGTTTCGGTTCTTCCTCATCACCCTCATCCTCATCACCCCCCGTTGTACCTATTTTTATCATCATGGTCCCCAACATCTACATGTGACTCTTCCTGTTATTTTCGAACTTTCTTTACTTTTTCCTTTTTTTGGGACATAATCATCACCTTTCTGTTCATCAAGTATAACACGCACTTTTCTGAATTCACTTATCATTTCTATTTTATTGTATGTTAGAGGCTTCATTCCTTCATGTGTTCCTTCATGTGCGATGTCCAAAATTTTTTGGACCGACCAAGGATCTAGGCGCATTTCTTCCCCTGGACTTGGCCGCATGAGGATACACCCTGGTTCGAGATCAGAGATGCCGTACAACCACCGTACGAACTCTCTATTCCCCACTCTTGTCACTTTTAAGTATAGAAATGTACCAAACTTGTAAGTTTTTTCAACCTTTTTTTTCAAATCTTCAGTAATTCCATTATTAAGGACTTCAACTGGCAAATGCCAGCACAGATGGTTCGAACAATTTGTTCTACTGTTGTCCATTGTAAATCAAAACACTATGAAGGAATTTTTGCTCATGTTTCATTTGGTCATTCATTAAGAGGAAAAAAATCTAACACACGAAGACAACTGAGAGTTGCCAAGTTCAAATGAAAATGATTCGAGATGATTATGAAAATGATTCAGATAAGGAGTATGAAAATGATTCTCGAGGAGTATAATAAGATGTTTAAAGCACTTATTCTTGTACTGAAAATGCACCCACCATTAAAAGGCGACAAAGAACATTTGCCAAGTTTTCTAATGGGTGACAAGGAGGATGAATTGTTCCGTGTGGACAATTTGGATATTACTGTCAAAAAAATACTAGTTAGACATAAAAGAGATTTATTCTCATCTCAGTAAATTACATTATTCTGTTGGCTAGGCATTTTGATGATGTAAAAGACTCTAGTGGATTGGCCATAGATAGCCTTGTCGGGTTGTTCCTTGGGGTGGTGCTACAAAGGTTGCTACTGCCAACAGCATCAGCTATTGTAACTAAAAGCGTACTTAGAACAGTACATGACCTAGACAAGCTAAAGGACATCGACTGGGCACATTTGGTCTTCGAACACTTCAAAGAAAACTATTGTTAACTTCGACAACAAAAGAATGGATGACTGTGTGCTGGTAAGTAGTAGGAGCTGCTGAAAGTGTAAGAGTATGGAATTGGTGTAATGGATACTAGAGTGATTGCATTAATTAGAACAAATGCTAATACATATAGCGATGCTAACAACACGAGGCCACACGTTTAGGACACATGCAGGCCACACTTCTAGGACGCATGCAGGCCACACAACACCTAGACGTCTTGCATGCCACATATCACTAACACTCCCCCGCAGTCACAGCGACAGCACCACAAGTGGTGAGACTAGAGAAGAAGTCAATTAACATCCGCCCACAGTCACTAACCGTCGCCTGCCACATGTTATTTGGAAGCACCTGTTGTAGTTGAGTGTTGTAGTTGAGTGTGAGTGTCGTGTGGCTTTGCTGCTTTGCACTCTGCATAGACATACCGCCCCCCTCTCGCCTGCCCCTTGAATTGGGTCGTACCCATGGGTCGTGGTCTTGTGGAGATGCTGGTCGCGCCACCGCCGAACTGCTTCTAGGATACGCGCCTGCCTGTTCACAATTTGGCTCAACAGAATAAAGATCAGATCATCAGAGATAAGTAAGCAGGAACTATTACATATATGAGATCTGAAGTTCACACAAAATAGGCAAGGACATGAATTTATTAAGACCACAAAAATGAGAACTTGGCAGTTTTGACAATCTCGATCTGATCTGATCGCCAACTGTAGTAGTTTTGTACACGGCTTACAAACAAAACAATTGAAGGACAATCGAAGACTCGAAATTTGGAAGCACCTATTGTATTACCTGAGTGTCATCCCCTGCGTCCTCTACAGGAATCCGCTTCTTTGCCGAAGTGCCACGAAGTTTGCCGAGTGGCAAAAGTCGGGCACTCGGCAAAGAGAGCTTTGCCGAGTGCCAAACTAAGCACTCGACAAAGACCATTTTGCCGAGTGTCGGCGTCGGCGAAGTATAGCACTCGAAATCTATATATTTGCCGAGTGTATGGCGGTCGGCAAAAGATTACACTCGGCAAAGGTTAACAGAGGAAACGGCCCCGTTCTCCGTCACTTTTGCCGAGTGTCCACCGTTAGACACTCGGCAAACCAGGGTCAGTTTGCCGAGTGCCAGGTGTATATACACTCGGCAAACAGGGTCTTTGCCGAGTGTCCTTCCTGGCACTCGGCAAACCATTAATTTTTTTTTGATTTTTCGTCCCATATTTTTTGTGTGCCATTAGTAAAGTACTTACATCTCATCTTCACAATTTGGGACAATTTAAAGTAGTTTTGCTATATTTCATGAATTATTTCTATTTTCTTGCATTTTCTTGACGACTCCAAATTTGAACTGCAGGTACATGAAATAATGGACTGTGGTCATTCAAAAAATGTTATTCACGATGTTTGGCGTATGTTTAGGCTCAATCCAGGGACTCGCCTGAAATTTCGAACATTTATGTGCCGGAACATGACGAGTGACCTGCGGGAAAGGTGTTTTTAAAATCTATAAAATCCAAATGAAGTTTAAAAATCACGAAACTTGGCGTGGTGTCTTGTCATCTCATGGGGAGGCTGTGAAAAAAATTTGAAAAAGTTTCGAGCAAGTTGTGACGTCGGATGGCTAAAACCCGCACCGACTCAAGGACTGTACCACGAGGCGCGTGTTTTGTGCATCACCTCCTTCAACGCCGACGTGCTTGGCAAGGTGGTGAGGAAGAACGAAGCAAGGGAGATGATGCTCCAGAGGGAGACCGACCTCACCAGGGACCAGTACATCCAGGTTCGTAGAACGCATTTATTCAGATTCCTTTAATGAAAAATAAGCAGACTTCCATTAATCCTCTGCTATGTCATGCAGATGTGTCCGGAGTGGTGCAGCAAGTACAAGGACTGCTGGGAGGCCATTGTGGACAAGTGGCTCTTGGACGAGACGTACGAGACCAAGAGACTCCGTCGGAGATGTCGCTTGGAGATGCAAGGCGCTCCACACCACCAAGGGAGCGTGCCCCTCCCAGTGTATATGGATAGATGGGTACGATTACGTTGATTTTTTATTCAAGCGCTCAAATCTCTTTACTTCTAACCATCTCTGTGTTCTCCTCGCAAATCAGCCGCATGAAAACCAGCCAGATCAATGCGAGTACGCGGGGTGGGCCTTGACTCACAGCGGGCAGAGCGAAGCGACCCGGCCAACGTCTACGACCCGGCGAAGGGGCCCGAGGCGTACACCAACGCCAGCGTCTACCCCAAGCTTACCCAGTACGCCGAGGCGGCCAAGCAGCGCTATGGGGACGACTTCGATCCAGCCACCGCGCCCTTGGACACAGACCTGGTGATGAGGTTGGGAGGAGGGAAGCAAAGACGACCGGTTCGGATGGCCACGCGATCAACCCGTCCCTCGTTGGCATAGGCGAGCGTGCTCAAGGAGCACGACCTCCACCGACATCCCCATAGCACCTCGGCAACAGAGCTCCACGCAGATGATGCAGACTTTCGTGTAACTTCGCCATCGGGCCGTTCACCGGTTTTACACATGTCCGCTACCTATGCATTGTTTCAATGTTACGGTTGTAATATTGCAGGCCCGGATGGCAGAGTTGGAGGCCAGCAGCGGCCCAGCGGCACGCTTTGAGGCCAGCAGCGGCCCAGCAGAGGCCCATCGGCGGGAGTTGGAGGCAGTCCCAGCAATACTCGGTGCGCCCCGCAGGACGTGGCGAGCTACTTCCCTGGGCCTCCAGATCCCCGGTGTGACCCCCTCGCCTCCGTTGCCTCCCCTCGCTGTTCGCTCCACCACCGCTTTCCCATTCCTCCTCCCCGTATGCAGACTCGGTGAGTATATGTTGTTGTTTATTTATTTGGCCTGTAAAATCACCCGCAGGTACTAATGAGATCGCCTCTTCTTTTGTGCAGCCACGGTCGGGGGTTCGAACCCGACTCCTCCCGTGTGACCCTTCTCCACCCCATCCAAATTTATCCGGTCGGCCCGACTCCACGGTACACGTGGCCGTGGCGTTCCTCCTCGGGCGCAGCAGCCACCACACTACGGGCTTCCACACGCCCCTCCACAGGCGGGTGGACGTTCCGGTCGGCGCGCAAAGACGGGTGGTATCCGGGGCAAGGTGAGGGCTCTTCGCACCAGGGGAGGCCACGGTTCGGGGCCGTGAAGTTGAGGTGGTGGTGATGGATTTATTTTTCGATGTTGGACATGTTGCACTTTGTGATGAATCTAGTTTCGATGTTGGACATGTTACATTTCGTTTGGATGTTGGACATGTTTAATTTCGTTTAGATGTTGGACTATATGTGTGAATTTGTGAAATATGTGGATTATATATGTGGATTTGTGAAATATGTGGATTATATATGTGAATTCGTGATATATGTGGTCTATGATATATATATGAATGCTTATGGTATATGTATGTGTTGATGGAGGCCGTGAATCAATGGAAACACAAAAAAAATTAAATTTCCAGCTTTGCCGAGTGCCAAGACTCGGCAAAGCCGGGTACCCCGCAGCAGGAATGGCGGATTTGCCGAAAGCGAGATGGCACTCGGCAAAACGACCATAACTTTGCCGAGTGCCGGCTACCGCACCGCACTCGGCAAAGTGCATTTTGGTTTTTCGTAAAAATAATTACTTTGCCGAGTCTTTGGGATACGGCACTCGGCAAAGTTTCAAAAATAAACAAATCTTTGCCGAGTGCGGGCGCTCGCACTCGGCAAAGAACCTTTCCATACTTAACTGTCGACGCCGGGTTCGCCGAAATGACATGGCACTCGGCGAACCCTTCGCCAACTGCCAGTTTTGGCACTCGGCAAAGACTCGTTTGCCGAGTCAATCTTTGCCGAAAAGCGGTCGCCGAGTTTGGCGGTCGGCAAAGCCTTCGCCGAGTGTGATGAAGCCTTTGCCGAGTGCGCTCCGCGCACCGGCAAAGGACGCGATTCCCTGTAGTGCCTGCTGCCTGTGTCGCGCTGTGAAGTGGACGCTGCCGGATGAATGACCCTACACCGTCCATCACCACGCCGCCTGTTCAGAATTTGGATCGATTAAAGATTATCGATCAGAGATAGCTAGGCAGGAACTAGTATTACATATGCCTTCTAAACTTCACAGAAAATAGGAAACTAGGCAAAGGACATCAACTTATTAAGACTCTTAAGTGAACTGCGTATTCCTATAATGATCGCATCGATCATATGCCCTGGTGCTGGTGTCCATCAAAATGAGAACTATGCAGTTTTGACAATCTGATTTGATCGCCTACGACTTCAGTTTTGCACACGGCTTTACAAACAATTGAAGGACGCAAGACTCAAATTTTGGAAGCACCTGTTGTACCTGAGTGTCATCCCTGCGTGCCGCCGGTGCCGGCCTGTGTGGCGCTGTGCAGTGGACGCTGCCGGATGCCGTCGATCACCACGCTGCCTTAGCAACCGCACCCCGGCCGGCCCTCTCGCCTGCCCTTTGAACTGGGCCGCACCCCTGTCGCCTTCACCATTTGCCTTTACGGCTAGCCGGCCACTGGTTCCTATGGACGCGATCGAGGCGGCGACTAGGGTTAGCTTCGCCGCGTGCGAGGCCGAGGAGATGCAACGCCGATCTCAAAGGCAGGCAGAGGGTTTCACACGGGAGGAGATGTGACGCGAGGGAGGCCAGCACGCCGGCAGGTGAAGTTAAATAGTGACGGCGCATGGGCCACTTTGGCTGGGCCTAGATATCTAGGCCCAACAAAGGCCCACGAGCGCACCTGAAGTGAAGCGGCGGCGCACGTTTCAGCTGTCTCGTCTTCGTCTTCCTCTTCCTCCTCGTGTGCCTCGCGCACTCCCTGTCCCTATTGCCTTTTCTGCTCTCGCTCGCTCGGCTCGGCTGGCTGCATCGACAATACTCCACCTCCCGGCTCCCGGACGGACGCCCCACAATCTCGCGTCGCGTCGCGTCGCAATGGATTCGTAGCCTCGCGTCGCGAGGCGAGGGTGTTCTTGTTCTTTCAGGGACCGACAGGTAGATAGATTCCAACTGCTGGCCATTGGGGGTGGTGCGGCTGCCTCCGCCCGGAGCTGGTGGCGGGGCGCGCCTCGTCCTCCTCACGATGGGCGGATGGAACCGGTCGCGGTACGTGACGGGCCACCGTGACCGCTCCGCCGGCGCTTCGCGACCTCCTCCGCCTGATTACGGTACGGACACGGACGGATTCTTTCCTCTCTCTCTCTCTCTGAATGAACCTGATGTTCCGATTTGGGTTGTATCGTCAGTGGTAGTCTCTTAGGTTGTGATGATGATTGGATTAAAACTCGTTCTAGATCTACTCATCGATTCTTTCTTGGTCAGATGATTGATTGGGACACTGATGGAAGCTTCCAATCCGAGTTATTACCTGTCAGTCTGTCACTGTTTCTAGGCTTTGCTTTCTCATGTGTACGGATTGTTCTTGTTCTTTCCATTGCGCATTGAAATGTCTGTCAGAACAAAAAAATGGTATCTTTGCGTGACTATCACAACTGTTGGATTGGAGGTACAGGCATTCCTTTTTGGGGAAAAATAGGAATTGATTGGGTGGGAGGGCACTCCAATTGCAACATGTAGCAGTGTTGTACAGGTGGGGGGGATTCAGATCATCTGTTCCAGGAATTGAACAGTCTAGTCTGCTCAGTGCATACAGTATAGTGAAGATGAATGGGAGTGCTAGTCTCTGCTGTGATATACTGCGTTGAATTCGAAAATACCGAATGCCCCTTGCGCGCCATGGCTTTAACGGCTAGGATCTTCCGGATTCATGCCTCGTCTGCCACCTTTTCGCGCCATCTTTGATTTGTCCTTTTGCGCACTTTGTCGCAACGCCAGTCAATTGCCCTGTTCTGAATAAGTAACCAATGTCAGTTGGAATATCGGATACACCTGCCCTTTTGCGCACTTTGTCGTAACGCCTAGTCGATTGCCCTGTTCTGATTAACAATTGGAATATCGGATATGCCTGCCCTTTTGCACACTTTGTCGTAACGCCTAGTCGATTGCCCTGTTCTGATTAAGTAACCAGTGTCAGTTGGAATATCGGATCTGCCTGCCAATTGAAGTACTTGTTACTATTGGTCCACACATGGTGGTGTCTGTATGTTTTTTCCCTCAAGCACTCTAACCTCAAAGTTTTGTGATCTTCTGAAGACACGTGTTCACTTTGTTCTTACTAATTATTTATTAAATACATGGCACGATGGGTCCATTTGTGTAGCTCTGTAGGAGATATACACTAGGATCAAACTGTTTTTATCAAGAATTATGAACGCTTCCTTTATTTAGCACGGTATGTTTATAACTGTCTAATGTTTCCTGCATGCCCTTGATCTTCATATGAATGAAGAGGAAATTAAGGACAATTCTTACAATTAATGGGTTCATATGCCTATCTCTGAGTGTTGCATGGAACACATCATCGTGAGCTTGGCTTATGAAATAAACACCTTACAGCTGTAGGCTCAGAAGCTTGTAATCCTAGAATGTGGGTGGATAGGGTTTTGGTTTTAATGTTAGGGTTTTCCTTATCATTCTCAATAACCACAGGATTCATAGGAGCTACTTTGGAAACAAAAGATCGACAATATATCGTTGTATTATGTTGCCACATAACAAACACAGGAGCTACTTCGAGGCATATCTGTCTACAAAACACCTTGAATGACCACACAATATCTTATAAATTTATCTTTCATTTTGGATCAATGAAAATGTTCTCCTATGTGGTTGTAAACATGGAGGATTGTGACAAGCTTTATCTCTAGGCTATTCACCTTCAATGTTCTACATGGTTACTGAACTAATTTGGAATTTTAGATTAATAAAAGTTCTTTTCTCTTCCATGTTACTGAACGAGTTCTAAAATTTCAGTCTGCTATCTTCCGAATCTGCACAGTGGAGTATTGATGAATCTAGCTATAAGAAAATTCTATTTATGTTTCCTTTTTCTTCCATTCTGCTGAATCTGAATGCAATAATTTTAGGGAATCTTATCCCTTTCCACGTTACCATGCTGCTACAATGAATTCTTATACTCATTTTTCATATGTGCAGGAGACGGTCACTACCCAGTCCCATTATGGGAAAGGGAATTCTGCCGCCATGTTGGCGACATTTCTTGGGAGAGATTCTGTGAAAACAAGCAATATGTTGGACAATTCCATAAACATGAGCCCTGGGATGATTCAGAGGCATTTAATTGTTTCCAGAACGCAAAGGCAAGGTTCTGGGCGAACTATCATGGCAAGCCTTCTGACATTCCTTTGCTGGACGATCCTGACTTGTACATCGACAAGGTCGACCACCAATGCAAACTCGACCCAGAATTGACAGCTGAGCTGGATAGTGTAGGTCTACCATTTGAGGATGATAATTCCGCCCTGGCCACAGGATGGGCCAATGCCGGAACAGACAACAAGTGCACCCAGAACGGATCTGGAAACTGGGATGTCTTCATAGAAAAGCCGGCTGAAGTCAATAAGTGGGAGGCTGAGGCTAACCTCGCACCTGACACGACTTGGGGAGGCCAGGCTAATGTAATAACGCCTGAGGCAGTTTGGGGAGGCCAATCTTCCAATAAATGGGGCAATAATAGCAACACCAGCTGGGGCGCTCCTCCGGGAGAAGCCGAGCTCGCAAAGCTGGAGCAAGAACCACTACACATCCTACAACTGGAACAACAACTTTCATGGCGGACCATCCAACAACAGGTACCAGCAGCCGGAGGATCCGAGCTACAGTTCTGGGTTTGGAAGGAAACGAAACGGCAGTGGTCGTGGTGGTGGCGGTGGATACTTCAAGCAGAGGAGCAATAAGCAGAGTTACCAGGCCGAAGGGCAGCAGCAGCAGCAGAGGAACGGCGGCTGGCAGCAGGACCAAAGAGGAAACAGACAGTGGCGTCCAGTGCACAACAGGGCTTCCTAAAATGGTCCGGACTCTTGATCTCAAAATTGCAGGTGTCTTGTGCAGTCAGTGTTCTGCTGCTGCTGGCAAAGTGGTGCATGTAAATAGATGTTTGTTTGAGTCTGCTTCTCTTCCGCAGCTGCAGCTTTACTTTACTTCTGGTGTAATGTCATAATGTTAATTAATATGGAGCATGACAGTTCGGCGGTAGCCCATTAGACCATTACTAACTCTGTTCATCTTTTCAGTGTTATTAGTGTAGAACGCGCCAGTGTACTGTCATTTAGCCCAATGGCTTCTATTTTCTTTTCTGGAATGGGTGAAAGAAGTGGCAAAACTGCTTCTTCAATTTTGTTTTCTGGATTCTGGAATGGGTGAAATAAACAAATGTTTATAGTCGGTGTGCGATTATTTATATGGTCTGTAGCAGTTTGTAATATGCTTGTTTTAAATGTACAAAGATTATTACTGTTTTCAAACAACCATTTTACATATTGATATAGACCAAATTGTAATGCATGGCATGGATAATTTGCATGTGGTGATTGAAAGATAGTTGGATTTGATTTTATAAGAGATATAGATAGATAGATAGATACAGAAATATGGTATAGGTATAGATTTTTTTAGGGAAGATATGGATATAGATATAGATATAGATGTTTTTTGATATAGATATAGATGGAAGAAAATAAGATTAACCGATGGTTAAAATTAAATTAAATAAAAGAAAACATTGGCCGATATTCAGATTGGATATGACAAAGAAAGTAAATATTATAAGGAAAAACGATATTTTTTAGAGTTATAGTGGGTGATCGCCGCACTCGAGACATGATTGGTTGAAGAGAAGAGAAATTAGAAGGTAAGAAGAGGACTGTGAACAAATAGGAAGCCGAGTTGCCAACACCAATGCAGACGGAGTGACACAAGAGGACACGTGAAAAAAATTGGAAGGCTAACTGAGTAGGGGGTACTATGAACATTTCCATGTGATGCTATTTTCAAAGAAATACTTCGTCTAGGACTCAAACTTGGTTAACTTTGACCAAATATTTACTGCCAATATCAATGCTTATGACATATAATAAGCGACATATATTCATCATAGAATATATTTTTATGATAAACTTGTTTGGATATTTAAATATAAATATACAAATTTTTACAACTAGGTGAACTTTTAAAAAATAACTTACCCATCATATGCATTTATTTAGAATGGAGAAAGTAAACAGTGATAAAACACGATATTGCAATAGTGATCTTTAGAGTTTACTGAAGTATTGTAGTGTAGGGTGCCCCTGAACCCACCGTAGAGCCACCAGAAGATTCTGGCAGTCTTGTTCGTCTTCTCCCTCTCAAATCTCCCACCACGCTTCCACTGCCCGCGCTTAGGGTTTTACAACCAATTTCACACTCGCTTCCCGGGTGACCCGCTCAATACGAGTAGGTGAGGGCGACATGACGCCACGCCATTGCAAATGTAGCCCCAATCGCCGATTCGCCAGATTGGGCCGGAATTGACACGCGTTCGTCGTTCGACGAAGCTTCGAGAAGCGTGGGGGCTGCAGCTTCGCCCGGCGGCGACGGCAGCAGCAGCTCGATCAACGGGAAGGAGGGGAGGAGCCGTCGGAGGGAGGGGTGGCGGCGCCGCCGCGGCCTCGCGCGGTCTTGCGTGGCGGTAGCGCAAGGCGGGGGCGGCACGCGGCGGCGGTAGTGGCGGCGGCGACACGGAGAGTTGAGAGCTGAAGATATTTTTTATTTGCTTGCTTATCCCCTAGAGATTACATGCCTCTTGCTTATATAGCCCGACTAGTGGGACTTGTAATCTAAGCAATCTCTATAAGGTTTTTCCTTATACGATCGGAATACCTTTACAAGCATATCCTAACTTATTCTTTCCTAATAAGGGTCTCCCTTATAGATGAGATATCCCCTTGCACACCAAAAATTACCTAAGATAATCCTAACTTGAATATGAAGCAAACTCGAATCGTACGGGAGAGGAAGGCGGCGGCGGCAAGGGGCGTCGGCCGGCTGATACGCCGGCTGGCCCTCTCGGGCCGGCGGCTGCCGTGTCGGCCCATCTAGCCACTCTCGGGCGGTCCAATCCTGGTTCATGACATCTCCCCACCGTTCGACGAGGCGGGCGCGTCCACCACGTGCCCCCCAACCCACCACGAGGGGCGAAGGGCAGCCCGATCGGAGAGGTGACCACCCCGTGCCCGGCGTAGAAGACGAGAGGACCGCGACTTGTCGTTGTCGCCGCTGCAGACACTTGGCGTCCTTGTCGGCGGGGCGAAGTCTAGGTGGAGGTCGCCGAAGTAGATGCTGAACTTGAAGCTCGGCCGGGGCTGCACGAAGGACGTTCCGCCCATGCACGACGCATGACGGAGGCACCGAGGTCCCCGACACCGATCATCCGGGCGGGTCGGGCGGAGGAGACGTGTAGGTGTAGGTCGCCGGCACCGTCACCTTAGCATGGAGCTGCCTGCAGTAGACGTGACGGATCGACGTGGGCGGCGAGGAAGGTGAAGTCGAGGAGGCAGCCGTAGAGGAGGTCGCTGGGCGTGCTCACGGGCGGCCCCAAATGGATCTCCCAAGTCCATGCCGCACCGACGGTGACGTTCCCAATGCGAAGAAGATGTCGCCGTTGTTGTCAAAGAGGAGGACGGTGGCACCCTAGATCCGCTCGTCGGGGCGTGCCCAAGGAGGAGGACGTATGCCGGGAACGCCGATCCTCCCGGGGCGATTGGGGGAGGTGGAAGCCCACCGCTATGCCATGCGGCGGGACGTTCTCCCCATCATGAAGTCCTGGGAGAAGCCTCGAGGCGGCGGGGATGTATTAGCGGCGGAATTACCTCACAATGCCATAGTGGAGGCTCCACTCGGGCGCCAGAGTCTCGCAGCTCGATGGCGTTGGAGATGATCCCAAGCTCCTTGTTGGTCGTCGTGGCGGGTGTAGCTCCGTGATCATGTCGTTCGACGTCGGGCCGTCGATGTCGCCCATATAGCAACAGCGACGCCGCTGCCCCGGTATCACGATCAACCAGGGCGACCATGATGTCGTCGTCGATGTTGCCGGTGCCGCCGCGGCTTTGCCGGCGTTGCCAGCGCCGTCGCCGCCGCCGGCGCCCGGTTCGGCGTCGACCGCTCGTCGTCGTTATCTTGGCGGGCGAGGTCGATGGCCTCCTCCATCGAACGCGGGGCTCGAACCACTCGAGTGTCGTCCCCGCAAGGTGCGCAAGCCTTCGACGGCGTGGCGGACGCGGTGGCGCTGTCCCTCGAAATCCATGCGTGATGCATAGATCTCGAAGGCGTCGATGTAGTCGTCCGGCTTGCCCCTCGAGGGCGGCGCGTATGCCGCCATGGCGTCGAGGTGTCGGGCGGACCGGTGATGTCGTAGGCGCCTGGTGAACTCGTCCCACTCGAAAGGGGACTTCTTCTTGGACAGGTCGATGTACCGGATCGCAAAGAAGACCGGTGAGGTGGAAGGCAGCGAACTCACGTAGTAGTCCCGTCGATGTCCAAGTTGAGCTCGAAGAAGAGCTCCAGCTTTGCGAATCCAGAGAGGTCGGGTCGCCGGTGCCGTCGAACTCCCGGACTTGTAGGCGAAAGTGACGAGCGGGGGAGGGTGCAATGCCGATGGCAGCACGGTGCTGGGCGCCCGCGGTGGCGCGACAGGGGACAGAGAGGGGGCGCCGCGGTGGCGCCCCGGGTAGGGCGGGGGGCGCCGGGTGGCGCCCGGGTAGGGCAGGGGCGCCGCGGGTGACGCCATCTCTACCGGAGAGTCCTGCGCGGTTGCAGGTGTCGGAGAGAGGAGAAGGCAGCCGGTGCTGCGGTGTCGTCCCGGATGACGTCGATGACGGCCGGTCGCGCCACGCATAGCGCCATCCGCCTCCCCTCAAGCCGGAGGATAGCGGGGTCGGAGCCGACGCCGAGGTCCGGAGGCGGGGAGGGGGCGGCAGCCAGGGCCGCCCCTGCGCCAAGGCGCGTTTGTCGGCCGGGCCGTCCCTCCGCCGTGGTCGCCGTGCGTCGGCGAGGGATCCTCGAGGGTGTAGGCGTGCTCCATACGATGGAGGCGGTCCTCCATGTCGCCGGCGCTTTGCGATCCGGGCGCAGCGACGCCGAGCTCCTTCTCGCGCGTTGAACTCCTGTATCTCGGAAGCCATGGGTGGTGGGAATCGTCCCCGGTCTCCGGATACCACTGTCGATTTCGGCTAGATTGGGCCGGAATTGACACGTGTTTGTCGCCCGACGAAGCTTCCGAGAAGGTGTACGGGGCTGCAGCTTCTCGCCGGGCGGCGACGAGCAGCAGCTCGATCAACGGGAAGGAGGAGGAGCCGTCGGAGGGAGGGGGGCAGCAGCCGCCGGCGGCGGCGGCGGCGCGCGCGGCGGCAGCGCGGGCGGGGGCGGCGCGCGTGGGCGCGAGGTGGTGGCGGCGCGCACGGAGAGTTGGAGAGCTGAAGATATTTTTTATTTGCTTGCTTATCCCCTAGAGATTACATGCCTCTTGCTTATATAGCCCGACTAGTGGGACTTGTAATCTAAGCAATCTCTATAAGGTTTCCTTATACGATCGAATACCTTTTACAAGCATATCCTAACTTATTCTTTTCCTAATAAGGGTCTCCCTTATAGATGAGATATCCCCTTGCACACCAAAAATTACCTAAGATAATCCTAACTTGAATATGAAGCAAACTCGAATCGTGCGGAGAGAGAAAGGCGGCGGCGGCAAGGGCGCCGCCCCTTTGCGCCGCCCGCGCCCCCTCTCGGGGCCGGCGGCTGCCGTGTCAGGCCCATCTAGCCACTCTCGGGCGGCCCAATCCTGGTTCATGACACCAACAAACTTTTTATTTTCTATTTGTTGTTTTCTATATATATATATATGTATGGTTCTGTTGTACTTTGCTATTTGAGATTCTCATGCTATTAGCACCAGAGACCAAATATCTTTTATTAATTCTCTCTTAAATAAAATATTAAATTTTTAAAATGGAAAATAAAAAAAGTTGGACAACAGAAAGAACCAAAGTAACATGTTAGATCACACAACAAACTGCGATCACCAATGTATCTCCTTTTCTTTCCTTATCTTGAGTATAGTAAACATCAAAAAGTGTATGGAGCCATCAACCTAATATAATCCTAAAATCAAGTAGAAAGGTAGAGATCTATATAATTCTCAAAGCATAGTTACAAAAACAATCAATGTGAAGTGTGAATGGGCCTGTGGTCCGCTGGTAAAGCAGTCCAGGTGGGACGCTACCCACCGGGGTTACCCTAGTGTTACACCTTTATTCCGGATTTCTCAACAAATTTTCAAGGTACACACATGCGTGCGTGTTTGGTGGTACTACGTGTTCCCCACACACTAGAGGTGCTCGAGGCTTCCCAATCTCTTCTTTGTGTGTGTATGGACACACATGCATGTGTGTGCGTGTGGTGTAAGTGTGGAGTGTGTGGGTTGTGTGCATCCAAGTTATACTCGACCAGAAAAAAACTTCAATGGGAAATTAAAAAAAAAACATCATTTATCAGTCATTTTCCTTTGAAGAATATATAGACATATCTTCTCCATGGCCAGTTCTCCTAGAGATGATGAGGGGTTTAGCTGCATGGCAACCTTAAAATCATTGATGGAGATCAGTTGGTTACTTTCGATCTTATTTGTGGCTCCTAATGGCCCATTAATCTAGTTTTTCTATGTACTTATCCAGACTCACCAAAGTGGTAAGCTGGTAAACGGTCTAGGAATCCTAAAAATCAGAATATAAAAGCATACATGGCATGTATCATGTCAACATCCTCACAGCAAATATAATGATACTTTTTTTTTTCTCGATCGGGCCCATTCACCCGTTTTTCATTAAGAGGAAGGAAAACCAAATCCAAATACAAAAGACTAAACTGTGATGCCGAGTGGACATCACTACCAGCCTTCAAAGAATAAAAACCGAAGAAAGCCCTAAACTACTAGATCCAAATTTAACGATTACATGGATAACCAATTTGCGACCTAGGACCTCGCACACTCGAGGCGTCGTCCGCCGGCTCAAAGCACTTCGCGCCTTTTTCCGCGGAAAAAGAACACCTCCATCGCCTCCCCGTTGGCGCCGAAGATCGCCCCGGTCAAAGGCAGCCTGGTTCGTCGAAGGAGACCTCGTCCGAGTGCTCCGCCTCGACGTGGATCCCCATCTTCTTCAATAGCACCTTCCTCGCTCCTGAGCCTCTGGCCTCGCCTCCCCGTGCGCACTCTTGGCCGCAAGCCGCACACTGCTAGCGCAGGAATGAGTTCATCATCGGTCGGCTCCCTCCGCGGGCCGCGTCCGCCTCAAGCAAGGGTGGGACAGGATCGGAGGATCCAACGGCCGTGAACCGCAATGAAGTCATCAACATATGGCCGGGCGGGGAGCTCGGCATCCGCTGCGACGCGCCCTGATCCAAGGAGGCCAAGATCGGACTCCCGGACGCCCGTTCACGGGTGCGGGAGGGTCCACGGGTTTTGGTCGCTTCACCCAGCAACTCGCCCAACGGCAACGCGACTTCACGCGCGCAATCTCCCCATCTTCCGGATCCCCAACAAGGGGGCATCCTCGACCTCAAGCTCCCGGCATTGGCTCATTGTGCTCCTCTACCACAGCGGCGGGCGAACTGCCGCAACCAAGTCTGCCCACTGGTCGTCCACCGCCCCGGAGCGGCAGGTGGAGGGGGCTTCCACAGACGCGGCCCGGCCACCATAGGCGCGGGGCCGCCACCATCTCATCCAACATGGGATCGAAGTCCCTAAGCTGCAGCGCCCGGGGCAGCGAGCCCCGCGAGGTCAGGCTCGGTACGGCTCCCCCGTTGCCGACCGCCGACACGAGGAGGCGGCAATGGGCTCTCCCCCAAAGGCGTCCCGCCGGCGACGATGGATCGCACCCCCCGCAACATCATGTCGCCCTGGGTTGGCCCCCGCAGCCCGGATGCCGCTCCTCCGAGGGCATGCTCGGCAGAACGGGTGCTCGCTGAAGCCGCGCTGCGGTCCCCTCGCCTGATGGTCGCAGCCCCGCAACGGAGGCAACGCGAAGCGTAATCGACACCGGGCGGCGATGTGGCCCCCTCTTGGCGGCAGTTGAAGCGCGCCCCACCAGCTCCGGCGGCACTGACGGTGGCATTTGGGCACTGCTTTTCCGCCCGGCGTCGACGACGGCGACCTTGGACGCATCCGAAGCCATCGGCATCGGCGGAGGGCCCCCGACGCTAAAAGTCGGGATACCTCCGGCATAGGCATCCTACGCCGAGGCGCTCGTGCACGGGCGCCCTTGCCTTGCACGGCGGTACAAGGCGACGGGGTGGTGAAGTCTCGGGCGAGGCTCGCTGGACCTTGCCGCCGGCGCCAGCCGGGCGACGCCAAGCGCCCGAGACCCTCACACGCCCCTGCTGGGTGCCCCCGTTGTGGCCACATGCAGCGTCGCCGGCGCAGCCTCCGGCGCGGCGTGGCCCGGAGAGCTCTACGAGCCACGCCGAGATACGACGGGCATGTGACGCCAGGTTGGGGAATCCGTCCGGGGCTGTCCACACATGGGTCATCGTCTGCCCAACGCTGTCGCCTTTCGAGCGCCCCATCGAGCCACCACTGGATGGAAGGGGCTGCATGAGGGGAGAGCTTGGGCGACCATTGGGATGGGCCGCACCCGACCGCAGCTGGCGATGGAGAAGCCGCATGCGGGCCGATGACAGAGCAGGGCGCGTCGACTTCATCCCCCACCTCGTCGTCGCCATGTCGGAGATGTCCTCGATGAGGGCTCCATCCCGCAGCCCCCGCCCCAGGGGCCCCGGCTGGCCGGGCTGGAGGGAGTGGTGGCCCCGGCCCATCCACCCACAACCCCGCATGCTGAGCGACGGTGGCAAAGGTGCGGAGCTCGCCCGCACCGGCCTCCACCTGCTGGGCAAGCGTGGCAGCGCGCGGCGTCCAGCCCCAGCGCCTGGGCGCACCAGGTATGGCCGTGGCGGCGTCCCTCAACAACGTGGGAGACCGGAGGCCAGCGACCGGGAGACTGGAGGCCTCGGACACACGCGAACTGGTGCCCTCGAGTTGCCGCGGCTGCGCCGGCAACGGCGGCATTTCCACCAGGTGGACCTGCAGGTCCGGCTTGCACATCCCCTGCAGCTGTTGGGCGTGAGCGACCGTGGAGGTTGGGACGACCTCGGCGTCGGTACCGGCCGCCGCCTCCGCCTCCGCCGTGGCTGCAGCGCTGTCCTGGCCATCCGGACAGGCAAACGACCCCTTGGATGGGAGATCTTGGTGAGGAGATGAAGGATCTGAAATGGATCTGGTATTTGGCTTTGGATCTTGGTTGGATTTCAGAGGATTTGGAGCAGGGGGTGGTGAGGAGGGCTCGGGACGGGAGGCTCTCCAGGAGGGTCCAACGGCTCCATCCTGAGCAACTCACACAAATATAATGATACTGTTATGGATCATTGGACACCTATATATGGGGCAACAAGTACACTTCATGATGCCTCTATCATTATGTTTTCAGTAATATAGAAGCAAATCCCATCTTCAAGACTGTTTGGAAATCAAGATGCACCCCAAGAATAATGTTTTTTTTGCATGGCTTGTGATTGTTGATCGACTAAAACTAAGTCAATGCTTCGAAGGCGACACTTGAATACCTAGGTTGGTGACATATGTATCATGTGTACTCACCTATTCTTCGATTGTACCTTTGCCAGAGAATGTTGGTCAATGATAAATTTTCGGTGAGAAACTTCACTCAATCTCTGGGATAGATTGATGCATGTTGGGACAACCCACAACCTTCCTTTGTGGAGGCTGGGTTGATTGCTTTCAAAATACTAACCATGCGTACACATAAGTAAAACAAATGGATAAAAAAAAAAAAACCCGGTTGGGCCACACCCCCGAAACCGATGCGAGTTGTGTCGTAGCCGGGAATCGGGCTTTCTGGCTCCTCGAGCGAGTCGGTGTGGAAGGTGCCGAAAATGTGGCGGCACCGACAGCATCTCCGCGTGCGCCGCCTCCTCAGCCGGAGGAAGGACAGGACGTAGCCTCCTCAGACGGTCGTTCAGTTTGCTCAGGAGGTCACCGTCGCCGACGGCGGACGCAGCATGGAGGATGGAGCTCTCTCTCTCCATATCATGCCCGTTTCAATCGGTCGAGATTGATTTTTAGGGACTTTTATGGAAAAAAATCATAACTGACCGATGCACAAAATGCGGCACCGACATGGACTTGAGTCCCATCCGATTCCTACGATGGCAAAGATCCATAAATTACGGATCGTGGTAAGGTGAGATCGCACAAATATACTAAACCGACGATGATGACGACGGATGGCAACGACCGCCTGTCCGAGCTCTCCGACGACCTTCTCCGGCGCATCCTCTACTTGGTCCCTTCCGAGGAGGCTGCTCGCACCAGCGTGCTCTCGCGGCGCTGGGGCTCGCTGTGGCGGTCGTCTGGCGCCGTTAACCTCGCCGTGCAAGTCGGTAATCCATATTCGTTAACCTCCGAGGAGGCCTTGTTCTCGAAGCAAGAGGCCTTCGTCCGCGGCGCCATGGCTGCGCTCGACGCCGCCGAGGTCACCATCACAAGGCTCACCTTGCGTGTGGAGTCCCAGGGCTACGACAGCGAAACCACCATCAGGCGGTTCCTCTACAGCAGCAGTAGGACGGACATCAGGCACAACGTCGACGTGGTGGGCGCTGTGGTCTCCCACCAAGCGGCGCGCCGCGTTGAGGAGCTTTGCCTTTGCGTCGCCGCCGTTGACGTCTCACACGGCTACAGTTACAATGATCAAGAGAACAACAGTGACAGGCAGTCAGGGACGATCTATAGGCTCATCTCCCTCCCGTCGGAGACCCTCCGCGTGTTGGACCTCACCAGGTGTGGCCTCATGTCGGCCCAGATGGCCCCACGGTTGGCAACGCTGCGGCTGCGGTTCTGCTCCGTTACGCTCCAAGCTCTCCAGGCCCTGTTGGACGCCGCGCCAGAGCTCACCACCGTGCAACTGGAGTCAGTCTGCTTCTTGGGCTGCGCGACGCCACCGAAAACGCTCCACCTAAGCTTCCAGGCTGCAACCACGCTCGTGCTGGCGCTGTGCGGCGTGGAGGTACAAGATTCAGGAGATGGCCGTGGCGGTGGCCGCGGCGGTGGCCGTGGTGGCGGTGGTGGCCGTGGCCGTGGCGGTGGCTGTGCGGTCGCAGGAAGATGGGCCATCGAGATCGATGCGCCCAGGCTGCAATCCTTCAAATATAAGGGTCTCATGCGACGATTCATTCTACGATCGGCAGCACCTAGCAGCATTGCACGGGTGGACCTACACTTCCTCAGGAACGACGACAGCGACAATGAGAAAAAAACAACACGCATGCTCTTCTGGCAGTTCCTGCACAACTTTACCAATGCCAGGACCCTCAAGCTCAAGGTGAGAAACGACCTCAAGAACGTTGCAGCCATTAGTGAGGCCAGGCGTGCCATGCTCCTGTGTGAGTTCCCCAGGGCTGAGCGCCTCGAGCTGGAAGGGACGCATGCTCCCAAGAGCAAGACGGCGGCCGTGGCCATTGCCAACCTGCTGCATTGCTGCCCTGTTCTTGGTGAAATCGTGCTGAAGCTGAAGGTTGCGACAGCCCTCAGTGACAAGGATTCGCGACATGGACATGTTTTCTTGGAAAGGAAAGATAGTTACACCAAGTCCATGGAACAATTCGTGCGTCGCCGGAAATCAAAGACAATCATCTCTACAGAGGATAGCATTTTTGGCAACAATAAATATAACGATGTTCCTGGTATCCCGGGTCTCAGTGGGTGCTTGTTCGCCTGCTTGCAGCGCACCGTAAGAAGAGTTGGCCTGCAGTTCACATTGGACAACAACTCTAGCTGCCTTGGACTGCGCCTTATCAAATTCTTCGCTGACCATGCTAGGGTTCTTGAAGAAATGTGTATTGACACGGGCAACAGGAAACTATACGAGCACCTCAACTTTAATGTGGAAACACAGATGGCACTCGCACCTATGCCTATCTCAGCCACAGCTTCTATCAAGTACGAGAATCTGGCGCAAAGTTTCTCGGAATTTTCTAGAATTTCTAGAGCATCCCTCGATTCCACAACAGAACTTACCAAGAATACAGCCAGCTTTATGGTGTTACCCCTTCGAAGGCTGGAAAGGATGGAATGCAAGCTTTAATCCAATGTTCCATCATCCAAGATATCATGAATAAACTGTTTCGTCTTTATTTTTTTATTGTAATAAAGACTCTTGGAAATGAAATATATATTTTGCTTGATTTGTCCTTGTCCTACGATCGACTTATTTGCAAGGTTCTATTGACAACGTGCATGCATGTAGAGGATAGCTTGTATAGGTTATTGCTTATATCCTTTTGCCAATGTGTTCAGCTTCGAAGTCAAGCACACCAAAAGAAAACTTAAATGAAGCCTTTAGCTAGAACCCTGCTTTGTCATAGTTATTATATGAGTTAGCATTATTGTGGTTCTAAGAACAAGGCTTTGAAAGGTTGGCTGTTCTAGCTGATGAACGTCCTAATGATTGCCTTACTCCTATTGTCCTAATTCATCCTGTGTGGGGGTACTTGCTGAATTGGGTGGGAAAATGCAATGTTAAGCACACAGATTCAGTTGATTGTAACCTGAGATGTTAGCTTGTGCTCCATGCATGAAGTCGTTTTTCTGGACCTTACATAAAGTTGCCAATAATGCTTGACTTTTGCACTGAAACATCATAAAGTAGACTGAGTATTGTAGCCTAACTTTAATTATTTATGGTAGCAGATTACCTTTGGAGGGAACAAATGCAAGTAGTGTAACTGAAGGAACTCTGCAATCTAGGAAATCAGTACATAATTATTGAATTGTTTTCTGTAGTGCTCGATCGTCTTATAAACCCTGAACTATTAGCTGCTATGCACACTTATTAAATGACATGAAATGCAGTGATTTTTCAGAGGTCAGATTGTAGCCGGGGTTTGTAATGGATGGCGGTGGTGAAGTTGCAGCTGAGGAGGAATTGGACTTCCATGCATCTTGGGACTGCTGATGATAGCAGTTCGAATGATGAAAACACTTCATCGAATTCAAGTTTATCATCAGAGCATATTGATACATAGCAATGCACTTGTAAGAAAAAAACACGCCTAGGCGTGATCTAAAAAAATGCACTTGTAAGTTGTAAAGCACCCCATATGACTTCATTTTTATTTGATCAATATCGTGGCTGCAAGTTCATGACGATGCTACATGATGATTGACTTTTTCTCCATGTTTAAGAGAGTATATGGTTGGAAAGGTGGTAATACTTGCATATACTTGCAAAGGTGGCCTTTTCCTTCATGAAAATACAGTGGATGAATACTTGCAAAGGTGGCCTTTTCCTTCCGGGGCATGAAAGTGGCATATACTAATTGTAAGTTGCTTTGACTTTTTTTGGTACATCGATTTTGCTATGTATCAAAAAAGGTCAAAATGACTAACAATTTATTGGGGAGTATATGGTTGGACAATGAAGCAATTGAGATAACAATCTTACTGTACTGGGGCCAGAAGCATTTGATATTGCCACAAAGAACCTAGAAGAGTTCAGTAAGGTCAAGGATTACTGGGGGCATCATATCTAAGAAGTTTAGGCCTCACTATAGTGGGCCTGATTGCCAAAACTATGTACAATCAAACATTTAAATTGATGCTGTTCGTTGGGATGAATGAATTTAATACTGTTCAACTATTTGCGCTCTGAATTATTTGCTATTAAACAAATGTATACTGAATTTGCATTGTATTTTGTTCCAAAGAGGCCTCTACACCCAAATCATGACACATGTATTTCAGGACAATGCACAACATATGTTTTATTTCAGACCAATCTCTATTTTTGTCTAACATCAAACATCCAAATATTTGTTATTAATCAGAACATTCTCATAAAGGGCTACATCACTTTAGAAATATCTCAGATATTGTGTATATACTAGTAGAGGGTGCGCGCGCTTTTGCAGCGCGCCACAGGACAATTTTACAGAGAATAGTCATCATTATCTAATGAAGTTATATATATTATGGAGCCTGAAATAGTTGGTACCATTGATAGGTATGGCGTACAAAAAAGTGGCTACAACTATTCACATTGAATGAATATGAACTAATACTAAGATTAGTTGAAAGTAAACTGAAGGGTACGGTGGTCTCCAACGTAGATATATTGTCCATGCTTATAGCCTTTAGCTGATATCGCACCGCTGGGTTGTTGGTAGGAACCATTCACTTCCAGAAACAGACCTATCCTGGTAGGAAATAGAAGCAAAAGAATGGGATATTAGAGGAGTAAAGCTGAATAGACTATCTGTATAAATTCATGTCCTATAGAGTATTAAGTTGGCTCAAACATTATCAGTTAGCTATCTGAAAAGCAGCAAACATATAAGCAATCATTCTCTGTTTAACTAAATCACATGAAGAGAAATGGGAAACCAAGTACTTGTTCAACATTTGAACACCAAGGTCAACTGCAGTTGTGTCTGAAAGCAAAAGCAATAAATACTCTTATTAGCCAAGCTGTCCCCCCCCCCCTTCTTTTTTGCTGTGTGGAGTCTGAAAACTCTCTCAATTTTTAGTCAGGAAATGCTAATGCAACCTATACAATTAATCAATCTCTGATCTATGTTTTAGTCACGGCAACCCACAAACCTGATGCGCTAAAACTGTGCAAGTGGTAGTGCTCTACGCTTTGTAACCGGAAGGTCCCGGGTTCAAGCCCCAGCCTCCGCATATTGCACATGGTGCGGGTAAGGCTTGGCGCTAAAATACCTTTCCCCAGACCCCGCAATGCGGGAGCCTCACGGCACTGGAGTGCGCCCTTTTTATATAAGTGGAGCTGTAAATGGTCTTAACATTTCGATATTCAGAGTTGAAAATACTGCACAGCCAGCAATAACATGGTCGCATTATCAGAAATAATAAAGTAGATTTGGTTTTTCTGGTAGGGTACTGTGAGGAAAGGAACCAAAAATAAATTACTGAGGGGAACCCACAAAAAGAATTCTTCTATGTGGATGTGGACAATTACAATTTTGCTATGGAATTGGCAGTACAATTTTGCGGAATGAAAAGTTACAATTACAAATGCTAACATGGCAGCGAACCTCAATGTTTGTAGCGGGAAACAGTAGCAGTGGCGTAGCTGCTTTTAAGTAGAACAAATTTAACTATGCTATGCAGTGGCGTAGCCACCTAACTCAAAGTTACGCAATTTTTTTTTACCTGGTAGCACACACACCAAACCCAAAAGTAATTCACATGATATGCTTGCAGTCACATATACATAGGAAAATGTCTATGCACTTGCAAGAGATAAAGGTGAATTGTTTACGTGAAATAGTACAGATGAATTTTATTTGCTTCACCTAGACCTATAACATTTCCTGTACAGCTTGTAGATGCACACCTTCAATTTAATAAAGACAAAGAAAGAACAGCTGGCTTTTATCTCCTAGCTTAGGAAATCAAAACATGGTAAAAAGGGTAACATTAGTTTTCTTTGATCTTTGATGTACTTATACTTGATTGAAGGAACACAAGCAATTAACCTTTACCTTAAAGAGAGCTATTCAGCAATAAAATTATAAACATCATAACGATACAGACCCGAGGCAGCTGTCTAATTAGATAATTCACTAACCTGTCATAACCTACTGCAACAGGATATCAAAGGGGATTTTTAGAGGCTTCAGAAGCATACCATACAGACAAGCAGAAAACTAAATCAAATGTAGGTCAAATAAGTAACATTAAGTCCACACATTGGAAGGTTTGGAGGACCAGCTCAATTAAACCTGCACAGAAACCATAAATCAGCGAGGGTTAAATTGGAGCAGCAGCTGACATCAGAGAGGAGAACATGGAAAACATCATTCCGGTTAATGCGGTTGTCGATAGATGACTGAACCGTACATTAGCTACAAAGGAGTAATTACCTAAGTTGGGAGCTCTGGAGAGCAGGTAAATAAACTCAACATCGATTTTAAAAGTGTAGGCTATGCAAATTTAGAATAAACTTTATCTGATCCACCATTTGTATGAAACTACAGATTCAGCAGACAATCATAGGCTAGCAGGTAGTCTACTTTTAAATCATTGTTTAGCACTCAATTCTGTGACAAGCGTAGAAGCGGTATACTGCAATTAAAATTTTCAAGGGGCAAAAAAAATTGGTGGCAGCACAGAAATTAACAGTTACAGTGCAAAAATTAACATGTCTATGAAAATAGGCACATTTTTTTGTAATAGAACATGTCATTACTCAAGTCCTAAATACGAAGTCACAACCTTGATGAACAGCAGCATGGCATGATCAAATCACTCAGTACCTAAACAGAACCATTAAAAATTGTAGCCTTTTCAGAAAATAGTTTGTTGTAGGTTACTATATAGGTTTGAATTGTTAGAATAGCTTTGATGGAGGATACAGACAATCCTTCTTGTGGGCTGCTATAATAGATAAGAACCAATGAACTCAAAAGTGTCGAAGAATAGTATGTCAGAACTCCTTTATGGGAGGCATGTAAGTTGTTCTTTGATGCATATCTCTAGAAAAAAAAAAAGGAAGATATCAGCACCCATCCTAATGGTACCAAAAATAATAATCCAATATACTGAACTGAAATGAAATAATTAATTCAGTGGCACATCTAAAATCTTCCAAAAATATGAACGCATAGAAGTCTAGAAGCTAATTGCGGGCCTCTAATCACCAATCATGGCTCCTGCAGTGATTAATGGTAGGAAGGAAATTGGAGAATGTAAAAGGAAAAAGGAGAACGTGAGTACATGACTGAAGAAAAGCACGATAGGTAGCACAAGGCTAATTGCGTGTACCTGCAGGGCTGCTGCTCCGCTTTTCCATCAGAGTTGCCGATGTGGATGCCCGTAGCCATCGTGGCCGCGCCACACGCTCCTATGGCTGCACAGCTAGGGGTTTGCCTGCACCGTGGTTCCTGTGCTAGCGTGGCACAGCGCAGGCCACCGGAGCCGAGAAGAGGGAGGGTGCCGCCGTGCCTGAGAGCGGGGGCCCGCGCGCGGGGCGCCGCCGTGACACCGTCCGCCTGAGGGCAGAGGGAGAGAGCGAGGGGGAGGGAGAGAGGGAGACGAACGATGGGAAGGTGGAGGCAACGGCGATGGAGTCGCACCGGGCATGGATGTCGGGGTCGGGAGAGGAGTCGAGAGGGATGGAGAAGGTTTTTTTTTTTGACTCGAGGGAAATCGTGGTGAGGGTCAGCCGAATCTACAGTTCACTAGACCAGAACATCAGGCACCTTCGGGCGCCCTACAATGACTTAAGAACAAAAGTTGTTGTCCGCGTTTTTGCTATGTGTGACATAGTATTATATCTAGATGCTTATAATTTGGAACAAGAGTATATAACTTTATATAATTTAACAATAACAAAAATCTAAGAAAAATATCGATACATAAGCTCTATTGCATCCGGTTTGAAAGCATAGGAAACTCGAAATCTCTTTCTTTTCTGTAATCAACATTTTAGAAAACCTACACATTAATAAAATGTACATCTTACACCAGACACCAGCTTAGATAACGGCCACTACCGGCTAACAATTGCAAAAAAGAAGGGACAAAAAGAAAAAAATTCTTAAATAAAACTCTAGCAACAAAGACTATGTATGATGGTGAGCTCCATTCCTATCTTTTCTCCGGCTGCTGCTCAGAATCTCAGATAAATCCACATCAGGTACCCTCTTAGGTAAGAGTCAATTGTGATTACCTGAAAATAACTACTTTGTAAACAAAAAGGTTCGCACACATATTTTTTTCTATCAAACTTTTATCAAACAGAAACCGTTAGCAATAAACTACCAAACTTCAATAAATCATTGCCATTGCTTGTCACCTGTAGGCTTACCTATGTAGAACACGTGGCCAACAACAGATCTATGTGGCTCTATGCAAAATCCATCACCATCAGTATCAGCAGGCATACTGTAGCAACTAATCTAATGAAAGAAAGATAATTGTAGGCATCCTATCACCTATGCTGCTAGGCATCATAGAGTTACAGGAAGCACCAAATAGTTAAAATATATATAAAAAAAACATGTTAATCGCTAATTCAGTATACATTCAAGCATTGCTCAGACATTCGGACATTCCATGTTTATACAACATTTTTTATCAACTAATTTTGCAGTTTTTCATCTAGCACATTCAAATTAGTAAAGTTATCAGTTATAGCCAATGTTTTTCACTACTCCATGCTATCAAGGAATATTATTTGTATCACAATCGCTTGGAGTAGCATTTCGAACATTTTCTAACTACCCAATGAAATAATTTACAAAAAGAGCCTAGCAATTAAGGAATTGAACGAAAGTAGTCATATCAATGACAACTTTTAGAGAAACAATTCATTGTTCAGCATAGTAGAATGATACTTGTAACATCTATTGTGCATTAGTCTTCATATTTCATACAAGATACAGCCTGAGGTTAACTGCATCACAGTAAATGGGAATAGAGATTGATATGGATGCTTACATAGGCTGCCCTGTTCTTGACCTCTATGATAGCGCCCTTGGTCCTCCAGTCAATAGACTCCGGCAAGGTTAGAAATCAGAAGAGACTGGGGTTGTGATGGAGACTGAGGGAGCCCACAAAGTGGAGCCAAACGGCCATGGAGGCAACTACGGCGACAATCTGGACACATGAAGCTAAACTCAGACCATATCACAGGAATGGACGTATAAAAACAACCCATAATCAATAAGGATATCCTATGACTTGCTGAGCTCCTAGGCGTGAAGGGGTAGTATTTGCATCCGAGGGTTTTGTACTTGTAACCCAAAGGAACCAAGCCAATCACAGCAACCGACCTACAGATGAATGAAACATGTTCAGAGAGCTTCTAATATTTCAGTACAATGCTTGATGGCTGATATTCTCGTAAGTGACTTGTTCAGAGACCCGCAAATGAACGAAAAGTTCAGAGAGCAAATGAATGCAGTTCACAACTGCCATAGTAATTCATTAGCAGTCAAAATTATGATTCAAGTGAGAATACTAAAAAAAACTTTTGAAGTTGAACAATAATACCATGCTGCTTGAGAGCCCAAGATCTTTATCAGGAAGGACACAGCCGCCAGCTTGTCAGGCTTCCCCCAATTGTCGCATGCTCCCTATCTGCAAACACCTAATCAACAAACCAAAACTCCAGAATATGTGAGTGCAGCTCAATAGCTGCATCGATGGAACCAAGCACCATAACAGCAACCAGCTTATGGGAGCAGCTAGGGGACAAGAAAGTTGAAGCCCATTGCACGTCGAGAAATCTCATCACTGATACAGTCACACATCTTCTGGCCCGTCGTCAACAGCTTTGTCACTGCCGCCCGACGATGGATCTGCAAGGTGCCATTGGAGACAACTACCAATAAGACTGCAGGGAGTGGAGGAGACGAAATCAGACGAATGGCGCAAGAGAGAAATAGACATGCCACCGTAGTCGTACCTCTAATGTCAAATCCGGTGGGATCCTCATTGTCCGTGGCCACAGAGAAGAAGTCCTAGGATGGTGGGATGTTGTCGTCCTTCACGGATTGGGGGAAGGCCGAAGCCAGGGTTGATTTTTCTTGTCGATATGTCGCAGCGCGCCACCTCCCCCACAGTTCAGATGCGCGCCGCCAACATGGCGAGGCAGAGTGGAGAGGAGGAAAGAGGTGGCGGCGGTGGCGTCTAGGGTTTTGGACGCCGCTCATGACGCCGATGCGGGAGCAGATGAGAGGAGATAGGAGAGAAAGCAGAGAGACGGGCCTAGGCGTCCGGCCTGGGCTGCGGCCTTGTGGTTGCGGGGCGTTTCCAAAGGATGGGGACATGTGTCGAGCTCAAAGAAGGCCACCAATGCTCCGATTGGTGTGGGCGCTCCAAAGTGGGGGGACTTTTAATAACTCCGATTATCCAACACCACCTCCTGACGATGGATCCCTGCTGATTTACATCTCATCAAAACTCATTAAATTAGAGGCAATCCTTCTGTAGGCTTATTTAGAGTAGTCCTATGCATAATCTGACAAGAGACCACCAGACAATTTGTTGTGACATCCTTTATGCTTCAATCATATATCCGAACTGCAAAGGTTCCAATAGAACCATGTATCCTGAGATTAGCAGCAGTTGCCTAGTTTTCCAAATCTTCTTTATTGGACAAGCCTACTGAAAAAAAGAAACAGAGCTTTAGCTCCAAAATCATGCAGAAACAAGAAGTGTTACAAATGAAATCAATAAATCTATCCATAGCTATCCTTTCCCCTGGGTAAAATATAAATAACTATATCCGGATCGAGACCGGTGATAAATAACTATTTGTGCGCTTTGCGGATATCATCTTCATATTATCATTTGCCGGCATTGCTGCTGGGGGTTGGCAATTAAGTTATGCTATGGAATGTGTGGTGAACCTCTCTGTGCATATCATGAGTGAGATTAACTCCACTCTTGGTAGTGACACTATGATATAGCACAATCATTTTTAGCGCCATTGTTAGGAGTGAGATTAACTCCATTCCTACTAATGACATTAGGTTCATCAACACCTAACACCTATTCTTTGAGTGCCCCTACCATCGTGGTGACGAAAGGAACACGAAATGTATCGAGCTAGGACAGGATCGCCAAAGCTATGATAAATAACAACAATTAAGAAGGGCCACACTCTTGTGATACTGACCCCCTGCAGCATTTGGAAGCAAAGGTTGTCTTGATTTAGGGGTATATAGGAAGTTCACATGGGCATTATTCTCGAAAAAAAAAGATACCGGGCTATTGGGTCCTTAGCCTAGTGGAGTAGCTCTCAAGCCTCTAACAAAAAAGCTAAAAAAGGTAGTGAGTAATTAGTCTTGAAAACCATATGTGTTTGCCACCGTCCTCTTATTATATTAATCAAAGCTAGGTACCAAATCTTTGATCAAAGAAAAAATTGATATATAAAACTACCGAAAAGCCTCCATCTCCTGGGTCCGTCTAGTTTGGACAGACCTTGACTTCGGCCGAGCATAAAGCGACCCCCCGGATACACCCCTCCTACTCCTTATTTGTTCGCCCGCGCCCGCTTAGCCACTTTCTTCTCCATGTGCCGCACCCGTCTCCACTTGATCCGCACTACGGTGCCGTCTCGCCCTTGCCGCGGCTTCGCATTGTCGCTCTCAAGATGGAGCCACGCCCTCATCCAAACTTCTTGCCGCTGCCGTGCCTATTCGCTCCCCTCCCTCCCTTGGTGACCTCCATGGCACCGGAGACGTGGGCTACGGTGTAGCATTCGGTGAGGTAGGTGGGTCCTTCCATGATCTTGAGCCCACTTCCTTCTCCTCCTTGTCCTTTGATTTAAGCTCTTTTCCTCACCTCCTCTAGATCTATGGTTTGCACGGTGGCTAGGGATCCAACAAGATCCGGGGATCAAATCTTGCCGTGTTGCAATGGTTTTTTCGGACATTGCGGTAGGTTGATGGTGTAGTAGTACCGATTTGAGATGTATGTAGTATGTTTCGGTTCGCTTCAATTTCAATGTTGTAGTAGTTGTTACATGTTTGTTTAAATTGTTGTTCGGTGATGTTTTTTTTTGAATAGTCACCGGAGGGGGAGCTCCCCACCTGAATATATATATTAAAAAAAAGTGCCCAAATGACAGATTTACAAGAATTGTGACACGGGAATACATGAAAGAGGGGAGAAGGGGTACAACGCCACATGACGTAAGCAACAAGGTCAACACAACGGGGAGGTAGAGAAGAAACACCAACAAAGCACCACTACATACAACACGACCACGACCACGATGGGGAGCCCCGACCAAGGCCGAGAGATGCCGGCCGCACGTCGAACTGCGCCACCACCAAACAGCATACTCGCCGGTTTCACTTTGATCCACTTGCCTTGCGCCAGACCTTGTAACTACGCCACTCCACTGTCATCCCCCATCTAAGGACCAGGCCAGTGGAGGGGGACTAAGAATGGTGAAGGACACGCACACCTAAGATCACCGAACACGGCGACCTCCTTTGAAGTGATGTTGAGGTACGCAGCACATCCGGACCCACATAACACCATTCTACGCCGTCCACGAGGAGGAAACCATGGAGGGAATGGCGGCGGTGGCAACAACACCCGACATAGGATTTCCCGGCCCATCAAGGAGAGCGACGACGGAGCGAGGCGCGCCGGCGGACACACCTCTAGGAACAACAACGCCCCAAATATTAAGACTAGACTCACCACGAGAATAGGAGGCACAAACAGGGGAGAACAAGGAGCAAGGAGGAACCAAGGAGGAGTGTTGCATTTCTTAAGCGCAATCACTAGAAACAGGTTTAGAACCCATCTCTAATAACGGGCGCCAAATGCGTCGTTGACATTCCTAAGTGAAACCACCGTGTCGGTGATAACACTAGGTACATCAACGATGATAGACCTTGCCAAATAAGATATTCATCCGCAAGCGCACGGATCTATCATTGTAGCATTTCACCCGAAGTATTCAGTATCGTTATTTATATTTTCCCAAAGGAAGGCATGGTGGAAAAGGATCTAATAGAGACATGAACAAGATAACATGATCGCGTAATGGACCAATGCTCATAACGAGGGGATATAAGGGAGCGAAGAAAGGGATAACTTGACACACTCACTCAAGCCAAACTCAAGGATAAAGATAAATAAGGAATAAAGAAAGTCCTAAGTGGAGCATCTGATTCTAGTCATGGCTGTGCATAGAACCAGTTGATAGTCGGGCAACACGCATGAGCGGGAGGTCGGGGCGAGAATGAAATGGACGGGGGAGACCTCCCGGAGCATCCGCCCTAATGGAAGGCATTTACGAACTCCTACACAACATACGAACGTGGGGGATTTCAAGGGACGGTCAAGGCTTGTCACGACCCGGCCGCCTACCCCCCCTCAACCGTGGCATGCCGTCATATTCGAAGGATACACGGCATCCGGACACCACGCCCCAAGATACTAGGACACTACTCATGTCCCCATGGCCCCCACCCTACGGATGGACCGGAATAGGACACGAGCAAGCCCCGAAGGACACAACGAACCGCCATTCAAGACAATCCCGACACTACCCAATTATATTGCATGAATGGTTTAAGCATAAAGTTCTATATGACGATATCACAACATAGAAACTATAGACTAGTTCATGTGTCATGATCATATCAAGAACAACATGTTAGATCATAAGATAAATCACGAGGTATAGAAATAACATGAAGACTCTAATCCTAATGCACAACCAAGATAAGATAAGAGCAAGGCTTTGGAAGAATACCATAGAAAGATTTATTCCCGGAATCCATCTTCCAAGGAGCCAAGCCCTCCTTGGTAGCTTTGCCTAGCTCCACATCCTAAACTACTAATCCTACTAGGAGGAGGAAGAAGAAGAAGTAGAGAGGAGAGAGTAGCTTTCTTGTGAGGTGTGTGTTACAATGGTGGGAGATGGCCTCCTTTTTATAGGTAGAGGAGAGGGGGCTCATTGGAAAATGTCCCTCCCCATATGGAAGGAGCCAAAACCGACACAGGGAATACCTTCCTAGTTTGCTAAACCGACCAACCAACGTCGGGAACGTCGGTTTTGGAAGGTAACAAACCGCCTCGCCAAACCTGGGCCTGAACCCTCGGGATGGGTGCGGGCGCATTGTCTGGTGCGCGCGCACTGTCTGGGCTCGGTTCGGGCCGGCCTTGGCAGTCTGGCGTGTTTGGGCTTGAAAAGTTGTGTGGCGATGTTTGCTCGGCCCGATTCTGCGTGTTTTGTCCATTTCTCCCTTGGGCTTGATGTTCTTCAGAATGCGCTTTCCAGGGAGGTGCCTTTTGGTATATTTTCCACTTGTTTCTTAAATAAATCTGCACAATTATAATTTGGACACTACAAGTGGAATTATGTCAATAATAAATGTATATGTGTGTAGTAAGGTATAGTTTCACCTCCTTATTGGTAGAATGTTGACGTTAAAAATATGTCGCTTGGTGACCGTCAACAAGGAGAAGGAAGGAGGGGGGAGGAAGGAGGCCAAGGTGGCAAAAAGGACCATGGATGGAGGGGGGGGGGGCGAAGCGGGCGGTGGGCTGTAATCTGCCCTCCTCGGTGGTGCCCTCAAAGGGGATACGGGCGTCGGCCGACGCCGCCACCACCGGCTCCGCAGAGGTGGAGCAAGGTTTTCACCCGGAGGATGTGGTCGCCGGCAATCATATGGGGAGCAATGCCGACGCCTCCAAGAAGGTAAACGGCGCCCGAGGCGTCGCCGGTCGGCGGACGAAAGGCGGGGTTGTGCGAGGCTTTCGCCTAGGCTCCCAAACCCATGAACTATGGCACGATGACTGCAGAAATTAGCCCACGCTCACCGGATCCCGAGCGGGGGAAGTCCCCGGGCATTGCCGCCCGAGCCCGTGAAGCACCACGCCGAAGACGGATGTCGCGAGCACGAAGGCGCCAGCAGCCAGGTGGACGACGCGCCGCCGCTCACCGTCTGCCGTGCCGGGGGCAATCCCCCGACCAGCCCCACCGTCCCTCCAATGCCCCGCCAGCTGGACGGCCATGGAGCAGGGCGGCACCGCCACCAACAAAGGCGACGCAGGTCGTGGTCCCGGCGGGCGCGCTGGCCCGGTGGAGGCCCGGCGCATCGTGGCGAGGAGCAGCGCCCGGGGGCACTGTTGTTCAGTGATGTTGTAATAATATGTTGATCTTGTTTTAGCTTCTTCATCACGATGTTTCATCTGTTTTTATTTTGTTGTTGCAATAATATGTCCAAGGTGTTTCAAGTTCCTTCATCCCCATGTTGTAGCTGTTGTCCCCTTTTTGTTTGTTGCAATATATATGTCCATGGCGTTTCAACTCCTTCAACCTATTGTTACAACGCTTTGCTCGGTGTTAAGTTGCTTCGTCCTACTATTGCAGCGACAGGGGGCTGCTCGGGTGGGGCAGATCCCGTGCGTGCGGGGACGGGGTGGTAGTGCTGTGTTCCCATCTTAGCTATTATATCTATTTTTTTTCTCCATGTCGGACAGACGGAGCGAGCGGTGCATCCGAACGGACCCGGACCCTAGATCCGGACGTTCGAGCGCTAATGCCGACGTAATCCTACAGCTAGCTCCACTCGGCGTAAAGGAAACTGATGACTCGCTGAAAAGGCTAAAACAAGCAACGACAAAGATACTTTGCAAAATGCCATGGCGAAGCTGGGGTATTTATTCTAGGATAAATAGTCACAAAATCTTAGGACATTGATTTCCTTGCGCACTCTGATCAGGTGTAGAGTTTAGAATTTTTGGTTGCCCGCATTTGTGGTGAAACTTTTGTTGTCTGCTTGGACATCGACGATGCCGGGAAGCCTCGCGGCCTGGCCTCCAAGTTGAGCCATGGAAGAAAGAGGGAGGGCCACGAAAACTGCCCTAGGAACATTGTGAAACTGCTCGTGAAGCTGAAAAAGAAAACAATTTCACAAGTGAAACTAAGATATATGGGGCCTTAATGATCGGTTGCTAGAACATCTGTTGTTTGAAGTGATTTTTTGTTGTTGGATGCTCTGTAAGCGTTGAGGTTCAACAGAAAGATGCATCATCTGTTCTTTTCTTTTTTTTTTGTGAGGAAAACTGAAATGGCCGAAGCCCCTACATATAGGACTTCATTTTATTGAAAGAAAAGAGAGACCAGAGATTACATCAGTGAAGAAAGGGGAAAGAAAAAGCAAATTAAACTAACGACAAGATCAATTACAGATGGAGGACCCATTGGTCATAAACTGAATACAGGCCTGCTTTCACTCTTGGGGATACAAGTTTCATTTCTCTGAAGAAGAGATCCCTACATTCCTGAATGTGAGTTCTCAGTTTAAATTCCGTCACTACTGCACGTACGAACTGGAAAGGAAAACAACGTTCCTTGCAGTGCAAATGGGAACAATAAAGACCGCGAAGCTAACTAAGCTAAGCACAAACCGAACACATGAAGATGGCTCTCTCATGAATTCAAACGAAGTGGGTTTCGGCTAACTTGTTTATCAACCAGCCTTCGATCTGGCGCATGAGCTGAACCTGAGTCCACATGGGGCCCTCGGCGAACTCGCACCACAGCCTGTCGATCAACGGCGCGTTGGAGAGCAGGAACTTGGCCAGCGCCCTCTGCCCGGTGCCTCCCTGGAAATGCACCAGGTTGATCTCCCTCACCTTGTTCCTCAGGCAAGGGATCATGGTGCTCGGCGTCGCGAGAATCGAGTGCGGATTGTAGCTGAGATAGTGCGCGTCATGTACCCCCTCCTCGCTGATTGTCGGCGCAGCTTCGCCAGGAATAATGGAAAGCTAGCGACAGTGTCTCCAGGTTGGGGGCTTGCTCGAGGAGTGTGCTCACTGCAGCGATAGCGCTGGTGTCGTCGTCGGGGAAGGCATCCCCTCATCTCGAGATGGAGGAGGCTCGAGAATGAAGGCAACCTCATAGTCATAGGCACGTCCTTGTCCAAGCCAGAGCCGACGCCATAGCCATAGGATTCCAAGGCCTGTTTTAAATAGCTCGCTATAGCGGACGCTATAGCGCTATTTAGCTTTTCTTGAGGAGAAACGCTAAGCTACGCCGATTTTAGCATTAAACGCTATTTGCCGCTATTAGCTGCTAATAGCGCGCTAATTTCGCTAAATCATAGGTCAATTAGCCCGCTATTTGTAGTTGGGCTGTCATTTCCGTCGGCCGGTCGGCCCAATTAAATGTAAGGCCCAAATCGCCCAAAGAAACCTAGCCAAATCCCGTGTGTAATGTGTTAGCAAGACTTTGATGTATCATGTATGTCCTTTCATAATATTTTCATCTTTATTATGTGTAAAATTACACGATGTTTGTCATATTTTTTGCTCAGCCGCTAAATGGCTAGCCCGCTATTGGCGCGCTATAGCCTTTCTTAGCTTTTTGGAGAGGCTGCCGCTAAAAGGCTTAGCCCGCTATTTAAAACAGGGATGGGCACGCGATGGTCGATGGCGCCGCGAAGTTCGCCATTGGGCTGCTCGCGATGCTCCCCGGCCACAATCAGTTTCTTGTTCTGCAGCATGGCCGGAGGGCACGTACAGCTGGAGCACGATGTCCCCGGTGTGCTTCCGTGGACGCAAACCACATGGCGAGGATGCCGGGCGTCGCCGCACACAAATGCGGCCGATTGAAGAGCTAGAACGCCGCGCATTCGAACTCGCACTCAAGGACATCCACGAGCACCAACTGCGAGCTGCAACCGACGCTGACTCCGGGAGTCTGTTCGGGTCTCGTTAGGAAATACAGGCGGACAGACAGGGCAGGAGGCGGACGGAAATTCAGGGCAGATTGACAGAAATTTTCCCTTTTTAATATTAGGTATAGATATAGATAGATACAGAAATATGGTATAGATATAGATTTTTTAGGGAAGATATGGATATAGGTATAGATATAGATGTTTTTTTTAAAAAAATGATATAGATATAGATGAAAAAAATAAGATTAACCGATGGTTAAAATTAAATTAAATAAAAGAAAACATTGGCCGATATTAAGACTGGATATGACAAAGAAAGTAAATATATTATAAGGAAAAAACGATAGTTTTTTTAGAGTTATAGTGGGTGAGGGTGCTAGGGTGGTGATAATTTCCGTGTAAATAATATGACTCGATGGGCCTTTATAGAAAACACGGCGGTTTGTTCATAATCACGCCACACTCGAGACATGATTGGTTAAAGAGAAGAGAAATTAGAAGGTAAGAAGAGGACTATGAACAAATAGGAAGCCGAGTTGCCAACACCAATGCAGACGGAGTGACACAAGAGGACACGTGAAAAAATTAGAAGGTTAACTGAGTAGGGGGTACTATGGACATTTCCATGTGACGCTATTTTCAAATAAATACTTCGTCTAGGACTCAAAATTGGTTAACTTTAACCAAATATTTACAGCCGATATCAATGTTTATGACATATAATAAGCGACATATATTCATCATTGAATATATTTTTATGATAAACTTGTTTGGATATTTAAATATATAAATACAAATTTTTACAACTAGGTGAACTTTTTAAAAAAAAAACTTACCCATCATATGCATTTATTTAGAACGGAGAAAGTAAACAGTGATAAAACAAGATATTGGAATAGTGATCATTAGAGTAGTGTCATGGACGTATTTTATTATTATTTATAGCGCGCGTAGGGTGCCCCTCAACCCACCGTGGAGCCACGGAACATTCGGGGTGTTAGATGTCGACCACCCGCGTGTGGGCCCTTCCTTCGTCTTCCTCCTCCCCGATGCGCTTGCCCCCGCACCTTCACCCCTGACCCCGCCGCCTCCTACCCTCCCCCTCTCTTCTTCTTCCCCGTCGGAAACCCTAGCCGTCATTGTCACCGCGCCGCCTCCGAGCTCGGATCCCCGCCGCCATGGATCGACCTCCGCTCCCCCGCCGCCTACCCGCACCCGGCCGGATGAGTCCGGCCCTAGCCCGCTGGCGGCACCCCGCGCCGCCGAGCTCACCACGGGCGAACCGCCCGGCCACGGCCGTGTCGACGGCCGGCGGCCAAAGCCGGCCGGCTAGATTCTACGGCCGACGGAAAGAATAGAGGGGAGGGGAGCTCGCCGACCCTAACTACGCCTGAACTCGCCGCGGGAGGGAACTGTCGTCGCCGCGGCCTTTGTCTCCGCCTCCGGCATCGTCGTCGTCCACGCCGTCGCGGGCTCCTAGTAGGCCATGGGCGGCGGGCCTACCGGGCCGGCCTACTTGGGCGCGTGGTGGCGATCTTAGGCGCCGACCGGTCGGCGCCGAAGATCTCCGGAACATTCTCAAGGTCTCATTCGCCTTCTCTCTCCCAAATCCCCCGCCACATTTCCACCGCCCGCGCTAGGTTTTACCATCAATTTCACACTCGCTTCCGGGAGACCCGCTCTATACGAGTAGGCGAGGGCGACATGACGCCACGCCGTCGCAAATGTGGCCCCAACAAACTTTTTTTTTTTTCTACCGTTGTTTTCTATAGAATATATATGTATGGTCCTGATGTACTTTGCTATTTTGAGATTCTCATACTATTAGCACAGAGACCAAATATATTTTATTAATTCTCTCTTAAATAAAATATTGTTTTTTAAAAATGAAAAATAAAAATTTGGACAACTGAAAGAACCAAAGTAACAACATGTTAGATCACACAACAAACTGCCATCACCAATGTATCTCCTTTTCTTTCCTTATTTTGAGTATAGTAAACATCAAAAAGTGTATGGATCCATCAACCTAATATGATCCTAAAATCAAAGTAGAAAGGTAGAGATCTATATAATTCTCAAAGCACAGTTACAAAACAATCAATGTGAAGTGTGAATGGGCCTATGTTCCAGTGGTAGAGCAGTCCAGTGGGACGCTACCCACCAGGGTCAAAACCCTAGTGTTACACCTTTATTCTGGATTTTTCCAGAATTCCAAGGTACACACATGCGTGCGTGTTCAGTGGTACTGCGTGTTTCCCGCACACTAGAGGCTTCCTAATCTCTTATTTGCGTGTGTACGGACGCGTGTGCATGTTTGCGCGTGTTGTGTGAGTGTGGAGTGTGTGGGTTCTGCGCGCATGCATGTGTGTGCGTGTGGTGTGAGTGTGGAGTGTGTGGGTTGTGTGCGTCCAAGTTGTACCTGATCAGAAAAAGCTTTAATGTGAAGTTAAAAAAGCGCCATCTATAAGTCATTTTCCTCTGAAGAATATATAGACATATCTTCTCCATGGCAAGTTCTCTAGTTGCTTAGCTGCATGGAAACCATAAAATCATTGATGGAGATCAATTGTTTACTTGATCTTATTTGTGGCTCCTGATGGCCCATTAATCTAGTTTTCCATGTCCTTATCTAGACTCACCAAAGTTGTAAGCTAGTAAACGGTCTAGGGAATCCTAAAAAAATCATAATATAAAAGCATACATGACATGCATTATGTAAACATCCTCACAACAAATATAATGATACTATTATGGATCACTGGACACCTATATATGGGGCAACAAGTACACTTCATGATGCCTCTGTCACTATGTTTTTCGAATAATATAGAAACACACCCCATCTTCAAGACCATCTGAAAATCAAGATGCACCCCAAGAATAAAGTTCTTTCCATGGCTTGTGATTGTTCACCGACTAAACACTATGTGAATGCTTTGAAGGCGACACCTAAATACCTAAGCTGGTGACATATGTATCATGTGTACTGATGGCATGGAGGAGACCATAGAGCACCTATTCTTCGATTGTACCTTTGCCAAAGAATGATCGTCAATGATAAGCTTTTGGTGGGACACTTCACTCAATCTCTGGGATAGATTAATGCATGTTGGGACAACCCACAACCTCCCTTTCTACGTGGAGGCTGGGTTGATTGCTATTTGGGAATTGTGGAAGCTTTGCAAGGACAAGGTTTTCCGCAGGCATGACCCAACCTCCTCTATGTGGTCAAGAACCAATATATCCTTTAGTTTTTTTCATTTCAAGGATGATCTCGAGGTTATCGGCCTTAAATGTTCAAATTCGATGCTTTTAGTTGTTCATGGATGTAAGAACAATTACTTGAACTAATACAAAATTCTCTCATTGTGGGGATCTCCCCACGCTTCTTTGTGTAAAGAAAAAAAAAAACATCCTCACAACAAAAAAAATCTTGAGACTTCAGACTGGAAGGCCGAAACACCCTGAGATGATGAGTTGCATAGCTTCTGAGCAACTAGTTGCGGCTCTTTCTTCTGCACTTCTTTCTAGTAGTAGTTTTAGCATACCCCTTCTCCTCTTTTGATGACTCATGTTCATTCTACACCGACTTCCTTTTGGTTGAAAGACCATTAGTCTTGGGTCCATCGATAGCTTCACTGGATTTCACTTCATCTTTTGAATTCTTGTCTTCATTGCCGTTGGACGCCCACTCTTCCTGGGAGGATTCCTAACATCATGGCTCTATCGGCTTGGACCGGCCTCCCCTAGGTGCACCTTCTAGAGGCTTCCTAGTGGCAAAAGAGGTTGGCTCGAGGGGTTGACGTGCGGGACTAGATGCCACTGGGCCCCTAGAGGCTATGGAGAAATTTGTCTTCTTGTGTCACGCCTCATGCGTGACCCTGTCAGGGGAGCACTAGTGGAGCTGTGTCTATGGGGCAACACTAGGGAGCCCCTAAGCTCTGATGGCTCGGGGCAAGTCTTCTTGTGCCCAGACCTTGACTGGTGTTGAAGGTTGGAGGAGAGCCAAGGATCGGGTCCATGCTCTTGTCGATCGAGAGCCAAGGGCTCGAGCGCGCCTCTAAGCCTTGAGTAGAGGTGATGACATGCACGTTCAAGCTGATGGATATAGCTCTCGAGCCCTAGGCTGATTCTAGAGGGGTCGATCGGGAAGGGGGTTCTCTTGCTCGGGAACCATTGGTCCTAGGGCTTAACATACCATTGGTGCCAGATAAAAGTTTCTTGTTTGGTTTTGATAATTGAGTGACAACCTAGGTGGATTAATATGTGTTTATGTTAGATACACAAGTGGTTAGTCCACATGTAAACTTGTGTGAGTAACACATGCCATGAAGTGGTGGCAGAGGCATGACGTCGACCTCTCACCATCGACCAGGCCCTTCTGTTTTCGCGTCTCCTGGCTCGCTTCCAACTTTCTCGACGCCCTTGACCGATCGCCACACATTTCAAGCTCCAATTTTAGTTTAGGGGCTCTCAGTGTTGTCTTCCTCGTGCCTCACACACTCACCACATGCAGTAGTCTACTTGCCTTTTTTTCTACCCATGTATCTGTCAATATACTCCCCCTCTAGGATAGGAAATAGAAATCCCAAAGCTCCCATTCTCACTTTGCGAGGTTGTTTTGTGAGTGGTGGGTTTCAGTTTCTCACCATTGGGTGGCTCAGCCTGGTGCCACTATCGTCCAGCGCACCGGCGAACCGTTCGTGGAGTTGGGCCATTGTCGCCTGAGTGAGATGAGGGGGAGGGTATGACGCCTCTTGTTTAGAAGGACCGGACCGCGATGTCGTATGGATTCCGGTACTAGGACACACCAAGGCAAGGCATCAAAATGCGAGAAGGAAGATGCAACAACAGATATAATATTGAAACATCTAGATGCAATACTTATAACATACGTCTGAAGATAGATGAAACATTCGAAACATATGTCTAAAGCACTTGCAAAAACACACTCAAACCATTGTAAATATACGCAATATCCAAATAAAACATTGATAAACATATGTGTGCAACATATGCAACATCTAGACAAACACATTGTAACATACTCCCTCCGGGATGGTATTAGAAGTCGTTTAGGACAGCGACACGGTCTCCAAAACACAACTTTGACCTCTTATTATTCTAAAAATATGTATGGTGATGTGATATATGTATACTTTTATCAAAGTATTTTTTAAGACAAATCTACTCATACAATTTTTATATTTACAAACTGAACAACTTAAAAGTTATTGATGATTTATATTCCCGATGTTTGACCCAAACCTTGTCCAAAACGACTTATAATACCATCCCGGAGGGAGTAAGTCTAAAAAAACAAATGAAACACCGAAAACAAAAAGCTTGCATTATACATGTACAACCATTGCAACATATGCAATATCTTGATTTACTTTTGTAACATCTGTATGAAACACTTGTAACATATCTTTGAAACATCTAAACATACTCTTACAACACGTGGTTTTCACCTTTCTTTCGTAAGGCACAAAACAAAGTGGGGAGGATGGAGGTGGGTCCCGCAACACCCTTGGCTACTTGATTGATTACATATGGTTATGTATGAATTTATATATATTGCAACAAAATATTACTACAAATATGTCTACTTGATTATATATGGTTACGTGTGAATTTATTTTCTTAATATATATATTACTCTAAATATACAACAAACAACCAAAACTTTGCAATTTTCATATTTTTAGCCGAAACGGATAGAATACCATATAGACAATGAAAATTCGTTCACGCACCATAAAGCAAAGTTCCAAAAAAAAAGATTATAAACCTAAAACCTATTTGTACCTATTTTGTTCTAGGGCCATACATCTCATTCTCACGTGAGGAGAAAAGAGAGTTTGACCATAGTGGCATGGGGGATTTTTTTTTTTTTTTTTATAAATAGCGGGTAGTGCCCCTGGAACCGTGGGGTCACCTGAATATTGTGGCGGCCCCGTTTGTCTTCCTCCCCAATTCCCCCGCCACGCCGCCGTTCGTCTTCCCCGCTAGGGTTTTTTCCGCCGACGCCGATCCTCGCCGCATCCGCCAAATGTGGTTCTACCACACGGCGCAAATGTGCTTCAACAACCACACGGGCGGCGGCGGAGGTTGACGCCGCCCTCTACCGCCGGGCCTCCATGGCCAGGGCATCGCGACTTGACGCCGCCGACCGGGAATCCGTCCATTTCCGAAGTCCTACGGGCGCTCCGCGTTTTCTCTCCGGAATCTCACCTCGCAATGCCGTTGGCCGCACGTTTCCTCTCCGGTTTCGGTTCGAGGGCTCGTGTGTCATCATCTTCCTCGTGTGTCTCTCACACACTCGCCGCGCCTTTTGACACCCGACCCTTTTTACGGACTCGCCTCGGGATAACAACGGCGCCCGGCCCCCCGCATTCTCGCACCGCGAGGTGTTGTGATGAGGGGCGGCGGATTCACTACTACAAAAGGGAACTAAGAGAGCGCTGGGTTTTTACATTAGGGCGCTCAATGAGCCGCCCCTAATGTATCTTGATTCTGGTATAAGCAAGCCGCCCCTCTTGTTGGCACATTAGGGCGGCTCGTAACAAACCGCCCCCTCTTTTTGGCACATTAGGGGCGGCTCTCATCTGAGCCACCCTAATGTTATCTGACACATTAGGGGCGGTTATATTTCAACCACCCCTAATGTAACCTCAAATCAGGGGCGGTTATATATAGAGCCACCCCTAATGTGTTTTGGTCAAACTTGGTCAAACGAAGCACTAAATGACCTCAAATCAAAAAACTTTGAATACAAAAAGTTGTATATATAGAGTGTAGATCTTGAGGAGCTACACAAAGTTGGTGTTCGTGACTTTTGAAAAAAAGAGGAGATCTTGGGCTCCAAAAAGGCGTCTTTAGTTTGAATTTGAAAAGTCAAACTTGGTCAAACGAGGTGAAACGAAGCACTAAATGACCTTAAATCGAAAAACTTTGAATACAAACGTGTTAGAGCTCATCGAGATCAACATTAGTTATACGGGTCATTTTGGCTTTTAAGAAAGTGTTAGTAAACACTAGAAGAAGTCGCGCGGTAATTAAAATAATCGAGAAAAATTACCAAACAATTTCGAAAAAATCTCAAACTTGGCGGTGCCTTCACACATACCATGTAGATGCCTCGAAAAAAGTTTGAGGCCGATATAGCACACCGCAAAGCGCCGCGGCCACACAACCATGAGAAACCTAAGTGTAAGGATAGGGTTCGGTGAAAGGTTTTGTATACCACTATGAAGCACGTCTCGCTCCGCCTATGTCCAAACTTCCTCAATTTTTTTTTGTGGTCATTTACACCCAAAATATGGCCCCACGCAAAATCCTAGGTGTTTTTAGTTATTTTTGAAATTACCGTATTTTTCTACGTGTCGTTTATGACCAAATATGGTGAATTACACTTTGAAAACACAATAATTTCAAGACCCGCCTCCACAAGTTTTGCCTCCTAGGGCACAAGAGACCTTGCGGCAAAGTTTAGCACCGTTTCGGTCTTTTTAGGGGTGGTCATAGTTCAACGTATAATTACCGGGAGAAGTCACGCGGTAATTAAAATAATCGAGAAAAATTATCAAACAATTTCAGAAAATTCTCAAACTTGGCGGTGCCTTCACACATCCACCATGTAGATGCCTCGGCCGATAAAAAAAGTTTGAGGCCGACCATAGCACATTGCAAAGTGCACTATGAAGCACATGCCACACAACCATGAGAAACCTAAAATGTAAGGATAGGGTTTTTAGTCATTTTTGAAAGGTTCCAAATATGGTACCACTATGAAAACACAATAATTTCGCTCCGTTTTGCCTCCTATGTACAAACTTCCTCAATTTTTTTTGTGGTCATTTACACCCAAAATATGGCCCCAATTTCGCAAAATCCTAGGTTTTTTTCAGTCATTTTTAAAATTACCGTATTTTTCTACGTGCCGCTTTCGCGACCAAATATGGTGAATTACACTTTGAAAACACAATAATTTAGGTTTTTTAGTCATTTTTAAAATTAGACCTCCACAAGTTTTTTGAAACTCCTAGGGCACAAGAGAGAGGGCCTTAGAAAAAAGTTTGTCACCGTTTGTGTCTTTTTGGGTGGTCATAATAGAGTCCAAAATTAATACACATACTAAATAAGAAAAAAAAAATTAAGCTTAACTTATAGATTTGCCCATTATTCCTTATTACTAAAATATTCTCATACTCATTTTGAATATGAATTCCTCCACTAACTTTTCTTGTCGGTTCTAATCTAATTTAATTAGAGAAAACAACTTAGTTGTTTTTGGGAAAATATTAAGAGAAGAAAACACTAATTACTTATACTGAAGATATTAACTCTAATTAGTTTTAAAACAATGCATTTAACAAAGAAAACTAATTAAAATAGCACTGAAAAAAACAAATTTTGCCCGACTTAGCTTTTGGCCTGCCTAGTCCAACGCATAACCCTCAGCCTAGGGCCCAGGTCGGCAAAGTGGCCTGTGGGCCACCTTCTCTCCTTCTGGCCATCTTACAGTCAGGACGATCTTGGCTGTCCAAACCAATCCAACGGTGGAGCTTCAATTTCGCGAGAGCAAAACTACCAGCAGCGCTGGCTCCCCAAACCCTATCCACTTCTCTTTCTCCCCATGTTTCATGCTGCACTAAGCAGCCGCCGCCGCCGCCGCACGAGAAGATGACGCCGCGACTGGCACTCATGAAGTGGTGGCGCCGCTGTGGCACCCCTCGCCAACGCGCGCGTCCGGCTGGCCTTGGTGCCGTCGAGCGGTTCCTCGGGTGGCGCTCTGAGCGGGTGGCCACACGCGCACAGGAGACAGGAGGCAGCACCACTGTCTTCTGGCCGTCGCCGAGGTCGAGTAGGGCCCTTAGACCAAAACCGAGCCCAGCGACATCTTCTGGTAAGCAATATGGTTCTTAGCTGATCATAGGGTTGGGGATTTGTTTTAGAATTTGGGGATTTCTTATGCTAGGGTTTCAGACCTGCGGACGGGATCGGAGGAGCGACGCCGGACCTGCGGCGGAGCTGCGCCGGTGCATCCACGGTGACTCGGAATAGACCAACGCGTCCTGTATCTCCAACATCGTCCGCTTCGATAAGGAAGCATGTTCTGAAGGAGCTCACTTCTGCACAAATGGCAACGCCGGAATTTTCGTATGTACCAGACTCGATCTCCTCCTTATTTTGCAAATAGAGTCACCACAAGTAGGTATACAGAGTTCGAGGAAGATAGAAGGGAAAATGCCTAGTGGTTAACAGACAATTTCAGAGTGTTTTATTCATTTATGTCAGAATGTGTTTGAATTTATGAGACAAAGCACTAAGAGGATGTGCTTCATGTAAATCTGTGATGTACTGATGAAATGGAGCAGTGTATTCTTCTATCTAAAAATGAACTAATCTCTGGCAAGGATCTAGCATTATTCTAGGTACATGTATAAAACTAAAGTTCTCCACCGTGTACTGACAGTACATTAATTTTAAGCTAATATAGCATAGGCCAGTGTAGAGTCTTAGGTGTTTCATCCATATAGCTAAATGCAATGCGATGTTTCATCTAAAATTTTAAGTAGTAACTAGTATACAGACATTTGTCTTCTTTCACTTAGGAAGTCATATCAGTAATAACTACTATTTAAATATCATTGTTCCTGAATTTATTTCCAATGTTGTAGTACAAATATAAGTTATTATTCACTCACTTGTCGTTGTCTTTACAATACAGATAAGTAAACAAGTTAAGGATTACATGACCCAAAGACTAAAGGAGTCATTGATGAACATGGGCACTTTGCTTTGTGCCTCTGTCATGTCCAGACTGGAGATGAAGTTCCAAGGGACTTGTGCTATTTTGCCCTGCTCATAAAAACGGTATGTTATGTCCAGGCTGTAAATGAAGTTCCAAGGACTTCCGCTATATCCACGAATTAGTTGCTTAATTTTTTTAGCTATGTTAGGATGATATGTTATGTTGCTGCAGTAGTTGCTTCACCTAAGGTACTGACCATCTATTAGCTGATCAAGTCAAATACTACAAAGTATAACACTAGTATTTTGGTTTTGCTCCATTCAAGGTCTCATGAGGGTTTCCTTTTTTTAAGCAGCAATTTCCAATCAATCAAACTATTATAGTGTCTGTAGGAAGGTATTGAGCTGTCCCCACTTCGCTAAATAAAACGCGATAATTTCTTGGAATACTAGTTATTTTCTTGTTGTCTAAAATATGTCTTTGCTTAACAGGGAGAGATGGAGTGCATGGTGAAGTAGTTTGATGTCTCTCCATATCCATGTTTGTAAATTCATTGTAGTATTCAAGTTGAACATGTAAATGACTAGTATGGAGACTTTGTATAAATGAACATTTGAAGTTCAACTTGTATGAAACTTGTGACTTTGTGTGGATTATATATGTTTATTTGAAGTATGGAGACATTATGTCAATTATTAATTGAATCTGTGAATTATATATTTATATTTTTTTTGGTGTGAAATTCAACACTAGGGGCGGTTTTAGATTAACCGCCCCTACAGTTAGAGACATTAGGGGCGGTTTATGATGAGTAAAACCGCCCCGTATATCCACATTAGGCGGCTCCCCTAATGTTGAGACATTAGGGGCGGTTTTTCCCAACCGCCCCTAATGTCGGCGAACATTAGGTGCGCTTGTTTAGGGGCGGTTGGAAAAACCGCCCCTAATGTCCATCTAAAACCGCCCCTGATGTTGACTTCTGTAGTAGTGATTCCGGTTGCTCGCCGTTAGGGGTGGCTCCGTGCTGGTGGCGCCCGGAGCTCCGGCGAGCAGTTCGTGGAGTTGGGGCGGAGTGCTCCTCCTCTTACTCCTCACCATGGCGGATTGGAACCGAGCGAGGGAGGTGAAGAGCGACCCTGAGCAGTCCGGCGGCGCTTGGCGTCCTCCTCTGCCTCGGCGTGATAACGGTACGGACGGATTCATCTCCCTCTATGAGAAGACAGCCCATCAGCTACGACTTTTTTCTTTTCTACAAGGCAGCCCTAAGGAGCAGTGGCAAGCAAAAGCAACTAGATTTTTGGCCCCTTTGGCTCTTTGCGTCTTTGTTTCCCACGAACAGGACTCCAAGAGGCAACTATATCATCACCCGCCCGCCCCGAGTCCCGAGTCCGCGGCTTACAATCTCATTGTCTCGAGTGGCAAGACAGAACGGAAACGTGAGATCACGATTTGCAATGGCCGTCGGCGCCTCGCCGACGTTCACTCCTTCACAGCGAGAATGGGGAACGGCGAACGACGACAGCGAACAGGCAAGGGCGGCAGGGCGCAAGGCTCCCCGAGGACAACAACATCTTGGTTCTTCATTCCTCCTTTCTAGAAGTACAAATATATTGTTTTTTTTTTTTTTGCGTGCATTGTTTCTCGATATAATTATCAGACATGCTACAAAACATGAAGATTTTTTAGCTCTCTAGGTACCCCTTCCTTGCTTAAAGTTAGATTTCTAAATTCTTTTTGGAAAAATATCAAAAGTTACTGTTCACAGCATGTGGTGTACCACTTAACAACTTTGGGGGTGGGGCGATAGAAATGTATTTTCAAAGTTCAGGCCTACATACGTGACACATGCTAACAAGTTCAAGGGCTGTGATGCATTTAACTCTATATATAAAATGTGTGTCAAACTGTCAGGGGGTGTTTAGTTCCCATGCAAGACCTCAAAAATTGCTACAGTTCCCCGTCACATCAAATCTCTTAACGTATAAACGAGATATTAAACGTAGGTAAATAAAAAACTAATTGTATAGTTTGGCTGAAAAGTGAGAGATGAATCTTTTGAGCCTATTTGGTGCATGGTAGGACAATAATTAACAAATACAAACGATAAGTTTTACAGTTCCTAAACCCAAAATATTTCACCAACTAAACACCCTCTCAATATCCAATACATTTTTCTCTAAAACAAACAAACAAACAAAAATCCAGTACATCTGATACTATCTTTATCCAATTTTGAATTCTGGAAAAGAAAAAAATTATTCATGTTCGTATTAATATATATCTGTCCGTGTTTGATTTTTTCGAAATCGTGCTTAAGCACGTGTCTTTTTTAAGAGAAAGTAGAATTCTTACAAATCCCATGTCGGCCGATGGCGAGATGCCAAAGGTCAAAGTGGTGAAACACTACACAAGGCGCCGGCTCTAACGGGCGGAGCAAAAAGAGTTGTACTAAAGATATAACCGATGCGCTACAAGAACAGGGCGACAACTCTGCCGGTTTAGGTCCCCGACGGTGTGGCCCTCGACCGACGAGGACGCATCATGGGGAATGCCGCCCGCATCATCTCCCTCTTGGCCGTCGTGACCTCCCCTCCAAAGTGAAGGTTGAAGCGCGCTTCCAGCGTCGGGTCTGGTGAGTTGGATAGGTTGTTCGCGGGACGTCCTTCCAATCTGCCCGGAAGACCCGGTGCGCCTGGCGTACCGGATTGGGGTCACGTTGGTCGGCCTTGGCAGCAAGCCTGGAGCTGCGTCGAAGACCCCAGATGTCGGTTGACCTGGAAGTCCGAAGCATTGGGTCCTTGTGTCCGTGTTTGATTCAATTTCATCCCTACCACTTTTTTGTTTTGGGCTTTGCAAGACCCTTTGCACCTCTTGTGCGCCTGTACTTTTGTAACTATCTTTCATTTATCAATACAAAAAAATAATAAATAAATAAATAGATGAGGGTGTTTCCCCACTGAGCCCTAAAGAAAAGGGTAATTTGGAATATGGACTAGATGGGATGAATCTAATCTATTCCTACTAATAAAGAGAGAAAATTTCTTTTCCACCTTTTATGGGTCTGCCTTTTCTACCTGCCGTTCGCTGTGCGCGCCCACCCGATCAAGTCCAATCCATCTACGCGTCCCCGTGAAATGCACCGCCGTTAAGCCCTAGCGACCGCGAGTTTATCTAAATAGTCTTGCATGTCGCACTAGAGGACAAAATGGAAGGATGGGTGAAATTTGTTTTTTTCATATGAATTATTATAAAAGTTGTTTGAATCTCAAATTTTGGGACAATGCACATCTAGTTTAGTACTATTGGTGTGTAAAGTTTCAAAAAATTTAAAACTTTTAAGTGCGACATGCAAGACTATTGAGATAAGCTCAGCGGTCGCTAGGGCGTACGGAATTTTCGTTCTCGTCCCCATACGACAACCAAGAGCCAGGATGATGTGTACCGAGCAGCGCGCGCACGCACAAAACTCGTCAACTGGCAAGCAAAATTCAACGACGCGATCGCAGCACTGAAGCAAGCCACTGAGGTCGACATATCCACGGCCACGTCCAAACTGGCGTGCTATCGAGCTGCAACATGCTGTTCGGATCAGGGTGTTGATCTTGGGCAGCTCGTCGGGGTCTTGATAAGTACAAACTACGCTCGGGGATTGGCTGCCAGCTCAATCAGTATTTTCAAGCTCTCAATTTTTTGACCCTGGAACCACATGACCTCATCACCTATCACCAGGCTTGGGGACTAAGTCGCACACTTCACCAGACGGTGAATGTGCTTAGCTCTACGCTACAGACTCTCCTGCAAGGCTCCGGGTTGACACGTTCGCAAATGGTATTTTGCGTCAACGTGGGCACACTTGGTTGAGATTGAAGATTTCAAAATTTTTCATACAGAGCACCTTACACCCTTCTGTCACGTCATCTGCATGACTGAGCTCTATTGACGTCATTCGGAGCTCGGCCGGAGTGCCGTTCAGCCTCCCCCCCCCACAAACATTGTCCACCGACCTCGGCAGACTGCTCGATCGAAGACATCATGGTACATCTCGTCGAGCTCCCCCGGAGCTCGGGTTTCACTCTACAGCACTTGCCGACCCCTGCAACAGCTGAAGTCGAAGGACGACTTCACCGTCCGCATCGCCGACCTCTTGTTCATGTGTGCCGACGTCGTGTGATGGCATCGCATAGCGGCTACAAGGCGCTCGGGGGACTAGCTGTGGGGGATACAACCCCCGATGTCCACAAGACAAGACATGTGCCGTACCATCATAGGTGCCCCGACCCATGAGAGATGAAGACGTGCGGCACACGATATTGCCCGGGGTGCACCGCAAGGCTTGTAATAGTAACATGTTGGTTACTTTACTTGCAAGGAGGGATACGTAGGGGTTTCCTAGTGGACATCAAATCCTACATCTAAGATCTCGTACCATCAATACAAATCAACAGAGCACATGATGTAGGGTCTTATGTCACATTAACAGCCCGGACCTGTATAAATCTTGCATCTTTGTGCCTCTGTTACCTTCTGGCTCTTGGTCCGGCGCATCTCTCGACTCAAATCTACCATCGTCAGTCTCCCGGCCCTTGTTAGACTGCAGCTGCAGAGCAAGTTTAGTCGACAGTTCTTGTTCTCGACAGTGGTGCCTTTATGTCTAGAATTCCGGACCAAGGTGGGACAAGAGGTGGGGCATGCTCGAGGGTTCACACATTCTCTTCCTTGGATATGGTGGACTGAACCACCCGCGGCTTCCTCTACTACTCCTCCCCGCCACCAAACGCCTCAAAGTCAAGCAACCCTCGGGTTTCATACCAATTGTTGGAGCCATGCGGTGCTCGATCTCGGACTAGAAAGCGACGTCGGCGAGGTTCGTGGTGACCGCAGCGAGAGCTTGGAAAACACAAAAACACACGCGAGAGAGATATTGTTGCTGGAAAACATCCGCAAGGGTTTATTCAAGCCTATACAATGCAAACCTAGGATCTCGGCCTTGCTACCCGAGTCCCCGCGCCATGCTGCAGATCACGCGTGACACTGTTTCACCGCAATGCCCGCTAAGTGCAGCAATATACGTCATGGCGCTAACACACTAACCAAGCCGGGCTACGTACGTTGTGGACCGGCCACACGCTACCCGTTAGTCTAGATAATGCATATGATGAAAAACGATTACATGATAATGATGCAACAACATATTATCGCTTCGCTCAAGAAAGTAAGCCGCTGGTGAATGGAACTCCAGTCTGAGGCAGCCAGTTGTCGCCCGTCATGCCTGTAGTGACGGTGAAGTTACCGGCGTCGGCGCCGTCGCCGTCGCCGAGCACGTGGAAGCCCGACCACCCGACCCGGTGGCTGGTGTTGGCACGCGGCCCGGTGTTGTTGTACTCAGCGTAGTAGAGCGTGTCGAGCGCGAAGCTCCCGTTCCAGGTCATCCATCCGGCTGGGTCGACGAGCGCATCGATGTACGACTCCATGATGACGGTGCGCGATAAGTTCTTCCACGGCCGACCGAGATAGGTGAGCGTGGTGAAGGCGGTGTTGGTGGTGAGATCAGGCGCAGCGAGGAACTTGCAATTCTGGATAGAGATGAACGTGTTCTGGCCCGGGTCGGTGCGGCCCTGCGCCGTCACCGTGTTGCTCTGCCTCTCCATGGGCAGGCGGGAGTAGAAGTTGCAGCCCTGGAACACGACGGCGGCGTTGCCGAACACGTAGTCCACGGTGCCGTAGACGTCGCAGCTGCGGTAGAACTGCCTGAGGGAGTGCGTGTACAGCGTGTCCTGGTACGCCTCGAAGCTGCAGCCGTAGTACGCCGACATGTCGGCGCCGGAGCGGAACGCCACCGCCTGGTGCTTTGCCGGACCCGCCGTGTTGCGGAACGTCATGTTCATCGCCACGAACCCTTGCCCCACCACGGCTGCACACAGTAGATAAAAAAGTTAGGACTCAGCTTTGTTGTGGTAAAACTGTGCTAGCTATGTGCACCCACCCTCTTTTGTTTTTGTTTTTTCATAGAAAAAAATGTTTATTGTCCCTTGTTTGCTGTGGTAAATTGTTCAAATCTGTATTTTGTCCTTTGTGTGAGGACACCACCCTCTTTTGTCTTTGTTTTTCCTATAGAAAAAATTATTAATTGTCTGTTGTCTTCTGTGGTAAAATTATGCTAGCTAAGTGTTGATGACAGATCCTGGATGATGATCCAAGGGTCTACCACGTTACAAGAAATGTTGATTATTTTTCTTGTGAAAGAGATATAGCTACTCCCTAGTTAGTATTATCGGAAAGATTTTAAAGTTTAGTTTTTTAACAAATTTATTTTGAGATATAAATGTTGCACATATTTTTTATAAACATAGTCAAAGTTGAGAAAGTTTGACTTGCACACTTCCCATGGCGTCATCCTTTTTTAGGACGGAGGGAGGAGTATGCGTCTAGTATCACAATTAACACTCTAGTCTATAGATTGTTTTACAAATAGTTTAATCAATTTTGAAATAGTAATCTTTTCATTTGCCAAACTTTTACTATAACTACTATTGGAGCATATCTTAACAACACTGGGCCATGCTATTTTTTAGTCGCCTGAGATCTCATTTTTCTTTCAGGTGCCGGCAGTTGGATGGATCATCCAGCAGCGCTCACCTGACGCACATGTCCTCTCTCCTGCTCCGTTCAAGCTACAGTAGATATTTCAGACTCTTGGATTGTAGGAAATGTGAACAATAATAATAATAGAACATGATGCATATGGCCTACCGAAGGTGGATGAATTGAAGGTGGTCCAGCCATCGTCATGGCTCCAGTTGCCGGTGACCACGGTCTGGCCGATGCCGTCCCCGATCATCATGATGTACTTGTGCTGCTTGTGGACCACCACGTTCTCCTCGTAGACGCCCGCAAGCACATAGACCACGTAGTACCCGGTGCTCCCGCTAAGGTTCTTGGGGCCAGCAGCCACGGCGTCCCCGATCGTGGTGAAGTTCCCGGCGCCGCTCTGGTCCACCGTGACCGAGGTGTTCACCGCCACCGTACTCGCCGGCCCCTCGATCGCCATCCGCCGCACCATCTCGTCGTTGGTCACGTCGAACAGGCCCCTCCTCGCCGCCGCCGGGGGCTTGTTGCTCTTACCACCGTGGCCGTGGTGCGGCGGGCCATTGCTGCCGCCCTTGTTGTGTGAGTGCGCTGGCTTCGCCGTCGGCACCCACGCCCTGGTGAAGAGCGACAGCGAGAGGCTGTACAGCTTGGTGCCATTGGCCATGGGCGCGTCGAGGCCGCCGCGGTCGGACCACGACCCCGACGCGGCCTGCAGGCCGTCGAAGCACGTCTGCTGGTTCGTCAGGGTCGCCGACAGCAGCGTGTGCACGTCGTCGGCTTGCGGGTCCAGGAGGGTGTCCGTCGTCTTGATCGTCGCGCCGGCGGCCGTCAGGAAATCCACATTCAGCTCGGCCATCAACTGGCAGTCACGCAGCGCCCCGATGGCACTCGAGGAGAGGTGCCGGTGGCGTGCGAGGTAGCGGTCCACGAGGGCGGCGAACTTGCGCGCGCCCGCCAGGGACTCGGCGACCGAGAACCGGCCGTACGTGTAGAGGTCCACCTTGCCGCCCGGCGGGAGCACGGACCGGCAAAGGTCGGGTCCGTCGTGGCGTTGCACGCTGCCGACGGTGACACCGGCGTGGACGGTGTCGCGTGGTCGGAGAGCGTATGGCCTGCGAATGAAAGCAGCAGGAGGGCCGAGAGGGCGGTGGCGCAGTGGAGAGCCATATGGTAGCAATGCACTTCTAGTGCAGCTTCGTGCTGACCCTGGGCTTGTTTGAGGTGATTGGGGAGCTTGTGAATTTATAGGTGAAGATAAGAGGGACGATCCATGTAATTTTTGTTTCTTTTGATGAATTTGAAGGGACTGAAGTCCCTGATATGGTGCAATTCTGTCATGATGGAGTCAAGCCAAGTGCGGGAAGCCCAAGTTTGAATTCAGGTGGTTCTGAGTACGCGGTGAGAGCGCCCACGATCATGCGTTGTTTGACAGTTTATTTTTCAGTCTAATGTATCCATGTTTAGGGTGTTATTTGCTAATGTGTTGTATACAAGGCGCTGGTATATGAAGCCTGGGTCATTAGTGAGTAAGTTCGATTAACACCTCTATATTACCTTTGCACAATTTGCTTTTGATGGTGAAAAGGGGCACTGTAAACCTGTCGGTTACAGTTCATCAAACCACGTCCAGAGCTCATTCTTGATCTCGTTCTTTGATTTTCTCTTGATCTTAGGCTAGCCACTACAAATTGGGCTATGATTTGCATGTTCCAAACCAACAGTCCCTATAGTAATTTACTAGCAAATATGCCCGTGCGTTGTAATGGGAGAAAATAAGTAATCGATGACCAAATGAAGTTTACCCGGTAAAAGATTTTGAACATTGTAGTCCTTGACACCGTGGACAAGAGATAGCAGAACCTTGCTCCTGATGTTGATATTGACCGTGGGCCGTGGTGATTTGGAGTTTTGGATCCTTGAGTTATCACGGTCGTTGATGGCGTAGGAGTAGTCATCATCGCTCTGGAGTACTCATCGCCATTGTTGGAAGGACAACAAAAAAAAAATCAAAGGACAAAAAAAAAAAAAAAAAAAAAAACAATCAACCCCAGCGGGCTAGCTTCAGAAGGTTTTGAATCCATGTACAAAACTGAGTAGAAAGGTCCGGCTTCACTCTGAACTTTAACAAAGAAAGCTCTTTCAAAAGGAAGCTTCTGTAGTTCAAGATTCTGGGCTGAATTCCTTTAAAAATGAGATCATTTCTTGCACCCCAAATAGTCCAACACAGCAGGATGATAACAATCATGAAAAAAGGAGAGTTTTACTGAACCTTTATCTGAGTGAACTCAGGAAAAGCCCCATCAACAGGTACCGAAACTCCAATAAAATCCCAGCACAAAATAGCAAAGGGGCAGCAAATGAATAGGTTCTCCAAAGTTTCTTCAAAATAACCTATTGCTGAAAACACAATTATAGGAGTCCAGCTGCATATTCTTTCTTCTCAATATGTTTCTTATGTTCAACCTATCCTTCGGTAAGAGCAAGAAGACGACTTTGTGCGTCGGCTGGCAACTAGCTTTCCAAAGCCATTTGTATGAAGGGTGAATTGTCGAATGCCTAGACAAAATTTGTATACCTTGGCCGAGGCAAAAAGACCAGAGCCCCAAATGAAAACCCATTTGTCATTGCCATCATTCAGAGATCGAGAATCCACCAAATGCTGAACATTCTGAAATTACATAAAGGCCATTTGAGAGAGAGGCAACTGAAAAAGAGTGAACAGGTCGTCCTGACTGAAAGCTTTATGGACAGTGATCATCTTATTAGAGGCAAATGAGAATAATTCAGGGGTCACAGAAGCTAGAGGCTAAATAGCCCATTTGTCATGCTAAAAAAGAGCTGAACCACCACACTGAACCTAAGGCATGGCTATATCTTTGAAATCAGGAAGGAGCTTTTGAACACCACTCCACCAAAAGGAACCTTTCTTGATGTGACTTGGAAGCTTTTCATTTCTATAATTTTTTCCCACACAAGACTTACTCAAGGAACATCCTCCTGATTAATAAACTTATGACGGTTTTTCATTAACATGGCCTTATTTTGCTTATCAAGTTCTGTTTTTGTGGATGAAACCACTCCACCAAAAGGAACCTTTCTTGATGTGACTTGGAAGCTTTCCATTTCTATAATTTTTTTCCCACACAAGACTTACTCAAGGAACATCCTCCTGATTAATAAACTTATGACGGTTTTTCATTAACAAGGCCTTATTTTGCTTATCAAGTTCTGTTTTTGTGGATGAAGGGGTCAAGAAACTGACATGATGTTAGTGTAGAGACTAGAGTGTGAGGTCTGAGTGAGAGGACAATACTACACGATTTATTAACTGTGGCGGTTATTTTGGATTAACCATTACGGTTTTTTGAACCGCCATCGAGGAAAGGTCACGCTTAATCGATCAATTAACGCGGGGTGGTTTTTAGACCACCAAATAACCGCCACGGTTAATAAAATAAAAACTAGACCAAACCCAAATGGGCCTGGATCTGCCGCAAACCGTCGCCCCGGACCAGATCCGAGCTGCGAGGAGGCACGCCGCCGCCGTCGTGGACCGGATCTAGAGCGAGGAGGAGCCGTGCCGCTGTTGGGAGCATTCTGCGTGCCACCATCACGCCGCCGGGAGCGCAGCTTGTGCCCCCGCCGCTTGGATCGGATCTAGAGCGGGGAGCAGCTTGCGGACCTTCGACGCCGCCCGGGAGAAGTCGCTGCCGGTCCATGTGGGGCCTTCCGCTGAACCGTGTCGCGAGAGACACGCCGCCGGTCCACGCAGCGGGGCCTGCCTCGAGCTGCGCCACCAGCACCGTGTGTGGCCTGCGAAGACAAGGGGAGGGGAAGGGGGGCTGCCCGAGAGAGTAGAGTGGTGCCACCATGAAGGGGAGGGGTACCGCCGTGAGGAGGAGAGGGAGAGGGAGAGAGATAGGGGCGTGAGGGCGGCCGCTTCAGCGGAGGGACTTCGGCGCGAAGGAGGAGAGTGAGGGAGAGGAGGGTGAGGAGTGAACCCTAGTTTCTGTTTATATACGCGAGCACCGTTATCGGGTCAAGATGGGCTTTTTTCTAGGGTTTGCTGGTGTTTGGGCTTTATTTATTGTGGCGGTTTCCTTACAACTACTATGGTTAATAGATTTTATGTGGCGGTCCTTATAACCGTCATGGTTAATGACTCGATTAACCATGGCGTTTGTTTTCAAAAACCGCCACGGCCAATCAAACATAAACGCCTTGTAAAAGATTTATTGTAGTAGTGGGAGTGACTGAGTGACTGACGACTGAGAATTTTATTTTGCCTGTTTGCATCTCGAAAAAGCGCGTGGAGGATGAAATAATGGATATGTGCGCGGAGCCCTCACCGGATCGAGCTGGAGAATATGCATGCATGGACGCACATGTTTGGAAGTCGCTGGCATTTATCATTTTGGGGTTGAGTTGGGTTGGTTTGGTCGGATTCAAATGGGATCTCATTGCTCTGTTCTTTTCTACTTTCGTTAAAGTAAAGCGGCTGGGGTTGAGCTCCTGTTCTTAAGTGTCCCGTAAAAATTGGTCTAGGCCCTCTTGTTTTTTTTTTTTTTTTTTTTTTTTTTTTTTGGAAATAATCCGGTCACCCGGCAATATATTGATAAGAAGAAATAGAGTTTCATACACGCGTGAGGGGCGCAAATTCTCGTAACACAGACCCTGTTATGAGAAACAGGTAAACAAAGACTAATAACTACTCCCAGCTATTGCGGCTGTCCTGTCAGGCATCGGCCTTCCCGCTAAGGCCAAGCGCCAATTTTGGAACTCATCCTTTATTCTTGAAGAGACCGACGACTCCGAACCTTAGTCACCGCAGTTCCCGGAACGACGGAACCGAGGATCGAGGAACGAGGTTTTGGATGCAGTTTTACACTGCGGGAACGAAAATGTTCCCGCGTTCCCGTTCCCGGAACGGCGTTCCCGGAACGTGGAACGCTAGGTCGTTCCCGTTCCCAGGTGACTAAGCTCCGAACCATGCATGTCTCTGAATATTCTTGCATTTCGTTCTGTCCAGATATGCCACAGAGTTAGGATCGCAACCGAATGGGTTTCAGCATTTGTTCCTTTGATCAGACATTCCATCCAGTCCTTGATGCATTCCTCCGTTGTCCAGTTGCTGGGATTTAGGACATGGCAGGCACTCCAGGCCCCTACTGAGCTCCATACTTTCCTTGTGTAAGGGCACTCGATGAACAGGTGGTGGGATGTTTCCAGGTTTCGTTGACAAAGTGGGCAGAAATAATTGTTCTCCCAGCCCCTAAGTTGTAGTCTTGCACAGGTCCATAGCCGCTCTTGGAGCAAGAGCCAGATGAAGAGCTTACATCGCGGTGTCGCCCTCGCCTTCCAGATTAGGATTGGGAAGTTGCATCAAACGGCCCTCTTGTTTCATCTTTGGGGTTTATGTGCCATATACACTGGACAATTAACTAGGAAACATAGCTGCTACTTTATAATCAGTTTCAATCAAAACATTAATTGTTCAACAGAATTATATTTAACTCTTTAGGATAAAAGGCCAAATCCCCTTCGTCCCCCGCCCCATTAACTCAAATAAAGGCCAAATTCTGTCTTATCCATGCTAAACATAATGCTCCCTCCATTCCTAAATAAATATATATTTCTAAAGTTGTCTTAAGTCAAATCTTTTAAACTTTAACCGAAATTTTTGTCAAGATCTATGACATAAAATTAGTATTATTAGATACTCTCTCTGTTCCAAATTGTAGTTCACTTTGGCTTTTCTAGATCTATTTTTTTTACTATATAAGACATAGTGTATAACTAGGTGCATAGCAAAATCAGTGTATCTAAAAAGCCAAAGTAAACTACAATTTCGAACAGAGAGACTATATCATAGAGTATATTTTCATAATGTGCTCATTTTGTGTCATATTGGCTGAAACATTCAAATACAAGATTATAAAATGTTAATAAAAAACATATTCTATAAATACTCACAAATGATAATGTAGGCCTTGTTTAGTTACACTTAAAAGTTAGAATTTGAACTCCTGTAGCATTCCTGTAGCACTTTCGTTTATTTGTGGTAAATAGTATCCTATCATGGTGTAACTAGGCTCAAAAAAAAATTAGCCCTAAGTAATCTATATCTAAACTATGTAATTAGTTACTTTGTTTACCTACATTTTATATTCCGAACATATGTCTTTTGGTGTATTTAATGTGATGTGATGGAGAGAGATCGTAAAACTTTGGAAGTTAAAAGTGTAACTAAACAAGGCCAGTATATACTAGCGGTGAAATGTTGTGCGGCGTCAAGGTCTTGTTTTCAAATTCTAGAAAAGAACTCAGTTTTAGGGGTTTTTATGTAAATGTTCCATTTTAACAGAGACCATTTGATAAAGATGATTGCTCTGTCCATCTCTGAAAATGTGTTTTGTTGTAGTGTGCGCACATTCGATAGATGATGGTGCATATCAGCAAATACTTTATAAAAGCAGTAGTGTTCTTAAAATAAATTCGTCCTTTTAGTACGTATCAAGACATTATCTACACTTAGATTTATAGTAAAAAATCATATACGCAACGACCTATACTTAGTAGCCATGGTGTACGTCTCAATTAATAGCTGGCGCGCGTGCGATGCCGCAACTTAATTAGCACTGCGTCATCAAATCCCACCGAGCTGCTGATGTGTTAGTCGATCTGCATCTAAACTAAAGCACTGCAGGTGCTATGCTGGGTGCAAGCCGGTTTCAAAGCGCACTTGCAATCGCACGGGGGACGAAGCTAGTTGCTGTCTTGCGTACGTATGCCAGCTAGTGCGAATGGATGTAACGTAGCAATAATAAGGGTGCATGGGCCGGCCAGGTGATGCATGGATCCGTCAATCGGGATCATCTCAAAATAGCATATGGACTGATCAATCTTTATCCTGATTGGACTGCCACACTCTTTATCATAGTTGAGTGTGTCAAGAAAATAAACACGCCCAGACCACTGCAGACTTTGTTCGGCACTACAATTATAGTCTACTCCCTCTGTCCCGTTTTAATAGTCGTTTTGACTACAGGAACTTGTCCCGTTTTAACTGTCGTCGGCTACGAGCCACTAGACTGCAGGTCTATACCAGCGCAGTGGCAGCATCCTTCTCTCTCCACCGCATGCACCATGCAGCCCACCACCACCACACAATTCCATACTATAAAAAGAAAAAGCATTGATGGCACTATGAAACAAAGCTCTGCAGAACGTCTGATCCATTCGTTCCTAGGGGTGTTCAGGTCATTCACCCCGCTCCTTAAATCCTGTGCCGTCCTCGCCAGCGACATTTAAATAGGGACAGAGGGAGTAAGTAACTAATATAATTAAGTCCTCGACCAAATGAAGGATGACACCTTTTGTCTCCGACACTGCCAAAAATATGCGATCGAGGGGTGAGGGCCTCTATAACAAGTCTCTTTAGTGATTCAAACTAACACAACTAATAACTTCCGTGGCGGGCATATTTGATTTTCCGTGGGCGCCTGCCACCATGGTATGGTCACGGTTAATATGGCATTAACCGTGGGGGCGCTTTGTGCCCGCGCGCTAAATGATTAAAAAAACTAACCCAGGCCAAGATCTGTGGGCTTGCTGGGCCCAATCAGAAGCACCGCCGTTGGATCCCCCCTGCACCCGCCGCCACAGAACCAGACGCACCCTAGCATTGTCCGTCGTCGGAGAGGGAGGGGGGGCGCGCCGTTGTGCATCCGGCCGCCCCGAGCACCGCCCGCCGCCGGAGAAGGAGGAGGGGGCGCGCCGCGCCGCCGCCGCAGATCCGACCGCCCCGGCGCCGGCCGGAGAGGGACGAGAGGGCATGCCACCATAGATCCATCCACCCCGAGTGCCTAGCCACCGGAGAGGGAGCGACGGGCTCGCCGTGGCGGATCCGGTCACCCCGGCGCTCAACACCGGAGAGGGAGGAGTGGGGCACCGCCCACCGCTGGGAAGGGAGGAGGGGTGGGCCGCCATAGATCCATTCGCCCCGGCGCCGCCCGCCGCTGAGAGGGACGAGGGGCGCGCCACCATAGATCGATCCACCCCCGAGTGCTAGCCACCGGAGAGGGAGCAAAGCGGGCGCGTCGTGGGCGGATCTCGGTCACCCATAGCCACAAAAGCCTCGACGCCGGAGAGGGAGGAGTGGGGCGCCGCCACCAATTTGTCCGCCCGAGTGCTGCCCACCGGGAAGGGAGGAGGGGCGGGCCGCCGCGATCCGATCACTCCCGGCGCCGCCAGCGGAGAGGGAGGGGGCGTTGTCGCAGATCCGCCACCCCGAGCACCGCCGAAGAGGGAGGGGACACGCCGCTTGTGGATCTTGCCGCCCTCGAGCTTCCAGTGCGTCGCGGCGGAGGAGGAGGGAGGGAGAGGCGGGGAAGAAGGGGGGCGGGATGGGGGTAATAACATTAATAGGTTATTAACCGTGATGCACCTTTTATGTTATCTCGCCACGGTAAATCGGGGCATTAACCATGGCGGGCAAACATATTGCCCACCACGGTTAAGTTTGGGCAAAGTGTCTCGCAAAAAATGATTTCTATAGTAGTGTAAGAATACGTAACACTAAATAAACTTGGTACAATTTCATATAAATGTTTTTTTTTGTCGAATATGCAAAAGATTTGAGTCATTGTATTAAGTAGAAGAGTTTAGACAAACATACAACACAATTCTAACGAGCGCCTAAGGAGGTCAATGTAACACAACCGTAGCTGGACCATCCTAACAGAAGATCTCTAGGTCTCTCTCTTCAGTAATCTCTTGGTACAACTTCATATTAAACTCATCCATCCAAAGGATCTACCAACTATGTGTATCTATAGAGAGTACAGTAAGCATATATAGAATTTAGAAAACATGCATCTCAACTCTGATGGAGCTATCGGACTATCACTACTACACAACAAGGATATTGTAACACTTTCTTGTAACATATTCATCAATGTGTTACAATGAAATCTCACAAGAACACAAAAATAGAGTGTTACGAGACTTCGGTTGTAACACAAAAAACACTTTTTTTCATAAAAATGTGTTATGACAATAATTTTAGTAACACAAAATTAGTGTTACAAGCAAAATGTTACAATAGGGCACTACGTTGTAACACATAAATGGAACATATAAAGTATGTTACAAATGTACGCCATGTAGTAACACAAAATAATGTTACGAAATCCAAGTGTTACAAAGATTTGTACATCAATTGTCCGGTAGACTCTTCACTTCGCCGCACTCGTGCGCATGTGTTCCCCTCACGGTGGATACAAATGTCTTCGAATCCCGCTCCTGCCGCTTGCTTTCCCTAGCACGAAAAAAGTTGCTATCTGGGACTGTAATTGTCACACTCCGTGGTTTTGGGACTCTAATCGCCAACTTAAAAAAAAAAAAAAGACATTGGACACTTGATTTTGTTGCCATAATGTATATTGTGTCCCTTTTTTAGTACTCTCCATGTGTTTGGCACATGACCTGGGCTCGCAAAGACCAGGCTGACTGATCACCACAATTGATCTTAAAATTATGGAATAATAAGCAAATAAAAAAATTAATATTGAACACAAAAGAAATTACGAGCATAAAAGTTCTTGGCATGACACAATAATAAGCTCAATAATCATGAGTTCATTTCACAAATCCATGAATTATCCTAAACATGTTTATCTCATGAAATCATAATTTTGTTCTGAACGAGTTCCATCACATATCAAATAAAATAATTATAAATACATCTCTTCACAGATAAAATCATTCATCCGATATGTAGCCTTCGCTTTGGTGTCATCCTTTTTGGTGCAGATGTAGTATACATCCTCATAGGACTAAGTTTGTGAAGAGTTGCTCTCTCCTTACAGAACGCAAAGCTAGCCGCAAAAAGTATGGTATGACAATTAAATTTATGATAAGACTTATCGCATGGTAAATGTTTTAATTTTCCTTACCTTCTAAGGACCCTTCGTGGACCATCAAATAAATGAGCATGCACAAAGAGTCAGTTGCCGCACGACATGAACTAAGATTGGTCATTCAATTCATTGCCACTAGCATCTGCAACATCACCGGCATCCACCGTGGTTCCCTCAATGTCACTTCTAGTCCATTGATGTCTTACATTTGCATTATTGAACATATCTCCAAGGTGTGTGACATGGAATGGCTCATTTTCTACATCATCTTCCCATTCATCAAAACCTATATCATATATATCTCTTGGTTTCATCTTCATGACTACGTACCACCCAGGGTTTTCTTTGTCTTGATCTTCGAATAAAACACACTGGTCAGCTTGGTAAGGAAAAATGTACGGTTCATGACCAATATTTTCTCCTCGTATGTATCGTGTGAGAAATTAACTAGTGTGTAGCCATCCTTGTCCTTCTTTATTCCTCTTTTGGAAATAACATCAACCCATTCACATTTGAAAAGTACCACGTAAAATTTTCCCGCAGTAGTTTAGCTCAATAATATCAATTATCCTCCCATAGTAAGTCACATCACCTAGAACTGGTCTCGCCATCACTTGCACTGGCATAACTTGATGTTTTTGCAGTTACCACTACACCACTATTTTGTGTCACCCCATCCAACCGTTTAGGCCTAAAACGGAAACCTCGACCGTTGAAAGCATGATACCTTTTTGCGGCTTCAAGTGGGCCACGTGCTAGCCATCTAATGTCATCTAGAACACTATTAATGCCTTTTTTCACTCTCTAACCGCATTATCTCGTATAATTATACACACGCTCAGTTTGCACGTTAGTGCTACATGTAAAGCATTTTGAGTTAAGGTACTTACATGACTTCTAAACCATTTATGGAACATCTCATTTTGGGTTTTCTCAACATCTCTTTGACTCGGCTCTACGTCCAGTACCTTTTCGATGATCTCTTCAAAGATGAGCTCTACAATTTACAAGTAGGAAGAATTATAGGAGACTTAAAATAAATTTATGTTTCTAATTTTGAGAAATTACCTAAGGTATGGATGGACATGAGAACAATTGAATAGCGCATATCTATGTGCCTGTACTTTAGCCAAACCTCTCAAAACATAACTATGTGGCTTTCCAAGAGGTTTCCCCAGATGAGGAAAAAAGAGTTGATGCATATCTAGTAGAGCATCCAGATGATTCATCATTGTCATCATTCCGCTGAAAGACTATTAGACAAGGTCTGAAAACCATCAAGAAATGTTGAACAAAAGTGCATAGCCTCACTTGCCAAAGCTGATTCTCGCAATACAGCCCTCCGGATGAGCTTTATTTCTCACGGTTGACTTCAAAAACACCAAGGTACCTGCACAAACTAGTATACATTAATAAAAACTATAATTTGTCATGCAAAGAGAAGGTACCAAACATGGATCTTAATTTTTTATAAGGAGAACATACCTTTCCACAAAATACATGGAACGATAACATACAGGACCACCTATTTTTGCCTCTGTTGCTAAGTGAAGAACTAGATGCACCATGATAGTGAAAAAACCAGGTGGGAATATCATCTCCATCCGACATAACATTGTTATGATTCGTTCCTCTAACTTCTCAAGTTCATTCACATGGAGAACTTTTGCATTCAGTTCTCTAAAATATCCACATAGATCAAATAAGACAGATCTAACTTCATCTGGAAGAAGACCTCTCAAAGCAAGTGGCATGAGTTGTTGCATTAGTATGTGGCAGTCATGACTCTTTAGGCCTGAAATTTTTGCTTGACCAACATTTACACATCTAGAGATGTTACTAGAATAACCATCCGGAACTTTTATGTCATAAAGGACTTTCTGAAATTGTTGCTTCTCCTCTTTAGACATGTTGTACAAAGCGAGAGGCAAGTAATACTTACCATTAGCCTTTTTTGTGGATGTAGATCTGGCCTCGATGTTCATTTCTTCCAAGTCTTTCCTTGCCTGTAGATTGTCCTTTGATTTTGCCTCCATTTCTAACGGTGTCCCAACTATATTTTCACACACATTCTTCGATATGTGCATAAAGTCAAGATTGTGTCAGAAGCAGATTATACTTCCAAAGAAGACAAACAAAATAGGCCACTAACACCCTTCCGGTTTTTAGACTTCTCAAAATCACTAATTGATTTTATCTTTTCCAAAAGAGATTCTCCGTAATAAGAAATAGGCCTAGACCGATGCTCTTCGGTTCCATCAAATGAACTAGCATCATAACGGAACTCATGGTCGCAGGTAGAAATCGTCGGTGTTCCATGAAACATTGCTTGAAACCATGTTTTAGGCGCATTGAACCTGTTTCATCATCACAGACACACAACCCAGCTGTCCCATAACACTTTGCACTTTGCTAGTAACCCCGTCCTGGGTAGTCACTCACAAGATGCAATATCAGAGCATAAAGCTGAAATCTCTCGTCTCTAGATGCATCATATGTAGACATACCATCCTCAAACAACTCATTTAGCTCATCATAAAGTGGTCGCATAAATGTATGGAAGTCCTTTCCGGGGTAACCGGGAATTATTAGAGTGAGCATAAGAGAAGTAGCTTTCATGCATAACCATGGTGGAAAGTTGTATGGTACTAATACTACCGGCCAACAACTATGTTTAGAATTCCAGTTCCCATATGGGTTGAAACCATCTGTTGCTATTGCAAATCTCATGTTTCGAGAATCTGATGCAATGTGAGGGTGGGGAGAATCAGTGATTTTCCAAGCTTCTGAATCAGCAGGATGGCGCAAAGCACCATCCTTTATACGCTCCTCATCATGCCATCTAGTTAACTTGGTTGTTTCCTTGTTCATAAAAAGCCTTTTAAGTCTAGGTTTGATTGGAAAGTAACGCAATACCTTATTTGGGGTTGCCTTTCTTCTTTCCTTTTTTGTTAATATTGTTTCATCTGGCTTATTTTTCCATCTTGAAGCTTTGCATTTTGAACAGAAGTCATCATCTTTCTTGTCTTTCCGATAGAGCTGGCAATTATTTGGACATACATGAATCTTCTCATATTTAAGGCCAAGTTTTCCAACGATCTTTCGAGCCTCCACGAATGTTTTTGGTATATTTGAACCATTTGGGACAGCTCATTTGTAAGATTTGAAGTAGATCATTAACTGATTTATTACTCCACTTGTTGGTTGACTTGACATGAAACAATAAGACAAGGAAAGAAAGTTTTGATAGCTCACATCCTTCCCATAAAGGTATATCGGCATCCCTAAGCAAATCAAAGAAAGCTTCTGTTTCCGCATCTGGTCCGTCTTCAGGAGAACCTGATGCATGAGGTCCGTTTGTGTGATCTCCGGTCTCTATATATCCAAAGGCTTCATGAACTACTTGACGCATATTATTGTTTAAACTTGGATGTTCTGGGTGATCTTTGTTTCTTTTTGAACATGGCTCTGAATCTTTGTTTCTTTTTGAACATGGCTCTGAATTTTTGTTAGCAGAGATATAAGATGCTGTTTCCCCATGACAACCCCATATAGTGTATCCACGCAGCATTCCATTACACACTAAGTGATCATACACTGTTTGTTGTATTTGTAACTTTCTGTTAACACATTTGACACATGGGCATTGAATCTTTGCATCAGACCTTTTCCCACTGTAGGCAAACTGAATAAACCCCTGTACTCCAGCTATGTACTCATCACTTGGTCTTTCAGATTGTAACAACTTCTTAATAGCACTTAAGTCCATTAATTAACTGAAATAAGAAATACTATCACTGCATTAGTTTGTTTATCCTTGTTATGAGGCATGAAAAGTTTATAAACAGTAGCAATAAGAAAATATATCCAGGTTGTTCACCTTGTTTAAACTTCAGGAACCAAAATAGCCTTCGGATGGGATTATTCCGATTATGATTGGTGATGAAATGACACTGGGACACCCTGTTTTACTGATGTTAGATATGTTGCATATTGAATTGTGGTAGCGGGAAAAAAAAATAGGACGACAAGAAAATTTAAATGGCCAAGCAAAAATGATTCAGATAATGTCAGCTTGAAACAAATAGACATGGTTCAGATCATGTCATCTTCAAAGGAATACAATATTGTGTTTCTGAATCTTAGGAATGTTAACATGGCCTTTTCTTTTGCTACTTCACATAGATCTAACTGACCGGACTCAGTACATGCAATTTATCTTGAGAGTAATGATAGCTGGAAAGGGGTGTGCCTCTGCTCCAATTAAGTCCGCAATCAAAGACATGTCCTCATCAGCTTCGTCTTCCTGTGTAGCTGGTATATATAGAAATAGTTCTTGTGCAGCTGGTACAGAAATAGTTCAGATTTTTCCTGAGAAGGGCTGATCATGCCATCAGTAACGGTAGAAATTAAGATAAAAAGTGATGAGATTGAGTCCTTAGTTTGGTGGGAAAAGAAAAGAAAAAGGCAAAGAAAGAGGATGACATGACAATAATGTCGCCTCCAGAGGCATGGTAACACAGGTGTAGCTCTATTGGCTCACCTTGACCACTATGATTGTTGTCAAGTTCAGTTCGGAGGATGGTTACACAGGTGTCAGGTCCAGTGGTGGTCACTGTAGACTTCTCTTCCTCTTAATGAAACCATGCATTAACGAAAAAAGATTGGACGGGCGACGGCAGCAAACAGAATTCCAACAGGATTGCTGCAGAGATTGTTGTGCATTTGTACTAGTGTTCAGTTGTTCATATTCAGTCATGAATTCGACTTGAATGTCTTGCTCTGACTTTTATTTTCTATTGACATGGACTGTATCCTGCATTCCTGCAGCCTTTTGGGAAGGGAAGCAAACTATTTCAGTTAGGGAGGGAACTTTTTTTTTAATGGAGGAATCATAAAAGCATTCTATAGAATTTTTTTCATATACGTGGGAAGTGATTCCTTGAGTATTTTACTGACTCTGAAATTGCACACGAACTGCCCAAATAAAAGCAGGGCCAACAGGAGTGTAGTTCACTGTAAATTGGAATTTCGAGAGGGGCAAACATGAAGTGAAATGCAGGAACATGTTAACATATCACTTTGGCATTGTATCGAACACGAAGCAGGCATGAATTAAGAAGTAATAATCTAAATATAAAAGAAACGATGCTGGTACCTGCTGTGTAGGTTTGTGATGGTGTGGAGCTGTGCGACGGCCGGTGGGAGTGTGAGGGCGGTGGTGATGGAGAGGATCGGGCGGTGTGGGCCTGCGTGACGGCCGAGTCGGCGGCGCCGTCGGTGTCGACTGGGCAGCGCCGGTGTTGTTGTCCACGTAGTTGTCGGCGGCGTCGGCCGCTGCGTCGGTGTCGGCTGCGGCGCCGGGGCGTCGAGGTGCACACAGCGTTGGGTGCAGCGGCGGCCGTGGAGCGCGGTGGGGCGTAGACTGGTGAGGGGCGGGCGGCAAGGACGGGCGGGTCTCGAGGGCAGCGCTCCACGCGGCGTCGATGGAGATCGGTTAGGCGATGCGGAGCACTATGCGGCGGCGGCGGCGAGATGGAGAGTAGGAAATCAGCCGATGGAGCAGGGAGCAGGGCGGGGTGCGAATTGGGCGCGGAAGTGGGTGGGCCACGGGTGCGAGTCGTGCATAGCGCCGGGATAACAAACCTGGTACAAACTTCCTAATCTTGCCTGATGTCAGCGTGTCATAAAGATGACGTCGTATACCACATTTTCCCTTGTAAAATAAAAATCTTGAATACACTACAAATACCAGCCACCAGCAATGGTCACGGTCCATACTGTACCTTATCTCTTCCACCACTTTCGGTCTACAATCGGTATTGAGTTTTTATATCATTTTTTAAAATATTGTTTCCATCATAAATGATTATGCTACATGAAAGGACGACTTAACTGGCTGTCTAGATGATGTACAATGGGCCGTGCCCGCACGGCACGGGTCGCGTGCCTCGTCGGCCACGGGCCAGCCCCAGTCGCGCCACCACCGCGGCCCGCGCCGCACCGCACGCCCATGGCCCGATCCGTGGGCCATCGGGCCATGCCGGCAGCACGGCGTGCCTCCACCGCGCATCTGTGCCGAACCCCACGGGACCTACCTGCCGGCGCGCCGAGGACCCGAGGTGGTGGCGTGGGGCTCGCTGGGAAGCTTGGAGCCTTAAAGGGCGACTTGGATGAGCTCGATCACTCGGGGGTGACAAAGGGCAGCCCTCGCTCTTCCTCGGCCGCGAGGGCGTGGCACTTCGGGGCGGACGGCGGAGCTTGTGACGATCGGGGATCTCGCAAGCGAAGGTGCGGCGAAGTCGGGTTTCGCAAGCGAGCGGCCATGGAAGGGGAGCCGCCCGCCGGCGGGTGGCCGGCGGGAGGCGGCATGGCGCGGAGCGGCCGCCGATCGCGACTTGCGTCTCGCGAGAATGGCGCGGGGTGGAGATAGAGGAGAAAGATAGGTGAGTGTGTGTCTAGGGTTACGATGGGCTAATAGCGTGCCAAGAGTGTGTGGGCTATGACTTAGCAGGCCGGCCACCGGGCCGGACCAACATCACCATGCCACGGGAGGCCGGAGCGGCGGCCCATGGCCCGGTATGGCGATCGGGCTGTGCCACCCGTGGCCCGCTCATCCCCATCCCGGGCGGACCGGGCCAAAAGGCCGGGCTGCGGGGCAAATGTACAACTATAGTTGGTCGGGAGTAGCCTAGCCGGCCTAGCTAGGTGTAGACACAGTTTAGCCGGCTGCTCACCGCCTAGAACCAAGCCACGTTCACTTTGGACAGCTGAGCCGACTTCTTCGAGTGGAATTCCACATATCAACTAAAGTCCCTTGCACCTTCTTCGGACTTCGACGGGTGGTTAGGGCCGTACCTAGAATTTCGAGGCCCCTTAACAAAATACATGATAGAGCCCTAAATTTTAAGAAAATCAAAGCATGCTTCACTTAATTATAAAACTTTAGATTTATATGGAACTCTTTTTCATTTTCAATAATAATAATAATAATAATAATAATAATAATAATAATAATAATATTGGTCACATTAAATTTGTATCATTATTATTTATATAAAAATAAATTTCATTTGTGGGTTAATGTTAAGATCACAAAACCGATATAGGTTTCACTCATAATGTAAATTGTACATTAGCGAAAGCTGTTAGTATATTTTTTAGACATAAGGACTGTATCGGATGTCATCAATTTTTTAACTACTCGTACTGAATATAATAGAAAATCGATTCTAATAAAAAAAAATAATCTGTGTTATAAACTTGTGCTAGAACTTGCAGATTGATAAGCACCAGATATCTAGATTCAAGATACACGGAACATTAGTTTCCCTCAAAAAATTTTGACGGAAAATATTTCCCACCAAAATTTTCCCTCCGCCAAACACTTGCCCGCTCTCGGTGACTTGGTCATATCCAATAATCGGATCTAGCTGAAAAAACTCCAACTCCCTCCTCATTCCCACGAACCGAGAAACTGACTCAGCTCGAAGGCCGGGCGGCGCGGCGGCGAACGGAACGGAGCTTGTTGAGTTGCTGATCCATACTGAGAGGACTGACTGCCGGAGGCTGGTCCATGCTCTTGGCGGCGGGATCAGTTCGTCCGTCCAGCCAGGATCGCTAGGTACGTGAATCATTTGTCTTCTTCCTCTCCCAAAACACAATCCCATTGAATTCCCAAATCACCGGCCCTCCAAATCACCGGCAACCCCATCACATCCGTCAGCACGCAGATGGATTGGAGAATGTCCTCGGCGCTACCTTTGGGCTAGTCCGCCGCGGAACCCCATGCCGCTCAGGTACTCGATGCCAAGGTTCTAGTCTGCTACTGCCTTATCCCTCCATTATCCTCGCCCTAGGAACTCAAGTCCACCACACCATCGATCAGCGATCAATTCTCTACAAATCCCATGGGTCTTATCCTAGATATTAAACACTACTGGTATGTATATACGTATATGGCCTATCACTATCACTATGGTAGTAGCAGCCTGGTATTGTTCGTCTCTCTCCTTTTCTTCTTCAGTTCTTTGACGTTTCTATCTTTTACAATTTAATTTAATAATATTTATTTGTTGTGCTTCCTGAGTGCTCATCAGACTGACATTTCTGTAGAATTAGAATCAACACGATCGCTTGCTTCCTGTGGGGTTCTGAAATGCCAGAATTCAAAACAGCAACAGGTCTGTTGGAACAATATTCAGAACTTCATTGAGTCATCAGATATGTGCTTGATCATATTAGTTTCGATTGCTTGCTTCCAGCTTGTAGCGGTGGAGTCATATGCCCTGCCAACTTGCAGTTTTTAGTCAATTATTCAGTCACATGCTCTAAAAATAACCCTTTATTTATTTTAAAATTCTCATGAATTGGGTGCTGTTAGCTATCTCTATCAGTGAAGTCATTTGTACATATATACTTGATCCTCTGCCTACGACGGAGCTTGTTACATATTCAGTGTCTTGAAAAAATTTTCAAACCAAGAGTCATGAGAATATAGATGGCTCATATAACTTACAGAATTTCAGTAGTTTAATATATCACTAAGTATTCTTAAAGTTAGCTTTCCAGTAGCTGTAACTTTCAGTTTGCAAATATGTGCAGTTTGCATCATATTTTACACCCTGCCATGTAAGTTGTAGCATGTTGTGAACAGAGTACATGCAGAACAACAAATCTTTACATACCTGAGCAAAAACAAAAGTATTATAGATAAAGCTAATATGTCATCCTCTTGACCATTATATCTGAAATATAGCACTTTATTTCTTGTCAAGCTTCAAGTTCAAATAACATTACAGATCTGCACTTTAGTATAATTGTTAGTATTCTGTTTTCTTTATTCTTATTTTTCTACAGGTGCTATATTTTATTGAGATTGCAAACCATGGCGGATAATTGGACCATAAATCTTGAATTTCATGGAGCAGTTGAAGGAGAGAAACATGTGCAAGTGGAAATGGATAGAGATAAGATATGCTACTTCGACTTGATTGGTTTGATCGAGGAGTATGGGTACTTAGCAATCGACTACATATACTACAAGAGAAAAGATAGCTTGGTTGTAATAGAACAAGATCATGAACTGATGGAGATACTTAACGAGTGTGAGAGCAAAAAGATGATTAGCTTGTTTGTGACAAAGGAGAGACTGGCCACTTTAGCGTCTACCAGGTCCAACAGAGAACCATCCAAATCTAAACCAAAAAAACCTAAAGGTATTAGAATGAACATATAATTTACTCTTCTATATCTATATCTGATTATTCACTATTCCAAGTCATGTGCTTTATTATATTCAACATTTGTTTAGTAGGAAGAGGAGGTACAAAGAAAAAGAAAGGATTAAACTTAATGCATACCGAAGCACAATATGCTAACGAGGTTGAGCAATGCGATGCTGAGAACCAGAACACATCAGGTACAGATGTAGTTAGATCAATCTGATTCATATGGAATGTATCTTAACTGGTTACTGTACGTCACTATCATTCTATTTTTAATAGGCGATTGTGATGAAGTACCGAATAGGCGAAAGGGGACTGTTTTAACACATATTTGGGATCTACGTGATGGAGATAAAATAGTAGTAAAATGTAATAAGCTTGGACAGCCCATAGGAAAAGAAGGTGGCCTTTTAGGCCAATTTTTGGGCACCATAGCAAGAAATGGTGGTTACTGTCCCGTTGGTGCCAAAGATTGGAGAAAAGTTAAGAAAGACAATGGGGACACCATCATTCAATTTGTACAGGTTAGCTTTCTAGGATATAACGTTGTGAATCTAAGTATATATATATATGCTTGTTATCATGTCATGAAGTCAAATTCATTAATTGGTGACTTCTTAATTATTTTAGACAAAGTTCTTATATCCTCGTTCATGTGAGAAATGGATATTCAAATCAATTGGAAGAGATTGGAGAAAGTACAAGGCAACATTAAAAAAGACACTATTTAATCCAAAGAAGAAAAGGTCCGTATTGAACAAGCGTTGTCCGTAAGATATTGTTGAAGATGAATGGAAGGCCCTAGTAAGCTATTGGAAGTCCAAGGAAGGAAAAGTAAGGCACCACTATTTACACTGTTTGATACTTTTTTACTACCATTATTTATACTATTGTTGATTTCTACATGTAAAATAATTCATTATTCATTAATTTACTTTTCTTGTAGACCCTTAGTGAAAAGAACAAATTAAGTCGTGAAATGAGGAAGACAACACATACAAATGGGTACAAAGAGTTACGCTCGTTGGTCTGAGGACATGGTCAGTCATCTTCTCTTCAAAATTTATATACGATTTTTCATACATTTAATTTACTCCTATTTCGACAGAGGCAAGCTGATCCTGAAAAAAAACTGCCACATAGAGGAAAGGTTTACCTAGCCACTCACAGGAAAAGGGGAAAAGGGATAAATGAGCCAGCGGTATGCTACATGCACATGAGAACTTTTTTTCAATATGCAATTATTTCTGATTTCTAATGTGTGGATTTCTTGGTTTTAGGTACAATTGGAAAATCTCCTAGACACACAACCGGAGTTAGCACAAAATAGTGAGGGAAGAGTTGCATGGGAAGGTGACGCATTACATCAGGTGTTGGGAGAAGAAAAGGCTGGACAAGTGCATGGCATGGGGTTGCTTCCTGTTCCTAAACAAGTTTATGGTCGAAAAACAAAGCATTTTAAGGACATTGATATAGTTTCATTAGGTGGATCATCTGTTGATGTAGAGACTCACATGTTGGAAGAAATAAGGCAACTCAAAGAGCATTGTAGTATGCTAGACAAAGTTATTGAAGGAATAAAAAAACAATCGAGGCACAATGAGAATCAAGAAGCAACAATGGTAAGATTATACATTTTAATTTGAAACTCCATATTGAAATGTATCACTCAAATTTATATCTTTTTCTAGGAAAATTGTGTTAGGAGTGACCATAACAATTCTCGGAATCAAATGGTGAATTCTAAAAAGAAAGGTATTTGCTCTATTTCCTATGTTTTCACCTAATCTAGTCTTTTTGGCTTTAATATTGTTTCAAAATTTTAGAGAGTTCAATTGTCTTTGCACCCAATAAGAATGGGCGATTCCTCAAACACGAGGGGATGAGTTGGTAAAAACCACTTGCTTGTTTATTTGATACTTATTCATCCATAAAGGATTTTTGTATCAACTAATGCTACTTGTCTTTTCTCTTTACTAGATTAAAGAAACATATGAATCTGAATTTAGTGATGATGACAATCTACTTTTATCCGGAGAAAAGGTTAGTTTCTTATATTTAAGAACAACAATATACTCTTAGTTTATTACATGTTAATAACTTTACCTAGTAATTATCATTTGAATGAATTTGAATTGGAATCGAGTGTCAAAGTGACAATAATGACAAGGAAATAGAAGAAGCGAGAAGCACATGCAATATTGCAACAACGCCTTCATAATGATTCTAGACCAATAGAGGTACACACTTTCAATGTACATTTGAATGAAATATATTAGACTTGTTATGTTACTTCTTCAAGATATCTAATATTGTAACAATGTATAAATACAATTGAAATTCTCTTTGGTTCAGTTTGATTCTTGTCAAAGGAGTTCCGCCACAAGTAGAATAATATCAAATAAACAAAAGGTATTTATGAACCACACTTGTACTATAAAAAATTAAAATTTTTGTCTTGTTATTTTGATACTTCATTTTATATGTGTAATTTAAGGGTCATCATGGATATCCTAGAGAGACTAGAACTATTGCGCACCAGGGAGGTGGCTAATGACAAGGCTACAGGCTACAAGAGTCAAACCCCTAAACAACTTTCTCTAATGAAGGTAGATGAACATAATATCAATTGTTCTAATTGGATGATCATGATGTACAGCTAAGGGTTGTTGGTCACTAAGAGATTATGTCAAATTAATGTAGGTTGGGTCCACGGTGCTACTAATGACTTCAAAATATCCTAATAAGGCAAATGTGGCCTATGCAACTCTCTTGAGCACTAATCCGTAAGACATTGTTGGTGGAGTCAAGATAGGAACTCAATTCTACAAAGTGCGTATCAATCATGCTTGTATCAAAAGATGAGCCATTAGTGAGGCCTATGCCTGGGTGCAACAATATTGGTGATGCTCAAGCTAAAGGAGTTCCAATTGCTTGGCCTTTGATGTTTGTATGTTCAAAACTACCTTTCCTAACTTTGCATCTATGTAATATTTGTGGCTTAATTTGCAGTGTTACAACTTACATTTTCTTTGCAGGTTGAAATGATTAATGGTTGAATTCCTACATCAATGTGTACAAGAAGAAGAAATGGACTTTAGAGATCCTAGCTAGTTCTTGAATTTTTCTTTCTAGTATGAACTATGTGTGTTTCCTCTCTAGAACCACATCGTTATGTACATATACTATGATTTGTTTTGAACAAGAACTATATGTTTGAAATCATTTCTATAATACATGGATCACGCATGATTATGTAAATGTGTGGTTTATGTGATTTCACAATGTGTCATATTTGTGTGATTATATAATAATCCGTGTGCTACATGTATAGGCGAAACAAATGTTTGTTCCATAATCTGAATATGTTACGATGGAAATAAAAAAGTGTTACAACGGATATAAAAAGATGTTACAATCCGAATATGTTGCAAACCATATTGTGCTCTACATAACGTACATGTGTTACTAGAACTAAAAAAAGTGTTACAACTGACATCCCTGTAACACAAAGAGAATGTTCCAATAGATAAATAAATGTGTTGCAAACTATGTACTCTATCATGTTGTGAAGTGTTACAAGAAACAGAAAAAAAGTGTTACAACAAAAATCATTGTAACACTGAACAAGTGTTACTATAGAAAGAAAAGTGTTACAACAAAAATCATTGTAACACTAAACAAGTGTTCTGTAGAAATGAAAAAGTGTTACAACAAAAATCATTGTAACACTAAACAAGTGTTCCTGTAGACAAGTATAATGTGTTACAATAAACCAAGTCTATAGTAACATAGGCGCTTGGAACACAAAATAGAATGTGTTACTAAGCTAGTAACACTTTTTCCAACCTATAGTAACACAAGTTGGCGTTACTATATCCCTGCTATTTGTAGTAGTGTATAGAGGCCAAAGCAGAATCAAGTATGGCTCACATGTAACTAATTGCCCTAGCTATTGGAATGTGCTAGTACATCCCCTAGCTATTGGAATGTGCTAGTACATCCAATCTGCATATCTATACAGGAATTTAAGTATTGAAGGTCAATGATCATTTACCTCTAAATGATATAGGGAAGCTTCACCGCTATTCGTAACTTCTTAGTGATGCATATAATACGGTGGGTTGGTTTAAGTAGAAAATCGATTGATTTACATATTTGCTCGCCACGCACAATTCCATCTTCGGTTCCGAAGCTGAAGGGGTCTATAACCTGATAAGACCATGATGTTACCAATCAATATTTCTGAGGAAAGGCTTGATCTCTTGGCTAGAAGTTTTGGGTGCTCTACAGGCTCTCTCCCTTTCACCTATCTGGGTCTGCCTCTTGGAATCACTAAGCCAAGAATTGTTGACTTCATGCCCCTTGTTAACAAATGTGAAAGGAGGTTGGGTGGGATCTCCTCTATGCTAAACCTGGCAGGTAGACTCCAGATGTCTAATGCCGTGTTCTCCTCCCTGCCCATTTTCTATATGTGCACCTTAGAGATCCCCAAAGCTATTATCAAGCAAGTGGATAAATATAGAAAATATTGTATCTGGAGAGGAAATGAGATCAATGGTAGCTGTATGCCAAAGGCTGCTTGGGGAATGGTTAACACTTCTAAAGAGGAAGGGGGCCTAGGTGTCATTAACCTTGATCTTCAGAATCAGGCTCTGCTAATGAAGTATTTGGACAAGTTCTATAACAAACATGACATTCCTTGGGTGAACTTGATTTGGGAAAAGTATTATAGCAATGGAAAGCTCCCTGGCCCTGTCAAAAAAGGATCCTTTTGGTGGCGTGACGTCACCAAGCTCATTACCTCCTTCAAAACATTTGCTCAGCTTCAATTAAATGATGGCACCTCTGGGTTTTTTTGGAAAGACTCTTGGTCAGGGGACTCCTTTGAGGCTTCCTTCCCTCACCTCTATTCTTTTGCAAAAAAGAAGTTCATCACCATTCGGGATGCTTTTGCTTTGTGGAAGATTTCTCCAACCTTTTCTCCCTGCCCCTATCCTTGGAAGCCTTCAATGAATTTGAAATGGTTCAAGAGATAATGTTGCAGACCCCATCTCGGATCATGGCAAGGATGCTTGGACATATCAGAATGGTACCCCAGATTCAAATCTTCAAACATCTCTGAGTAAAGCTCCCTCACTCACAATACTATTGATCCAAAGATACAAATGGTTGTGGAAGTGTCCCATTCAACCAAAGCACAAAGTCTTTGGATGGCTTCGTTCAAGGATAGGTTGAGTACAAGGAATATTCTCAGAAGGAAAAACATGGTGCTAGAGTCTTATAGCTGCACCACTTGTGTCCCTAGAATTGAAGAAACAGTGGAACATCTTTTCTGGAGGTGCCCTTATGCTTAGCAGTGTTGGGGAATTCTTGGTCTAGCCACTGTTCCTGATGGTTCTTGCTTTGATAACATCCATGCTCTAAAAACTCAAATTCGGAGTCAGTTCTTTATGAGTGCCATTATCATCATGTGCTGGACGATTTGGAAAGCTAGGAACGAAATGATCTTCAATAATAACCAGTGGAGCATTGAAAATTGCAAGGTGGCTTTCTTCAAAGAGTTGAAGCTTGTTTCCTTCAGGGTGAAACCAAGTGCCTCCCTTCAGTTTGAGCAATGGCTGCAAAACTTATAGCTGATTTTGTTTATTTCCTTTCTTTTAAAGTTCCATAGCTGCTAGTTGCTAGTTCCTAGTTCCTAGTTGCTAGCTAGCTCCCCTTTTTTATTTTGCACGCCTCTCTGTAATTGTTTTCTTACTTTACCTGCTTTTCTTTTTAATAAATTTCTGCAGGAGCCTCGGCTCCTTCAGTTTCTTCAAAAAAAAAAAACTTCCTCAAAAATTGAAGCACATGCTAACAGGCAGTTCAGTCTGATCATTGGTTCTAAACAATTGGGGTTGGTTTTGTAAAAAATGATTTACATATATGCTCGACAACAGGCAAATTTAATCTTCGGTTCTGAATCTAAAGGGGTTCTGAAGCCTGACAGCTCAAAGGAATTTCATATAGAAAAATCCTGATGAGAAGAATCCAATTTTGCAGGAATGCATCAGTGCACATGGTTGTATTATAGTATGACAGAGATGCATGTCATGTTAACTTTGAAAGCTTCTATTGCAATCAATCTGTTATAGTAGCATGAAACATTAAATTTTGCATGAAGCAAAACCAGTAGATTCCATACATACGGTGTCGACACATAATATGTGCATGAAGAAAAATAAGTAAGAACAAAGAAATGTGACAAAATGAGCACACCTTGTGATGATAGTTTACCTTGATGTAGTAGCGAGCCACATAGATTTAACTACCTGTAAATTCAGCAAACCAACTTTTACAACAAAGTCCATAGTTCTGAACCTACCGTCCCTGAAAAATATCTTAGATCAACTAGAAGCAACGATTCAAATCGATCATTAGTAGTTATATGTATACTCAACTAGAGGAATTTCCCGCGCGTTGCCACGGGTATGAAGGAGAATTCTATGAGTTACAATATTATCACCCTCCAATTCTTTTTTCTTTCTTCTTTTTTTTTTTCTTTTTTTTTTTTTTTTTTTTTTTTTTTTTTTTTTCTCTATACCAATGGGTCTCACTTATAATTTTATCAAAATATATCCATGTGAGATCTTATTTTAAAGGATTTATTAAAATAAATTTAATGGTGTAATCAAATTTTAATTTATTTTTTTTGGTTCATGAGTTATAACATTTTTTATGCCCATAGACATGTGGGCATGTTGATGACGTGGTGCAAGGAAGGGTTAGTGGGCTGGTGAGGTGGCATGCTAGTGGGGTGTTAGTCGGATGGTGAGGTGGCATGCTTGCATATCGAGAGAATTAGCTAGTGGGTCTTGTCTTTATAGAGGTTATAGATAGATTGATACGTCACTAGTGTACCTGAGAAACATAACTCGTGTCATTTCAAAGTTCCAAAAGATTGCGAAAACATAACTCGTGTCATAGGATCATAGAAGTTCAGACTTAAGGACAATGATAGCTGAATGAATGTATTTTCTTTTTTGTTTGATGGATATCTGTCCATCCCTTATTTCTTCTGTCATTTTTTTTAAGATATGGAGGGGCCGAGGTCCCTATAGTGATTATTATTAGAAAGAAAAAAAAAAAACCAGAGTTACAAACTAGAAAAGAAGAGCAAAGAAGAGATGTTTCCAAAGATTACATTCAGGAAACAAAAAAAAAAAAAATAAATCCTCGAGAGCGAGTCTAAAGCCAATTTTGAATCCATGAGGTAAAAAAGAATCTTGGCCAGGGTTGACTCTAAACTTGAGCAGATCCAGCTCTTTGAAGCGTTTGCAGTCTTCTAAGCCCAAGTTTTTTTTTTTGAAAGTTCTTTTTTTCTCGAATACGCAAAAGACTTGCGCATCTTTGTATTTAAAGAGAAAAGTTTTGGTTTTACACCCAGCGGAAGCCGGTGACGGGGAGGTTAGGATTTTACAATAGAGCATAAGCCTCCCTAGAACAGTTTCACTAAGTCAATTACTCGCGAAATAAACAACTAAGGTCGTGCACTCGGACCCACGCATGCAGTCAAGCGGCGTCCTCCTCGGCGCTTCACGGGCGGAGCGGCAGGTCGGCGTCCGGGAACAGCCGCCTCGCAGCCTCCTTGTGTGAAGGTTCAAGGTTGCCGATGAAGATACCCTCGTATGCTTGTTTGCCCTCCTCCGTCGGCTTGTCTTTGATGAACCCCATGCGTTGCATTGCAAGGATCTCTCCGCGTTTGGCCACCGGGACCTTGGAGAGTGGCTGCGCGGCGATGCGCCTGCTCCGTAGTGGCAGCTTGACCGAAGAGGATTCTTGTGCCTTGTATTGAAGCAGTGGAGATGCCGCTTTCTCGAGGACCCGTCCAGCGAAGCGCTTAATCCGGGCCGTCAGCGAGGAGGGCTGGTCGTCGACGTTGGTGCCTTCAGCGTCCGCCTGAAGTGGTGCGGGGGTCTGCTGCCCTCGGGCCGTGCCTCTCCCTACACCGGTGACGGGCGAGCCACGATGAATGGGGGTCTCCGCCGTGGTGTCACCTATCGCCTCGAACCCGGCGGCCGCTGCTGAGTGTCCACGGCGCCCCGGCGTCTGTCGCCCCACGAACTCCATCAGCGGGCGTTGCGGATGAAGCGACGGGCCTGGCATGGCGGTCTTCTGGTGCCCTCGATTTTGCCAACGCCCGTCGGGAACGGCCCTCGGCGGCTCACCATCGAAAGCAGCTGCCGCAGTCCCCAACGGTAGAACCACCGCCGTTGCCCAAAAATCTGGCCTCGGCATCCGGGCCGCAAGTCCAAGTCTCCGCTCCCTCGTGGTAGCCGCTGCATCGTCGGCGTCAAGCGCCCAGTTGTAGCTCAGCGTCCGAAGAGACTTCAGTAGCGGCGGTAGCGGTCCCTCGAGCACGGAGGCCCAGGGCAAGGTCCCGCCGCTCGACGACGCCGTCGTCGGCCTTTGGCGGCAAGCCGGTCCGGCTACGCCAGGTGCCCGCCGCCCAAAACCGCGCGTAGTGGAGTCCAGGGATCGGCCTGGTCTGCGCTGCGGGTCCACAGTGTTGCTTGGGCCGCCAAGCCATCTTCCCCGGCCGGCCGACGACGCGACTCCCCGCGCGCCGTGGACCCGGTGCGCCTCGTTGGCATTTGTTAAGTGCTAAAAGAATATGAAGGATTCTCGCAAGCGCCGCAAAAACACCTACTATTGTAGCTTTTCCCCTAGGATGAGTATTCTAGAGTATGGTATCCACGGGGAAGCTTTGGCTTAAGAATTCTAATAAGTCACAATCATGTATCCACTAACTTAGCAAACCACTAGACTATAGTGAGGGGGTAATTGTTAATGGATAAATAAATATCAAAGCATAAAATAATAACCTACCTAAGATGTCAAAGAACAACTAAACTAATCAAGAGGTCAAAGGGAGAGATCAAGGTTCCCTTGATAATTCTCTATTACTTAGGTTCTATGATAGCAATCATACCATAACACTTGGGACATCGTAACACTAGCCACGAAAAGAGATGAGAAGGGGCTAGGAAGCTCCAACTACGGTCCTACAAACACCAACCCGAACGTGGTGGAATACGCCGGCCGTCGGGGCTGTCACCACCACAGGGCTACCACAAACTATCCGTGGGGTTGGGTGCAATCTCAGGTAACCAATAACCTAGACACCAAGTCTACGCTATCGATTACTACTCTAGCTACCTTGCATAACTAGAGTCCTCAATACGAGCGGAGATCCCATGCAATAGCATAACAACTATACTTAACCATATATGTAAAATATGGAAGTAAATAGAGAAGATAAATATATGAATCATAAGTCTTGTAGAGAAGATATAAAGACATACCATACTCAAAGACATCTCCGAGCGTAAGCATAGCTCCTCTCTCCTTTACTCTTGATTAGATCTAAGTTAGATCTAATCTAGTTCTAATTACATGGCTAATCTATCTCTAATTACATGACTAATCTTCTTCTAATCTACTTCTAATTCACTAATCCCAGAGAGAGGTTATCCTTACATTGGGACACCTCTATAACTGAGAGATAATGAATAGAATGAGATAGAATGAATTAGGGTTTAACCCTGGGGTCAGGGGGTCTTCTTATATAGGCCTTGGCGATGAACGATGACCATTGGATCAAACCGACCTTCAATAACGGTGTAGATACAACCTCAAGGTCGGTGGTAAACCGACATAAAAAGATGGGTTGGATTGGGCTCGGGACACCGGCGGCGGCCGGCCTAAATGGCTCGGGCGGCCGCCAGCCCCCATGTCCCCCCGGCTTCTCGTTTCTTCGGTGTCTTCGGGTACCTTCTAGAGTGTTTTAGTCCACTTTTCGGGTCGAGTTACTTCACGGTTAAGTCTTGTCATCGTATGTGAGGTATATTCTGGAACTCTCTACATTCTTCTCTGCATTTATCTGTTAAGTCCCTGAAAAGATATAAATCACCAAAGCTCGTGGAATTATGTTAGTTAGACCCCTAGTTTAGGTTGATATTCATTTGAAGCCCTTATTTCATATTTAATTGACTAGTAATATTATGCTATAACAGGTGTCAACAAGTTCCCCCAAGCTTACCCTTTGCTAGTCCCTAGCAAAGCCAAACTTAGCAATGGATCAGGAGTTGCTACAACGTTTTCACACCTTACAAGTACACATGCTTTCAAACAAAATTTCTCTCTAGATAAAGATAAACTTTTTTAAAACTTTAACTTACCCATACTAGTATAGTGACCGTGCTAACGCTACGGTTTCTTTTTTAGAGATGCACATGAAAACAACTAAACGACAATATTTTTTTTTCATAGTTCAATTCAAGTTTCACACAATTATATATGACCATATATATGGTCTGAAAACACTTATGCATAGCAATTAACAAGAGATAATAAAGTTATGTCTCCTTAATTAATAACCATCTAGTTTACATTATGTCTAAGACCTTAAGTAGGCCTTCGAGATCTCCAAGGAATCTGCCAAAACATTTATTCACATGGCTCTTCATTGCACATCTCTTCAAGAATGTAAACATAGTTCCAACCAATGCAAGATCTCCTTCCTAGTATAAAATCTGTGCACGATCAACCATCCTACAACCAAAATGGACGATCAAATATCATCATTACTAACCTTTACGAAAAGGAGAAAAATGAGATTGAATTGACATGAACTGACAAATGTGTTGTATCAAGAAGAACATCTATTGTTATATGTCACGACGAAAAACACATATCACTCAAAAAAAGTAATCCAGTTAGAAAACATGGCGAAATAAAAACGGTCATTTGATTTTATGGGCATCCCCAGTAAAACCCTGCTCAGTATGAGAATTGAGAACCTAAGCTGTTGGAACTACAGAGTTGGCATGCAAACACAATAAAGCGTGCACTTTACATACAAACTTATATAAACAGCCCAAAAAAATCTAACATGTAGAAGCAGGATATCGAACCATGACCAATTGATATGTGCTAATAAGCTACTGAAGCTGAAGTACAACACTTGCCAACACACAAGAAAACTTAGTAATGTATCTGAATGTAAATAGCAGGAGTTCACAGCTGCTACTGAAACTGACAAAATTCAGAGAACAACAACACTATGGTTTTTACCAACAGTCCAACAGTCCTAGTGTTGTAGTGTTTGTTTAATAAATACAGCCTGAGATTAGTTTCTTCTTATATGGCCATCAAACTTAACTATACAGCGAGCTTACTTCAAATCAAATTATACAAACCACAATTTTTCTCACACAATTTTTCCCCCACACCCGCACACAGGCACCGAGGCCGGTCAGTATACACATAAGTTTTTGGCTGAAAATTGCCATTATGTGTTTTTAAGGATGCAGATATGAGCAATTTTCGCAAGACAGCCATCATGACAGAACTGTTGCTTTTCAAATTTAGTGAATTACTATACTTAACCAGCTAACCACAATTCTGAACGCATAAATTCCAGAGCTTCAACCTAAGCACATCCAAATTTGTATTTGTATGAAATAAAGCCATCATCTACATTTCAATAATACACTACTGAAAATAGAAATATTTTACCTTGGCTCACAATATAACTGGTTTCACTAAGTCAGCAAGCCCAATCAACATATCAATGGATGAGGCAACCGCCGCTTCAGCTTTTACAAAAACAAAATTACATTTCTGTTCAGGAAAAAAAAGTAGCAGTTCTGAAAATAGCCTCTTCCAGTTCTGCTTCAGTTCAGACATTATTTAATTTGCTTTTTAGAAAATGAATGCACGTGAAACACCACTATATATCTAGCTAATTGGCTTCTTTGAGAATATAGAACAGGAAAAGGTCAGGCCTCTCTTAGTAACTCTTTCCTAGGTGTTGTCATGACAAACCTTTATTGTCCACTCGTTGGTAAAGACAACCTTTGCAGTTGTTCCAAGGACTGATTTGTCAGCCTTGTCAAGTGGCATCTCAATTTAGTCGCTTATTGATGTTGCTGCAGAAACGAAGTCGAGCCAAGGATACTAAAAGCAAAAGAATTTTCTTTCAGCAGTGCCATCCATAACGGTAAAAGTAAGTTTTAAGTCTGTAAACTGGAGTAGGATTCCTAATGTCTATACGACTATACCTAGCATGCTGCACCTCAGGATTCGTAATATCACCATACATGTTGATAGTGTTGTTGCCTCCAGAGATGGAGTGGTGGCCTCCCAATCGCCAGTATTCACACCTCCTAGCAGACCAAAAAGAGAAGTCATAAAAATAAAATTAGAGGAAAATAGAATAGATCAAAGTAGCTAAGACGTCGAGGAGACTGTATTCCTATGAAATTTGTCTATCGAAGTCGAAAGTTTGGGTGAAAAATGTATTTTTGGGATGGAAAATACCTGGGTTAGGCCTCCACTCCGCCGCCATCGGGCGGGCAACCACCGAGGCGGGAGGGGGCTCCAAGGAGGACGCCGCCGATAGCGGCGCCCCGGGCGGCTGCAGTCCGGCGCCGCTGTCGCCGCCGGTGGTGGTGGGGTGCGGACGCCGCCGCCGTAGTAGACGCCAACGAGCGCCGCGGGGCAGGTGGAGGGACGGGGGGGCAACGATGGAGCAGAGGCGTTGATCTTCCCGCGAGGCCGAGATCCCTGCCGGATCGCCGGTCCTAGCCGCCGCCGCCGCCTCCATCCGAAACCCTAAGCACGTCGAATGAGGGAGGAAATGCAGTCCGGTTGGCTTGGCCGCGTGGGATGGGCGGTGTTTTGAGGTTTTTGTTTTCACGGTAAAAAGAAACAGAAAACAAAGTGGGAGGTGTGAATCGAACCAGGGGCTGCTTCTACGCCGCTATGGTTGCCTGTGTGCGGGTGTGGGGGGGATGGCGGGAGGGCTTGTGTAAGACCCTCGGACAAACTTTCGATCTCGACCCTCCGTTCGTGGATCCGTTGGTTGTTAATCGTCGGTCCAAAAATAGAAAGAAGTGGTGCCTTATAGTAGAGATTACCTCTTACCTTTTGGGGCTTATATCTCTTTTCTTTAATCTTGGGTAATTGAAAGATAGAACAGTCAAGTCGAACACTATATCTCAAACTCTTTTGATCAACTGTCCTTCTGGAGTTTTTGCTGATTTTCAAATAAAACTCAAAGTTCCTTAGTATGACTCTCTCTAATCTCTCATTTGTGGTATTTGTGGATCCTCTCTAAGACAATAAGGTAGTGTTGCCTTTCTTATGATATGTAATACTTTTGGCTAAGGCAGTGGCACATTATGCCTTCTTCTCTCTCACCTTATATTTAAGGCTTATATATCTGGAGTTCATAGGTGGGAGAAGATTAAATCTACTTACTAAGCATATATTGTAAATTCAAGCAATGGATCCAAAGTTACAAGTCACACTGATCAAGTGGTGCATGTGTATGGTGGATAGAATATAGATAGTAAGGAGTATAGTAAGGTGTATAGAATAGATGATGGGGAATCTTACTTTTGCTCCTTGAGGAATCTTCTCTCTTTTGGATTTGGAAACTTTATAGAGAACCCGGGTTGTAAATTTTTTTTTTTCTTTCTTTATTTTTTTTTCTTTTATTTAGAGAGGTGGGCTCTGCTCACCCTAGACTTTTGTCTTTTATTTCCTCTCTTTAAAGATGTGGGTTCTACTCACCCTCGGACACTTGTCCATTTTTCATCTTTATTATTATTTTTTTTTTTTTCTAGGGGAGGTAGGCTCTACTCGCCCACAGTAGGACTTTTGTCCATTTTTCATCTCCCTTTCTTTTTTTTTTTTTTCTTAGGGAGGTAGGCTCTACTCGCCCGTAGGACTTTTTGTCCATTTTTCTCTTTCTTTTTTTTTTTTTTTAAATCTACAACTCAGATCTCTTTTTTTTAATAACTTTTGAGAGATAGACAAATATGTAATGGAGCTTTTGTAAGATATTGGCTAGCAATGTGTGAGTGAATGGGTGTAGGGAATATTTTTGATTGTTCTCTCCCAGGGTAGGAATAGAACATTTTTGGTGAATATTTGGTGGATGCTTTGTGGATGCGTATTTCCGTAGTAGAAGTAGCAATAATGCAAGTGGAATAGAGTGTGGTGTAGTGCATGATCAGCATGACAAGTTTCTCAGGGTCGACAAAGATTGAACAAACTCAATGCAAAGCAAGCAGCCTATATATATGTCAAAGGGTTTTCCTAATCTAGGGAGCATGTATATATGGCTGTGGTAGGTGGTTCAACACTCTTGTCACACAGGAACTTATCATGTGCACTTTAATTTTCAAAAGATAAATCTCCAGAAATCTAGTATCACTAGGAGTAAGATAAATAGCAGCTCAAACTCTCATATATCATATCCGTCAATTACCTAGACTTTAGAGCAAGCATTTGCTACCCACAGGTTTTAGGTTCGAGAGCAAATCTCAAGTCAAAGCAGTTGCATTAAAAGCTCGAGAGAAATTAAGCTTGAAAGGTAGGTACTTGAAAGGAATTACAACGGAGCAACTATTCATCATCTCCAAGGCTAGAGACTATCTTCAGAGTTTATTTTATTATCACACTCTAATAAGACTCTTTAATAAAGACTAGAAATACTCTTTTTATTTGGTTTCCTTAGTTATGCATCTTTTTTATCTTTCTAATAAAGCAAACAAACCTAGCTAAAATTAAATAAGATAGAAGGATACTTATTCGATACATGGGGGTTGCACTCCCCAAGCCGGATGTTGACATAGTCTTCGATGTTCTTGATGGTTGGAAGTAGAGATAGATAGTGATGGTGGTTGATTGATCTTCTTTAATGCTTGACACCATATGTGTCATGTCTCTCTTCCTTGGGATCCTGCTGAACTCAAATAGACAACAAAGCTAGTGGAACTTAATTAAAAGCGTTAGGGGTTAGCCACGTTGCTTCTTGTTGCCAAAGATTATGATTATTCCTTTTAAGACAAAGAGTCCAAAGAAAGATTAATATTTTTGGATTTTCTATGCAAAACAAAGAATGATGATGCATGTATATTTATTTTATTTTTATGCCACCACAATAAATATCCTTGTGGGTTGTTACACACCACAAAAAATTACTCATATAGGGCTTAGAGTTTTTCATGCATATGCAACAAACAAATATTTATTTTCTTTTCTAATTGCAAGGCTAGTAATATAAATATGCTAAAGAAAAATGATTATGCAATGCAAGGAAATAAATATGGATAACTACCGATCTTACCTTTTCGGCAAGGGTTCAGTGTTTTAAGTCCTCGAACGAGACTTCTTACCTTGTTATTTCCTTGAGCATATTATCCGATCCCGACGCCTTGCTCCATGAGATGGTGAAGGACGACGTCACCCATGTTCTTTGCCTTATGAGTTGGAATGAAGCATTGATGTAGGCAGCGTCTTGTTTAGTGTGCATGCTTGTAGGACATTCACTTGTTTAATTCTGGAGAGACTGGTAGGCTTCTCCACCTTTTTGCTCAAAGTGTGTCCTGCTTGCAAAGTCAGGGTAGACATCAAGTGCATGAGCTCTGTTGGTGGGAAAACACCAACAGAACCAAAACTTCATTCATTCTTCTCTAACCATAGGCACATCAAACAAGATAGAGTTGATTTATTATATGCTTGCTTAAGCCTACTTTGGGTGACAAGATCGAAGATTGAGCATGATTGTTTGTGGTTAAAACTTTCGACAGATCGAATCAAGCTCGTTGACTCTTAGGAGGGTTTCTTATCTAAACATGAAGTATGATATTGATTATGTTCTTCCAAAGCAATGTAAGCAAAATTCTAGCTTACAAGATGAGGACAAAGAGATCAAGAGAACGATGGTAGGAACACTTAAAGAAACAAAACATGTTGAGCTAATGAAATTGGATCGGGCAAGGTTGTTACTCTAACATGTTTGATTATTTATTTATGAACAAGCCATAATTAAGGTAAAGCTTAATTAATGACAACTTACCTCAAGATGTTACCTTATTATTGGAGTGTGACAACGTAACACCTTGTGGTGGTCCTTTTCTTCTATGGCCTCTTGTGTATCTTGTTCCACACTTGTCTCCTTTATTGCATCGTCCTTTCTTTCTTGTTCTTTAAATTGCACTTGAACCTTTTGCTCCTCTCATGATTTTATTCCTGCAATATTAGTTGACAACATATATACCCGAAGGAATATACAAGTAATTGTAAACAAGGGTAGAATTGCCACGGAGCTAAAGATTGCTTTTATGCCATAAAAAGTTTGGTTGGAAATTTTATATGCTCACCATTACTTTCTCTCTAGTTGCAAATTATGATATCTTAAGTTTGATTTTTATGCATGACATCTATTAACCATTCAAACTTAAAGAGACAAAGTAATAGTGAGTAGAGGGATTGCAAACCAGCATGTCGAGTGACGGAGCTTGAGTAGAGGAGAAGTATGTCGGATGTTCTTTTTAGAGGAGTCGACCTTCCTCCCCCATGCTCGAGCCTTCCCGTCGTCACTCAACACTTTAAGTGTGAATGCTTTGAACGGTCACAAACCGTGTGTTGCAATCACCATGTCCTTAGATGTTGTTCATCCTTTGTTCCTGCAAGTTTAGTGACCAAGAATACCCGAAGGGAACTTGTCCTAGGAACATGTTTCTTTTACCATGAGCCTTCATGTGCTCGATATATATTATTATTATTTTTTTTATTATTTATTTTTCTTTAGAACATAAGACAAAAGTTGTATATAATTATGTAATTTATATTCACTTACCTGTCTTTGATGTTCTTGTGGTCTGTTGGTTTGTCCATCCACTTCTCGAAAGTGAGAGATTTTTTTTCTAGATCATGTTGTATGATACTCTTCTTCATTGAATAGACATAGCACAGATTCTTTCCTGCAAAATATTAGTGGACACATACCCGAGGGAATATACTACAAGATTGAGGCAAGGGTTGTTGTCCAAGATTTATATGATTCATCTATGCTAATGAAAAGATGGTTCTTTGATTATTTGTTTACTCTTAGCACAGATTTTATTTATTCATGTCTTATACACAATTTTTTTTTTTTTTTTTTTTTATGGCTGCACTCTAGCATGTGGATCAAGGCAAAGGTAACTTGTAGCAAAAGAGAGCATGAATGATTTGATACTTACAGTTCTTCCATTAATGATGAATGAACCGTGCCTTTTGCATAAGGTTGGAAATCATCATATGCCTTGCTTCATCTCTCGATATGAGTCCATCTCTTGACTTACCCCAATTGATTTTGAGAGTTTTCTGCATGGGTTAGTCCAACAAAATATCCAATGTCTACGCAAGCAATCCTCGGTTCAATAACCAAACTAGACTCCATGTCTAATTTAATCAAGGAAGGCATTTTAACCTAAGCACCACGCTTAATTTAAGAGCCTTTAGAAGTATAGCTAGTACTTCCAAACCAATGCATACTATAGTAGACAAAGGTGACATAAATACACTATAGAGATTTATCCAATTAGAAATGAAAGAGCATGATCAAGGTGAGGATATTTTTTTTTTTTCTTTTTAGATGCAAACATGGATGGATGCAAGAAACTAAACATGCAATGGGTCTACTATGAGAGAATATAAACTAAGCGGAGTGAATGCATGAGTTGATCAAGTAAACATGCAATGCAATGCAATAAATTAAATGATAACTACTCAATTAATTTATAGTCCATGAGCAAGACTTTCTCACCTTTATTGATCATACTTACCGTGATGTGCAGGCTTCTATGTACGTCACTTGAGATGTATGCATTGAATTCTTGTGACGGCGACTTCTTCTTCAATCTATACATGGTTAGAATAATATATATTTAAATACATACCTTGAGATAGCAGGGGTTCCAATGTGTGATGAATCTTGATTGATCGGGCACCCTCGGTTCTTCAATCTTTTCTTTTCTTGTAGAATCTTGTCGAAGATCGCAATGACATCTTTTGTCCCGTCTATTCCACAATTCAACAAAACAAGGATAATCCTACTAAAGCTAGTGATATACTATGTTAGCGGACACATTATGATCATCAATAGAATCTTTAGGCCAATTGCTCCCCCGACAACGGCGCCAAAAAACCTTGTTGGCATTTGTTAAGTGCTAAAAAGAATATGAAGGATTCTCGCAAGCGCCTAACACCTACCATTGTAGCTTTTCCCTAGGATGAGTATTCTAGAGTATCGTATCCACAGGGGAAGCTTTGGCTTAAGAATTCTAATAAGTCACAATCATGTATCCACTAACTTAGCAAACCACTAGACTATAGTGAGGGGGTAATTGTTAATGGATAAATAAATATCAAAGAATAAAATAATAACCTACCTAAGATGTCAAAGAATAACTAAACTAATCAAGAGATCAAAGGGAGAGATCAAGGTTCCTGGATAATTCTCTATTACTTAGGTTCTATGATAGCAATCATACCATAACACTTCAGGACATCGAACACTAGCCACAAAAGAGATGAGAAGGGGGCTAGGAAGCTCCAACTACGGTCCTACAAACACCAACCCGAACGTGGTGGAATACGCCGGCCGTCGTGGCTGTCACCACCGGGCTACCACAAACTATCCGTGGGGTTGGGTGCAATCTCGTGTAACCAATAACCTAGACACCAAGTCTCGCTATCGATTACTACTCTAGCTACCTTGCATAACTAGAGTCCTCAATACGAGCGGAGATCCCATGCAATAGCATAACAACTATACTTAACCATATATGTAAAACATGGAAGTAAATAGAGAAGATAAATATATGAATCATAAGTCTTGTAGAGAAGATATAAAGACATACCATACTCAAGACATCTCCGCAATGTAAGCATAGCTCCTCTCTCCTTTACTCTTGATTAGATCTAAGTTAGATCTAATCTAGTTCTAATTACATGGCTAATCTATCTCTAATTACATGACTAATCTTCTTCTAATCTACTTCTAATTCACTAATCCCAGAGAGAGGTTATCCTTACATTGGGACACCTCTATAACTGAGAGATAATGAATAGAATGAGATAGAATGAATTAGGGTTTAACCACGGGGGGTCGGGGATCTTCTTATATAGGCCTTGGCGGTGAACGATGACCATTGGATCAAACCGACCTTCAATAACGGTGTAGATACAACCTCAAGGTCGGTGGTAAACCGACATAAAAAGATGGGCTGGATTGGGCTCAGGACACTGGCGGCCGGCCTAAATGGCTCTGGCGGCCGCCAGGCCCCTGTGTCCCCTCGGCTTCTCGTTTCTTCTGGTGTCTTCTGGTACCTTCTAGAGTGTTTTAGTCCACTTTTCGGGTCGAGTTACTTCACGGTTAAGTCTTGTCATCGTATGTGAGATATATTCTGGAACTTTCTACATTCTTCTCTACATTTATCTGTTAAGTCTCTGAAAAGATATAAATCACCAAAGCTCGTGGAATTATGTTAGTTAGACCCCTAGTTTAGGTTGATATTCATTTGAAGCCCTTATTTCATATTTAATTGACTAGTAATATTATGCTTTATGAATAGGTGTCAACAGCCTCCGCCTCGGACACCTGCCTAGGGATGGCCCAGTGGCCGCTCCCGCCCCCGCTCCGTGGTCCGCGCAACCCCTTGGCAGCGTTGCTCAAGCTGGAGGCGCCGTCGTCCCGGGAAGTCGCGTACACTCTGAATGGCGTCCATGGCCCAGATCCGCGGGGCCTCCCCCATCGCCGCCGTCGGCGCCCCGATCGCCAGGGGTCGTGGTCCACAGCCGCGAGAGGAGCGCAACTCGATGAGGAGAGGTCCGAACCTTGGCGGTCATGACAATGGACAGGTTGTCGAGTCCGCGCCGCAAGACGACGTGGCGCCCGGACGACTCGCCCGACGGCGTCACGTCGTCAGCGGCCGACAATGGAAGGTGGTTTACCGCCAAAGCCCCCGGTGCGCCGCCGTCGAACAAGCCGGCGTTGTCGGAGGCGGCCCGAGGCCGCTTGCAATCACGCGCGGGTGGTTTTCACCACGACACTTGATGCAGCGCCGTGGGTCGCGTGGCGGCGACGCGTGTCCCGCCGCAAGGCAATTGAGGCAATGGTCCAAAGTGGCCCCTTGGCTGTCCACGCCGGCCGGAGGTGCGGGCGCCCGCGTCCGAAGCGTCGCCGAGCCTCATGCCCGGCAGCGACACGGGCTCAGGGCGGGGGGAGCGGTAGACCCTCCGCCAGCCGCCGGGCGTCCGGCGATGAAGCACGGTTTGCGGGGCCCAAGGCGCTGGTGAACGAGACACGTGGCGCGACCGGGCAGGCTCCCCAGCTGCCGCAGCCCCACCGGAGTGCGCCCCAACGCCGCCGCCTTCCTCCGGTGTCTGCGACGCTGCGGCGCCGAGGGCGGTCCGCGCCCGGCGGCGCAACATCCGGTCACCAGAAGCGCCAGGGGCTGGGAGGGATTCCACTGCTCCCTAGAGCCGGGGGCCTCAACCAGTTTGGCCGCTGCCGCCGCGGCTGTGGTGACCCGGTGAGACCCATCGGCGGCGGCGGTGGTCGCACCCGCCCGGCGAGATGGCACGCCTTGCGATCTCGAGGTAGGTTGGAGAAGGTTCGTAGTCCACCTCGTCATCCGAGTCATCGTCCTCGACGATGTCCTCCCCAACGCGCCATCTTGGACCGGCCGACGGAGGGGATGAACGGGTCGGCGTCGAGGAGAGGGGGCTTCGCCGCGACCATTGGGCGCACCGTCCTCAACGGTCGTCGTCGCGGGAGTAGCTTCCTCGGGCGAGGGGCGTGGAGCCGAAGGCAGCGGTGTTGCCGACCCGCGCCCCCCTGCTCCAGATCCGGGCTTCCCACTGCTTGTTGGCATTTCGACGAACAGGTTGTGGGCGGGGAAAGGTGCCACCTTTAGCACGACCGCATCAGCAGCGACTGCGTCGGGCTGCAAGCCACCGGCGTCGCCCGTCGTCGTCGAGGAGGCGGTCGTCGTCGCCGACGGGCTGACGAGCCACTTCGGGCCTTGCTGAGCATCAACGGCGCCCAAGTTAACTCTGAAGATAAGCTCATTCCTTGCAGACCAGATTGTCCAGCACATAATCACAATGACCTCCATGAAGAACTGAGAATTAATCGGGGCTTTCAGCATGTTTACATCCTCTGGAAACCTGCTGCCAAGAGGGATGTCAACAGTAATAATGTTCCAACACATTTTGGCAAAGTGACAGTTTAGGAAGAGATGATCAACCGATTCCTCAACCAATTCATTACAAAGAGAACAATAAAAGGAGTTCAACTGCATATTTCTCCTTCTTAGTATATTCTTGGTGCTAAGTCTGTCAACCAATAGAAGACTTGATGCTTAGGTTGACATTTGCATTTCCATAACCATCTAAAGCAGCTGTGAATATCAGAATTACCAATCAGAATTTTGTAAACTTTCTTAGAGGCATACTTATCTGATCCCCAAACATAGAACCATCTGTCCACATTATCATTAAAACCAATTGTTCAGACAAAATTTGAACTGATTTAAACTGAGAGAAGGCAACTTGAGAAAGAGGTAACTGAAAGAGGTCAGCCAAGTTCTCATGTTCAAGAGCCTTCTGAACTGTAATCATTTTATTCTTCTGGCAGTGTCACTATAACAACAATTCGAAAACCGAATGGTCCTATTTCTCCTTCTTAGTATATTCTTGGTGCTAAGTCTGTCAACCAATAGAAGCCAGAAGAAGACTTGATGCTTCGGTTGACATTTGCATTTCCATAACCATCTAAAGCAGCTGTGAATATCAGAATTACCGATCAGAATTTTGTAAACTTTCTTAGAGGCATACTTATCTGATCCCCAAACATAGAACCATCTGTCCACATTATCATTAAAACCAATTGTTCAGAAAAATTTTGAACTGATTTAAACTGAGAGAAGGCAACTTGAGAAAGAGGTAACTGAAAGAGGTTAGCCAACTTCTCATGTTCAAGAGCCCTCTGAACTGTAATCATTTTATTCTTCTGGCAGTGTCACTATAACAACAATTCGAAAACCGAATGGTCCTAAGCGTTCAGAGGTGGTAATTAATCTGGATGGCCCTGCAAATTAAGGAATATATACAAGGGTTTGCCAGATGAACCTGCAAAACCGCAGCCTTGAATTGCAAGCAGTTCCAGAATATAAATGCAATATTCTTGTTCTTGATTAAGCTGATGATCACTGGTACTCCGATGTAGACTGAAGATCTCCAGGTACCTAGCGTCTCATTGACTGTACTCCTAGGTGCTATTGCAGAGTAGCAGTAGCTAGAGATCATACCAATACTCTCTACGACGGATCCATCCATTCACTAGCAAATATGTGTTTCATTGTAGGAGTAGACGACTAGAGATGAATTGAGGACGACCAACCATACTAGCAGAGGACTAAGCAGACTTGTGTAGGGGGCTACAGGCAAGCAGCCACCGCAGATCATTGACCTGAATTTTCAGGCAGGCATTCCCTAGCTTTGTGCTTACTCCATCTCAGCTTTCTCCCTAGATGAACAAAACTAACTAGTATTATGATTTCTGAGTGGTTGCAAAGGTGATTTTGACTCCAAGGAGAGATAGTCATCACAATCAAATGCAAGATTAACTTTAAAGTTAGAAAACAAATGCGCTTGCCGTGCATTTGGTCGTCGTCAGTCCACCATGATTTCCATGAACTTGGTCGACGGTGCTGTGGATTTGGTTGGTCACTGCCAACGACGGTGGGTTTGCTCCAGGACACCAGGTAGCCCGAGGGCAATTCTTGTACTACACCGCCTTCAGATACTCTCGTATCCCATGAAAAGAAATGAACTAGCAAACGTCTGTGCAACAGATTAAACCTATAGATGGACAGAGTATGCATTTATCTAGCATCATGAAAAAGTTGAGTTGCAGATAAAATTTGGACAACGAGAAATCGACCTGTCAATAGTGAAGCTTACATCTATTATCTTAGACCCGCAACATGCTATTATTCACAGGCTAATTCTCTTTCTTTTATTCGCACGCAAGTTCCATTTTTTTTGAAAAAAAACAGCAAAAACTTTGCCACAAACTCTGTTAGATGATAGAAACTTTTCCACAAATTCTATTGGGATGTAATAACTTTGATATAAAGTTCACCTTCATCACACTTCATCTGAGAAGTTATGAATTTTTTATACAAGGCCTACTTTTTAGAGGCAGATCATATTACAACCCGTGTCTGAAAATCGATCTCTAGTTACGGATAGCACTCATCACACCGTATTTCTATCGGTGATCTGTGACACCAACCATCTACTCCTGTAAATGCTGGACATTTCTAGATCGGCTTGTAACATTAACCGCAGAAATCGATTTCTTCTAGAGATAGCCTATCTCTTGAACCATTTTTAGAGATGACTTTTTTTTGCCGATGTGACTTAAAAATAATGTATCACTAAAAACTATTTATGCAGTAGTGGTAGGTGTCAGCACCCATGGTTGGGCTGTCAAATGGGCCTTGGGTCTTGGGTCTTGGGCCTTGGCCTAGTGAAGCAGTCGATTGGATCGCCGACCATCTCCTACAAGAGTGCTGGGCCGCAGCAGGGGAAAGGCATCGAATGAATTATCGAGAAACAGAATTTTTCCCCTGCTGCTGGAGAGGGAAAAATTCTGTTCTACCTTGCCTGCTGCTGCCCAGGCCTCTTCCTACAAGAGGCCTCTTCCTCTAGGTCTCTATGGACCACGCCTCTTCCTCTAGGTCTACAGTTCTACCTTGCCTGGTCCGATTTCTTCCTTCTCCACCTAGATTGCTTTGCTAAAGCTCCGCACCTCCCTTCCCCTGAGGTCGTGTAATCTAATTGTACCCAAATCGAGTTGTTCTGAGAACCGATTGACTGATCGGAGTTGGCTGTTGTTAACAGTAGGTTATCTTGAGATCTAGCCTCAGTGTAAAGACTTCGAGACTTCTCGTATTCATCCCATCTTTTTTTTTATTACTAGGAAATATGCCCGTGCGTTGCAATGGGTGTAAACTTATACAATCATAGAAATAACTTGAGACATGAGATTAGTCTTGTTTTTCAATTTAATTATGAATATTTGATCGATGCACACTTCCATAATTCGTGTGAGTGGTGGCTTGGACATTTATCCAATGCTCACGCCATGTGTTCCAATTTTTCTTGGACTCGATCACCCTATACCAAGTATACTAACTCTTATGTGCAAGGGAGAGATGAAGACATTATTAATGTACGATGAATGATCATGTTACGCACTCTAATTTATTCTGGTATGTGTAACAGAAATTTTGCAGATTTTAATCAATGACAACGTAATACACTATTTTTTAAAAAAAAAATGGACTCCTTGTACTTCATTTATTGACATAGTATTCTAATTCCATGATAAAGTACCTGTGTTTTACTAACCTATCGTACCAATGGCCACGAAGTAATATTTTTTAAATAAAAAATGGAAAGAAAAGAAAAAGAGCAATGGCCTTATCTTCTAGCTCCGCTTCTCTCTCAATCCACTGCACCGGCACCGCATCTCTCATTGCACGTCCTGTCCTCCGCCGCCTGCTCGTCTCCTCCATCAGTTGGCGTGGTCCTTGCTCCTCTCCTCCAAGTTGGGCGGGCCAGGCCACGCGGAGGCAGCGGCAGCTGCGGCACAAGCGTATTGGCCAGCGCACATAAAAAGTCCTGGCCGGCGGCAGGGAGCTCCTGGATGCACATGCGAGGAGATGCAACGACGCGAGCAGCCTGTCTGGCAAGCACAAAGGCGGCGCGTGGAGGCAGAGTTGGCTAGTTGCGCGTACGTGACGGTGCAGGCGGCGAGCACCCGTGCTGCATGGAGGCAATTCTTCGATGTTTTCATCTCTGAGTCCTACACCGAGGCCGGGCGGAGAGACAGGAGGCCGGAAACGATACGTCTTTGAATCAGATTTGGCCAGGCGGAAGGACGCGGCGCTGCAAGGGCGGCGGGCCGCGGGGGTGGGGGGACGCGGAGAACGAAAATTCCGTACGCCCTAGCGACCGCTGAGCTTATCTCAATAGTCTTGCATGAATATGCTCCAGAATTCCTCGGTCGTGTCGGGCAAACAACACAGAGACCCGTAGTCGGACCCTTGACGGACTCTGGTAAACAGCGCGCGGGGGCGGAGCCTTCGGGTATGTGAGGTCGGCAAACTTTGCTGGAGTCGGCATCAGCTCGATGATCTTCTTGAAATTTCCCACCAACTAGCTTCTCGTGTCATCAGGTGGGGCGTCCTTGGACCCATGCGGGCTGGGTGACCGAACAGGGCCCCTAAAAACCAAGGGCCCTAAGATTTACAAAGTATATTAACTATATATAATAGTTTTGGGCTTTTTTTAATTAAAAATTAGTCCAAGTTGGCCCAAAACGTGGCCTGTTTCACGTAATCCTTGCCCCAAGATTCACGTAAGTTGGAGTCGGATGGTGACCTTGCTTCAGGAGACGCGTACGATGCCGCCGCTGCTACTACCAATTTCATGTAATCCTTGGCCCCGACCCGTCAAACCTATCCAGTCGACTTCGTCAGTTCGTCGCTAGACTGCCCTTCGACTCGCCAATTCATCGCTGGATGGTTCAGGTTCTCGGCCTCGCCTCACGGATCACCCTCGCCCGTCCTGAGAGATAAATGTGCTCAGCGCCAACTTGAGAAAGAAAAGGTGGGACTAGAGTTGTGGTGGAAAAAAATTTGGATATGCTGCTATACTTTGTGATATAAGTAATATATTGATTGATATTTGTTATTAGTTTCTTGTTTTCGTACTAGATATTAGGCCCCCACTTGATGCTTTGAACTGGGCCTCGTTTTTGCCCGGGACGCCGCTGTGCATGGTGACAGCTTAAGGATGAGGATGTGCCTTCTGCAGATGCATACACAGGTAGCTTGCATGGCCTTGACAGGCGCCGTTGATTGGCGTGACCTTGATTGGATCTCAGAGATTGCACGCCGGTGCATGTTTGCAGATGAAATGTCGCTCAGCAGCTCGGCGGAGCTCGGCGGTTTGTTTGATAGCTCGGACGGGAGCTCGCGCTGTGTCAGAGTCAGAGTGGTTGTCGAGCTGTTGGTTGATGGCTTGGAGTCCGGTCAGCGTAGTGACGAGGTCGCCTGAGTTGTTGGCGTCGTATTTCGGAAGTGAACGGAGTTTGGCCTTCTATCTTTAAGTTGAATATAATTTTATTTTATTTTTTCGAAAAGCATACATAGGCATGTGCTTCATTACGCCGAAGGGGAAGGTTAGAACCTCCGCATAGAGTCATGGCGAGAAGCCGTACTCACAATTTGGAGGAAAACACAACACATAATTGAAAGAAGGCCAAAGGGAGAGACCCTTCAACACTAGGAGCCTGCAAACTTGATAAGACACAAGGGACAACGGCAAAGCATCCGCCAGAACAACAACTATGGTGGCAAAGCATCCACCCAAGCACACGGCGGCAAAACACATCCGCCAAGATACGGGGCCATCGCACCCTCAACGACCGGCAGGAGGGGAGGCGGCCAAAGCGACGTCAGCGGTAGAGCATCCGCCATAACGATAACCATCGACGCGGCAAAGCATCCGCGAGATGGGGCCATCGCGCTCACAGCAACAAATCATCTGCATGCGAGGGGCGTAGGAAACCGGCGGCAAAAGCATCCGCCCGAGCGACACAATGGCAAAGCATTCGTCAAAGAATCCAAGTGACTGCGGCCATACCCGGCATGTTGACAGAACCTAGGGAAGAGAAGCTTAAGCACACACAGGCACAACAGAAGAAGAGCAAGTCCAGTGAGAAAGCAGCGGAAATGGGTTGCCGTAGTGCTCCAGTGATGCCTTCAAGAAGGATATTGACGCCCATGGACGCCAATCAATGCTCGAAGAAGTACACGAGTAGGACTTTCATCCCGGCCTACCCCCAACGAACTGAAACTTCGACGACGCCTTAACTTCGATGACGCCCTTCAAGAAGGTTGGTGGCACATGCAGCGCCACGCCACCGCCCGGTGGAACCGGGCTGGGTTTTCACCCAGTTTCTGTGAGTTTGCAGATGGAGGCCACTCGTAGGCACCCACAGTGATCGCACGGACGACCAAAGCCATCATGACACCAATGCAGCACATAGCAGCAGCACGTCGGTTGCTGGACGGTAAGCACCGAGCCGGTCAGGTCCATGCCAGCCATGCCACGCACACTTTGGAGCGACGCCGCGCGAAGGATGCAAATCCGCCAATGAAGGGCAGATCCGGCCTCAGCACCACCACCACATCATGGACAGCCGCCGGGCAGCCACCACTGCCTCGGGCCCACGCACCGCCGGCCTATCCAACCCTGGTCCGTCACCAGGTAGCCCACGACGGAGCGCATGTAGGCGAAGTCGACACGGCACGGTGTTGACATTTCTAAACGTCGTCGCTATATGGGTAGGTAAAAAAGCCTAACTCCGCAACGACATCTAGAAACACTTGGTATAAAATAAATCTACACTTAGCACACAAATATATCTCTGAAAATAAACTCTATATCATTATAACGCTTCACCTAGAGTATTTCAGGTATCGTAATTTATATTTTACCAAAGGGAGGACTGTGGGACAACATTCATAAGGCTCATGATAAATCTATATCATATCTACTTATAATAAATCAATCATTCCAATACTTTAGCATGGGTGAATAAAATATAAATAAAAGATAATGATAAAATAAATAAAAGTAATGAAAATAATAAATATTAAAGATAACTAATAATAAAAGATAACTAAGGTATTCATGGTAACACTAAAAGAAAATAATGATAACAAAGGTATTCATGGTAGCAATAAAAGATAATAATGATAACTCAGTATTCCAGAGATTGAGAAATATAGAGATTCCACTAATATGGTAAAGATAATCATAATTACTCTATGAGTAAAGGGCTTCTAAATAACTACCAATCATTAACTCTAAGCATAGCCGGTAAAATATTCTCATCTATAGCATAGCCAAATCATAATCATATTGTCATGCAATCGGAATTAGGCCAGGATTTGGGCCAGCCCCCGGTGGGCTAGAGGCCCAACCGCAACGGCCGGCCCGGGAAGGAGGGGACGCGACGCGGAGGAGGCCCCCGCCGCCGCTGCCGCCGGTCCCACCGTCGTCATCATCTTCGCCATGTCATCGAGTCGAGTTTGCTTCGTAGTCAAGTCGAGGTCAAGATAGGAAAAAGTCCAGTTGGTCCGGTAATAGGATTAGTTTAGGCGATTTTTTGGTGTGCAAGAGATTATCCAAATATAAGGAAATCTCTTATTAGGAAATAAATTGAATAGGATTCCTTGTAAAAGAGTTTTCAATCTATAAGGAAACTCTTATTAGAGATTGCATAGGATTACAAGTCTCATAGGAGGGCCATATAAATAGGGAGCATGTAATCTCTCCGGAGACAAGGAAGAAATAAAATATCTCCACGTTTTTCAGCCTACGCGCCCCGCTCCCCGCCCTGCCGTGCGCCGCCCCGCCCACCCGCGCGCATGGTCTCCCGGAAACTCTTATTAGACATTTTTGCTTTGCTTCTGCTACTTGAATAATTGGTTTGTAATAAACGAACGTACTTTGATGGTAAGTGAACTTGGGAATGAAGATTAGACCATTGGGCGTGGTCTCTATAGTATCTCACCTTTATGCTTTTATGAGGTATGACCAAGTACTGGTAATGCATTATATAAAGTTTGTGAACTTGTTTTCAAATGCTTTGCTTCCCGCTACTTGAACAACTGGTTTGTAATAACTAATGTACTCTGATGGTAAGTGAACTTGATGTAATTTATTATCCTATCCGCAGCTGTATCAAATGGTGATGTTTCATTGAATCAATACGATTTTGGTACATGTTGCGATCCTGGTTTGAAATGCTTCGAGGTTTCGAATGGTTGTTCGGTTTATAAGTCGACAAGTTTCGAAAGATGGTCATTTTTTCGATCGATTTTCGATTTTGCACGTTTATAATTCAGGCGATCCATCACAAGGATGGTCAATGGTTAGCATTCCATAGTCGAGCTCTCGGTCCCAAGAATAGGGGTTTGTCTGCCTACAAAAAAATCCAAGAATAGGGGTTTGTTTGCCTCCGAATAAGAATTTTTTAGAAAAGAGAATATATTAATATCCCAGCCTATGCATCAATTGATGCATACAGCTATTTTTTCTTATTACACCACAACACAACCCACACAAACTCAAAAAAGGCATACACATCAACCTAATTGCCTCCTCGTAAGATAATTGAGTCCTCAACTAGGCCCCCACTTTCCTCGCCACGACGCTGACCGACGCCTTGAAGACTAACCGAGCACAATCTTCCAAAATGATGCCTCCAAGGATGATCGCGACGCCATTGGTGCCGCCATCACCCGACCAGTAGGTCCAGGTTTTCACCCAGGAAAGACAAACCACACACAGGGAAGAGACTCAAAGATTGACGCTTCCAAGGAAGAAAATGACCTCTAGAGACGTTATCGTCATCAGCCCAAGAGGGAAAAGCTTTCGCCATGGCACCTCAACCCCATGCACAAAGATGGCCACAATTTGTCCGCTACACCAACCTCTGCCCCCGACGATCGAGCCACCGGGGATGTCGCCGATCCCGCAGTGGCACCGCCGACGAACTCACCGACCGCAGCTTCGCCACCATCGCGGCCGATGACTCCCCAAGCGGATCGCTAGCCGCCACCCCGCCCGGTGAAGTCACGCCTACCGGCCGTCATTGACTCTAGAGCCGCGCCCATGCGCGCACCGACGGCCGCTGCCGCAGCCACCACATCTCCACCCCTTTGCCGCAAGATACACAGGCCTGTCTATGCCGGGCCGTAGAGCAGCCCGCCGCCGCTTGTGTCCCGCACAGATCTAGCCCCCAGGACACCGGATCTCGCATGAATCCAGCCCCGGACGTGGATCTGCCCTCCAATACACCGGGTCCATGAATCCACCATCGCCGCTGCCATGGACGACGGCCTCCTCGCTGAGCGTAACTGCCAGGGGTGGAAGGAACCCCGCCACTGCCTTCCTTTGCCCGCACGGCGACGGCGAGGTGGGGGAGAGGAGGGGTGGAGGTGCGATGGCGTGGCTGGAGGTGCCACCCGTGCCGCCCGGGGCGAGCGACGGGGGGCCAAAGAGATCGCGGGATTGCGGCGCCAAACGAAAAACAATACATGGCTATACTCCTTATTGAACATCGGAGCTCTTATTTGCAATGGGCAAATTCACTATCTATCTAGAAGAGCCTCATCCATCTTCCTGATCAATGACTTCACACAACTTGGCAGCAGAAAGTCTTCACCAAATTTCTTGGCCTTCAGTACCGGGTGATCTATAAACTAGGTGCTGATAATAGGCTCACAGACGCCTTTGTCCCACCGTGGCTCTATTGAAGAATTCGCTGCTATTTTAGCTCCAGTACCCATGTGCCTTGATGAGATCCGTGCCAGCTATTGCGATGACCCCACAGCCACAACTCTCCTGTCCAAATTGGCAGTGACTCCAGATGTTGATCCAAATTACTCCATTCAGCAGGGTCTCCTTCGCTATAAGGCACATCCGGGTGGGCACTGATCTTATACTGCAGCAGGAATTGTTGGAAGCGTTTCATGACTCTCCGGTTGGTGGGGCTTAAAGCTGCAGTACCCCGCTTTGTGAAGCATAGTTGCATTTGTTAGCAGATTGTTGATTGTTTTTCCATGTTTGTCCATTTCGTTCCTAGGGACTAGGGGCTTGTTTGGTTGGAAGCCCGGATGATTTGTCTGGAGAAAAATGTTGCCTCGAAGTTGTCCGAAATATGAAGTAATCGTCCCGGGTCAAGCAAGTTGAGAGTTATCCGTTTGGTTGAAGCCCGCATGAGAAAGCTAAACAAATAGGAAGCACATGTTTTCTTGTTTAAGAGGTAATTAATTTTTTCTTAATTAATAATGCCTTAAATATACACAAGAGTAAGCATAAGGTAATAAAATAAAATATATCAACTTATTTTATTATTTTTAATGCTCAAAATAATAGTCCTATATCCATAAATAAAAATATAAATAATTTCAAAAATACCAAATCAATGCATTTTAAATTAAAATGGTAATACTAACCATGCGTACACATAAGTAAAACAAATGGATAAAAGAAAAACCCGGTTGGGCCACACCCCCCGAAACCGATGCGAGTTTGTCGTAGCCGGAATCGGGCTTTCTGGCTCCTCGAGCGAGTCGGTGCCGAAAATGTGGCGGCACCGCAACGACAGCATCTCCGCGCGTGCGCCGGCCGCCTCCTCCGGGCGGGGACACGGGTGTTGTCTCATAACTCGTCTCATACGTGACACGCAATTTAAGACGACTTAATAAACTAGACATACATTGGTTGTTCCTTTAAGTTGTCTCCATAGTAGCTTGCAATTCCTAATTTATGGGTAGAGAAAAAAATAGGATTGTGAGGTACATGGCAACAACAACTCGCATTAACGGTATATAAGTTGTCTCATACTCCTAAATTTTAGCTCATGAGACGGTTGTTCCTCACAAGAAACGACCTCATTCGCTTTTAAGCTTCCTCTTTCTTCCACATCATCAAAAATCCTACGCGCGCTGCGTTGGGGACGAACTATGAGACGGTCAGACGCAGAAGCAATGTACCTGCCCTCACCGGAGGAAGGACAGGACGTGGCCTCCTCAGACGGTCGTTCAGTTTTTGCTCACCGTCGCCGACGTACGGCGGACGCAGCATGGAGTTCTCCATCATGCCGGTTTCAATCGGTCGAGATTGATTTTAGGGACTTTATGGAAAAATCATAACTGACCGATGCAC
>JADLZK010011121.1:0-185573 GCA_015847255.1 Hyparrhenia diplandra | reverse complement strand
ACCTCCTCTCCCCCCGGCACCCCACCTCTCCATGCCACCTATCTTACATCGATGGCGACGTTGCGTGGTGGAGGCACGCAGAGCGGCGGCGTGTTGTAAGTGTAATCAACCTCTATTGTGGGTTTTGGCGTTGATGACAATCTAAATAGAGAACTAATGAGATTTATCGAGTTGACAAGCAGGCAACAAGCCAAGAGGACATTACAAACCTAAGGGAGGCGTACCCCAATTCGATTTACAGCTGGTATTTCAAGAAAGGAGGTTTATATTCATTTTATATTTTGAATTTGAGTATATATAGGACACGCCGTACTATTAAGAGGGATTAGAACCACTGTGTCAAAGCATGCAACCAAATGCTCATTTTCACACCACATAACCTCCAGCTACAGACTTAGTCAGCCATCTAAATCTTACTACACTTCAACTGACTAAGACTGAGCGGCAGTGCCGCTCAGGGGGAGCGGAAGTGCCGCTCATATTCTGACCGTTGGAAGGGAAAGTATTTATACTTTCCTTTTCTACCCCCAACGGTCACCTTCTTCCTCTCTGCTCATTCACGACAAAAACTTCCCAAGTGCTCAGCTCTCTCTCCTCCATTGAAGCTCCTCACTCCCTCAAGCAAATCCATCGATTCCACCATCGATTCTTGAGTGTGAGGGCTGCAAACTTCGATTGGAAGAGAGCTCCACTGATCTTCAACGTTCTAGAGGCACTTGGTTCGCACTTTGGTCGGTGGTTTTGGTCTTTTGCTCTTGGAGCTTGCTCCTAGCCGGCTAGTATGTCGCCCTTGATCTTGCCAACTTGTGTGGCAGCCTAGAGAGGTTTGTAACACCCTCTTGCATCTAATACATTACCCCACATCTCTAGGATTCGGTTCCTAGACATGTGAACGAGGCAAAGAGGCAAACCTTTGTGGTGAGCTCATTCCTTTGTGTAATCTCAACAATGTGGACTTAGGCAAGCCTTAGTGGTGAGCTGAACCACGAGATAAATCACCGTGTCACCGTATGCTTGATTTACTCTTTATTGCATACTTGTTGTTGTTGTTGAGAGGATTTAGGGTTTGAGATCGATCTACTCGTATACTCTTGATCTACTTGTTTTAGCTCTCGATCTATAATCTATATTTGTCCAGGAACCAAGCAAAATTATCAGATCCACTTTTCATTGGACATATTTTGAACTATGAGCTAATCTCTTCTGCAGGAGCGGCGGTGCCGCTTACTGAAGCGGCGGTGCCGCTTGGAGCGGCAGTGCCGCTCGATGAACTGACACAGTCCGTTGAGTTAATTTTTGAAACAGGCCTATTCACCCCCATCTAGGCGTCCATCGATCCTACAAGTGGTATCAAAGCTAGTTTACTTCATCAAGCGCTTCACCGCGTGAAGTATGGATACCGGAGGAGGTTCGGCTCAAGCTGGAGCCGAAGCTATTGGCATCCACGCCAAGCCTATAGCTTCCAGCAGCGAGCTTTCCTCTTCTCGGATGTGCAAACCACCGATCCGGAGAGAAGGGAAGCAAGGAGGAAAAAAAAGAAAAGAAAGCCGCCAAGGAAGCACGAAGGGCCGAGCGTGAGAGGACCAAGAAGCTAGAAGAAGATGCAACCATGCAGCTCATTGAGAAGATCAAAAGAAAAGATGAAAGAAAAAGAATTAGAGAAGAAAGACTCAAGAGAAGAGAAGAAAGAAGCAAAAAAGTTGTGGAACTTGATGCTCAATCAAGTGAGCTATCAAGTAGTTTCGATGACGGTGATGATGATGAGTCCTATGTGCCAAAGAACAAGAAGAATGAGAAGAAGAAGGATGAGGGCAGCAGCACCAACACGAAATTTGCCGCTATATCCTTTAACTATTCTTCTTATTTGACTAACCGTGATAAGAAGTCTTTCATCAACTTGCCCGCCGGCAAGTTACCTCGTTTCGATGGGACTAACTTTGCCAAGTGGAAGCATTTGATGAGAGCTTATCTTATTGCTCTTCACCCCGGTCTTTGGGAAATTGTGTGTAGTGGCTTCCAACCACCGGTGAACCCCGAAGCACCAACAAATGATGAGCTACTCATGATTCACCTCAACGGGCAAGCCACAAGCATACTCTTGAGCTCTCTATAAGGCAATGAATACAATAGAGTAATAAATGTTGATGTGGCCAAGCAAATATGGGACACATTGCACATTGCTCATGAAGGTGTTGACAAAGTTAGAAAAACAAAGATTGACTTGTTGAAGGCCAAGCTCAACCGGTTTGTGATTGTTGAAGAAGAGGGTGCCCAAGAGATGTTTGACCGGTTGATGGTTCTAGTTGCAAAGATTAGAGGATATGGAGATTAAGAGCTAGATGATCACAAGGTGGTGAAGGTCATGCTTGAAGCCTATGCACCAAGAAATGAGACCGTAGTCACCTTGATTAGAGACAAGAAGAAGTTTGAGCACTTCACTCCTAATGATGTGCTTGGAAGATTGCTCACCTTTGATATGCAAAGAGAAGAGGCAAATGAGAGGAAGAAACTTAGTGAGTTGCAAGCCAAGTTGGACGGCATCAAGATCAAGGATGTTGCTCTCAAAGCAAGCAAGTCAAGCAAGCCAAGCACCTCCAACAAGAACAAGGGCAGCAAGCAATCAACCTCAAATCAAGCCAAAGAAATGAAGAAAATGCAAGAACACATTGACTCTACCTCTTCCTCAAGTGATGATGAAGATGAAGGAGGCAAGGACATTGATGATATGGCATTGTTCATCAAGAAATATCACAAGGCCATGAAAGGAATCGGTACAAGATGGTGCAAAGAAAGTTTCCCAACAAGAAAAGAGAACTTGTTACAATTGTGGAAGCACCGAGCACTTTGTTGTGGATTGTCCACATGAGAACAAGAACAATAAGTACAAGAAGGACAACTCCAACAATGACAAGAGGCAAGACTATAAGAGAAAAGGAAGGAACATGGGTGAAACACACATTGGGCATGAGTGGGATTCAACTAAAGAGTCAAGTGAGGAGGATGTGAAGATGGCAACATTTGCTATGCAAGAGTCAACCTCCACGTCGAAGCTCTTCTCCAACATGACTGATGATGATGATGACTCCCCTCACATTTGTCTTATGGCAAAGCGTGAGAAGGTACCTTCCAAAACTAAAGCCTCTCCAAACTCTTAGTGATAGCTCAAGTGAGGATGGGTCTAGTGATGAAGAATATGATACATTGACAAAGAATCTAGATCCAAAGACCAAAATGTTTATCACTAGGATGATGGAGGATTTAGAGAGTGTCCAAGCCGAGTTGGCAACTAGAGAAAGTGAACTCACTAGACTTGAGAAACTCTATGTTGACAACAAGGACGCTCTTGTGTTTGAAAAAAGTGAGGTGGCCTCCTTGCAAAAGAAACTTTTTAAAGAAAAGGAGGACCATGCTCTCACAAAGAAAGCTAATATTACCCTAAATGAAAAGTATTGTGTCTTACAAGAAAAGCACAAGGAACTTGAGGGGCAATATAGTCTTCTTTGGGAGAGCAACTCACATCTCTCATCCACAAAGGACAGCTCTACTCCTTCCACAAGCAATGAATTTGGTAAATGTTTCAATCTAGACTTGAAAAGTCATGCCACAAATCTTGCAAACATGGAAGCTATGAAGAAGGAGATCAGTAGACTCAACACTTTGGTTGGCAAAGAAAAACAAAGTGTCAAGAAAGCTGTGAGTGGCAAAGAGACTCAACCAAAGGGGCCACAATATATTGATGGGAGAAATCCTAGAATCAAGGATGCGTTATGTCACACAAGAGGAGCCAAGACAAATGGAAGAAAAATGGCAAATGGCTATGAATGTTGTTGGTGTTGCCCCGAAGCAGGCTACCCCCCGGCAAGATGAATCACTCAACTAATCTAAGATGGACACACGAAGGTGTATGCAAAATTGTAACACTCTTCTCTTAATTCTTTGTCTGTGTTTACAATGACCCTTGGGGTCTATTTATAGTCCGTAGACTCTTACATTTCCTATTTTACCCTCCTACCAATCCTGGATTCCCGTGCCTCCCGTCGATGATTAGGGGTAGAAGGGTAATCTTCGGCCTCGTGATCCTACTTGCCCATCTTGGGCCGCTCGACATCGGGCCATGTTGAAGATCTCTAGATTGGTTTTGGCTAATTGATGACATCCTTAGGACTAATCTCTCTATGCTAAGTGTTTGATTTAGTTGGAGATTGGTCAAGCCAAGTGTGATGCATGGTGGTCATGTTGGATGGATCGAGATGGTTCAATTGATGATCAAGTGCATGACTTGGATTGGATCGTGGATCAAAATGGGCTCAAGGCAAAGGTATATCCATAGAGCCATTTTGATTTTACACTCAAGACACCATAGAGGGTGTGAGTGATTATAGGATCGATAAGCTGTACTATAAAGAGGGGAAAACTATCGTACATATCGATCCTCATGTGCCTTTAGGTTCAAAATCATTTGCATGCATTCTAACCTAGAGAGCTAACTCCGTACTTGATGGAAAATGTTTTTAAAATGCTAACACATGGTGTCGAGGTGTTCTTCGACGTGTCGGCAACAAGAATCAAGTGACGGAAGTCGGTTTGGAGCAAAGGCGAAAGGAACGACAAAGAAACAACGAAAATTCGCGGGCTTAGAGGCGGCCGGACGCGGTGGCCGGACCCGCGACCGGAAGCATGCAGAATTGACCGGACGCACGGGTGGGTGAGTCCGGCAGAGAGCATGTTTTTGTGGTCTCGGCCGAGGAGTGACCGGACGCATGCACCGGAAGCATGACAGAACGCACTATTCCTAACCGGACGCATGCGCAGGGGGTCCTATTTTTGGCTGTCGTTTCTGACCGGACTCTTCGACCTCCGGTCGGCGCGTCCGGTCGATGCGCAGGAACTGCATGTTCCTCCCCAACAGCTCTTTTTTTAGGTAGAGCCTATTTATACCCCTTTTGGCCGGTTTGTGGAGGTCTCTTGGACATTTGAAATCATTCCTAACACCTCTAGAGCTGAGCACACATCCTCCTCCTCACTCCCTTTGCTTGAGAGCATCATTCTAGTGAGTTGAGGTGATTCAAGTGCACTTTGCTTTGATCATTGCATCTAGTGGTGCTTGAGGATCGTTGTGAGCTGGTGGATTTCCTTTTGCTCTTGGGGAGCACCATCCCTAGCCGGCTTGGTGATTGGTGGAGGCGTTGGCAAGAGTTGGTGATTGTTCTTGGCCACCTCCGGTGATTTGTGAGAGGACCGTGCATCCTCGTCGAGACGACGAATTGCAAGATAATATATTGCTCGTGTCGGTGAGTACCTCTCATTTGCTTTGGGTGCGGTAAGCCTAAAGGCATTTGGCTTGGAGTGAGCTCCACACCGACCCACACGTGAGAAGGTCGACACAACGGAGACGTAGCTTAACGGGTGCTCAAGTGAACTTCGGGATAAATCATTGTCTCCACTTGTCTCTTGTTGTCCCTTGGTGATTGGCATCGATTTGGTTATCTCATTGTGTCATCTTGGTGATTGGATTGACTAGCCTCTACATTGTGGTATATCACTATCACTCTCTTGCATTACTTTGATATAATCCTTGTGCTAGAGTAGATAGAGCAACCGTGCTAGTTGCTTAGCCTTGTTTAGAGTAATCTAGCTTGTTCACCTAGTTGGTAAAGTAGCGACTTAGCCTTTGTGTGTGAACTAGAGATCATAGCAACTAGAATTGTCAATAGGAGGCTTGCCGACAAGTAGAGCTAGAGCAAACGCGTTTATCGCCTTTTGTTATTCTAACAAGTTTGTCTAGTGTTTTGTAGAAAATTTTATTAGGCTATTCACCCCCCCTCTAGCCATTTAGGACCTTTCACATGTACACCGTGTTGACACCTGTTATAGCATACTATTACTAGTCACCTAAATATGAATAAAGGTTTAAAATAAGTATAAACATAAGTCTAGGGGTTTAACTAACATAATTCCATGAGCTTTGGTGATTTATACATTTTCAGGGACTTAACAGATAAATGTAGAGAAGAATGGAGAAAGTTCCGGAATATACATTCAATATGATGACAAGACTTGACCGTGAAGTAACTCAACCCGAATTGTGGACTAAAACATTCTAGAAGATACCAGAAGACATCAGGAAGGACCTGACGGCGCCAGAAAGCTTGTTGGTATAAATTAACGCACACAGAAAAATCCGCAAGCGTACGGATACCGATGTAGCTTTCACCCAAGAGTATTCCAAGGTATCAATTTCCACAGGGAACGTGAAGTGCACTAATCAAGATAATAAGTTGTTCAAGGATAACTATGAGTTTGTGGGGAGAGAGAGAAAGTTTCTAAGGCTTCTCTAATAGATATAGGAATCAAAGATACTTCAAGATTTATTTATTATGGGACATCAGAACACTAGCCACGGAAAGGGATGAGAAGGGGGCTAGGAAGCTCCGACTACGGTCCTACAAACACCAATCCGAACGTGGTGGAATACGTCCGCGTGGGGGCTGTCACCACCGGGGCTACCACAAACTATCCGTGGGATTAGGTGCAATTCCAGGTAACCACTAGACTAAGCACCACGCTTAATCTAATAATTACTACTCTAGTGTTATAAAGACTAGAGCACTTGATGCAAGCGAGAATCTAAATAAATAAAATAAAAGTAAATATTGAATGAAAGTAAATAGAGAGCTTAGAATTAATAAATGAAGAACCTGAAGATTCATTGAAGATGAACTAGTTGCTGCAAGATTACAATGTTGATGAAGATCCGACAAGTCCGGCTCTTCAACTCTCTCCTCTTCTCTCTCCTTGATCTAGTTACAACTAGATGAACTAGATGAACTAGACAACTAGACAACTAGAAGGATCTCTCTTCTAATTGAAACCCTAACTTTTGCTCTGTAGATAACTAATGAATAATAATGAGAGAGATAAGCCTTGGGGTCGAGCCTGGGGCTGCTTATATAGTCCTTGGCGATGAACGATGACCATTGGATCAAACCGACCTTGACAACGGTATAGATACAACCTCAAAGTCGGTTACAAACCGACCTAGAAAAATGAAGCTGATTGACCACTGTAGCCTGGCGGGCGCCAGGGTGGCATTGGCGGGCGCCAGGGTGGAATGCCATCTCGGCATCCCGTTTCTTCTGGTGTCCTCTGGTACCTTCTAGAATGTTTTAGTTCACTTTTCGGGTTGGGTTGCTTCACGGTCAAGTCTTGTCATCATATGTCTTGTATATTCCGGAACTTTCTTCATCTTTCTCTGTATTTATCTGTTAAGTCCCTGGAAATACATAAATCACCAAAACTCATGGAATTATGTTAATAAAACCCCTAGACTTATGTTGATATTCAATTTATGCCCTTATTTCATGTTTAGTTGACTATTAATATTATGCTATAACAGGTGTCAACAGGTCCCACCTGTCGGTCTCATCTTCCTAGGTCGGTTTCAAACCGACTTTGAGGTTGTATCTACACCGTTGCCAAGGTCGGTTTGATCCAATGGTCATTGTTCATCGCCAAGGCCTATATAAGAAGACCCCCTGACCCCAGGGTTAAACCCTAATTCATTATCAATTCATTCTATCTCATTATCTCTCAGTTGTAGAGGGGTCCCATGTATGGATCATCTCTCTCTAAGGGATTAGTGAATTAGAATGTAATTAGAAGTAGATTAGAACTAGAACTAGTAGAATTAGTATGCAAGAGAGGATTAGAACTCGTTAGTTCTAATCTTTAGAACAAGAGAGATAGAGAGAGGGAAGGAATTGGAGGAAGTGCCTACTGTCGGTGCTATCTCCATACTTGTACCTCGGTGGAAGTTAATCTACATTTTGAGCTACTCTCGATAATCTACTTCTTCTTTTAGTAAGTTATATTGTTTATATTTATTGTTATTGGTCTACAAGTCTCTCTTTTGAGTACTTTAATCTAAGGCATTAGGTTAAGGTAATATTCGTAGTGTAAGTGTGGTGCTTAGGCTCGGGTATCTTGTAGATACACTCTACCTTCCGGAGCGTGGTAGTTCGTGGTAGTGACAGTACCATTGATTCCTTTGGATTCCACATCCCGTTGGATAGGACTAAGTAGGAACAAGTTACTGGGGGAATCGTAAGTTTCAGCCTTACTTTCCTTTGAGTATATCCCCATAAGAATACTATCAACATCACTTACCAAATTAAGATTTAGTTATCTTAGTAATCCTCTCTATGCCCTAAACCTTCTTAAGTCTTGTGCTACTCCGGGTTAAGATTAGATCGTAGTCTCCCTCACCCGTTTTCCTGTGGATTCGATATTTAAACCCTCTCCCGGGTGAAGTGCTCACCGGTATCTGTAAACTTGCGGATTATACAAATTATAAATATTTACGTAGGCTTATCAAATACCAACAAGCATTTAAAGCACCGTTGTTGGGGAAACGGATTGCTGAGTTGACTTTTAATCTACCTTATCCTTGTATCATATTATTTTCTTTTATTCTTTTATCTTTTTTTCTTTTCTTTTCCTTTTTATTGTGAATTTCACGCCTATCTATAAATATCTTATACCCTCAAGCGAAAGCTTTAGGCAACCAGAGTCTTCAGAGCCTATCCTAGCAAAGTCCTATGAGCTACGCTTGGGTTATATAAGAATGGTTCAGGAGCTAGCCTTCTCGGGAGAAGGTGAGGCCAACCCACACTCACACCTACGAAAGTTTGAGGAAATTATGGGTTGCTTTTGTATGAAAGGCATATCCGATAATACCTTACGCTGGAAGTTCTTTCCGTTACGTTTGACGGAAAAAACTAAACAAAGTATTACTTGAACGTAGAGAGAGTAAAAGGATATTGGGAGACATTAATGTCCAAATTTTGTACATATTTCTTTCCCACCTCCAAAGTGGCCCGTCTTCGTATAGAACTTTTAACTTTTAAACAAGAAAAGAAGAGTCTCTTAATGCATCATGGGATCGTTTTAATGACCTTATCAACACTGGCCCAAACCTTGGTATTCTAGATCCAATCCTTCTTCAACATTTTTATATGGGTCTTAATAAGAAAGATGCAAGGGACCTTAGTGCAGCTTCAGGAGTCGCATTCCTTTCTCTGTCTGCTATAGAAGCAAGAGATCTCATTGACAGATGTTGCGGATACGCCACCTCCACTAGAATTTTTCCCGAGAAAAAGGAAGAAAACCTTCCGATCAAGGAGAAGAAATTACAATAGCTAATTCACAACAATTTCAAACCCAAGACCTAGCTATCCATCCTGACCCATCAATATCCCAAAATCCCCCAAAGGAAGAAGAAATTCCACCTTTGGAAGATCCTTATGAAGCTACCCTTAGTGATTTTGGGAGAATAATAAATTCTTATCCAGACAAGAGACCTCTAAGTAACCACAACCCAGATTCTTCTGAGATGTCTCTTATTGAAAGTGTTTATAAGAGATCTCCAAGTAAGTATAATTCAGATTCTTTTAAGGAGAAGTCTCTATTTGAATATGCTTATTCTTTCAAAAGATATTGGGAAGAACCCAAGGATGACATGTCTGATCATGTCATAGAAGGAGAGCAAAGCTACCTAGAAGACAATCTTATCTTCACCCCTTCTATGTCTAGACAAGATGATTTATTCGAACCCATCTCTAAACCCATCCTGGTCCCCGATGAATCCACATATGCTTCCTTCTTTGAGACACATGATGAGCCTAGAAACTTACCACAACAACCTAAGCATAGGGATCATCTAGACGACCAAGAAGACCCACAACAATGGCTTGAGAGTGTTAATAACTTATGTGCCACGACCATTGATTGTATGGACGACACTGTAGATATTTTTAGCCTGAGAGACACAAACCCAGGGGATTCCTTAGACAGCCATGATGAATTAACCTTGGAGTTTGAGAAGGAGAACAACATCAGTGAGTATGAGAGCTGCCTCATAGACACTTTATCTAGCCCATGTTCACATGATCATCTTCCTAAATCACCTAGTCTCTCTATCACTAACATACACGAGATCTTCAACCCCCTTCATTCTTTCCCTCCTATAGATTTTAAAAGGGTGGTTGTAGATGCATACGTCTATAATAAATATTCTAGATCTCGTTGGCAAAAAAAATCATGAGGAAGATTGATGTTGGAAGGAAAACCACTTCATCATCATAAATCGAGAATTCAATAGGTTTCCCAAGGACAAGCTTGCTGTTCTTAAACAAGCACTTCTTGAGAAATAACATGAGTGTTTATCTTATTGCTATAGTACCCTTGTGAAATGAGTATAGAGATATGAATAAGAAAATATTCCTTCGGGTATTTTTGTTGCTAACCATTTTAGGTCTAGAGCAAGAAGAACGAAAGGATGACAATTTAAAGTATGTCCAACCAATGATCGGTCGAACTTCGGGTATTTGTTCTTGTAACAAGTTGTTGCCTTGTTACCCCGCCTAACTTGTTACAAGAACAAGGTGGTGAAGAATTGGGATGCAATCGGTTGCAATTTATTCAACGGATCATGCAAATGGTGATGGTGTCCGGACAGAGCCGAGAGTGCACAAGTTTCACCCGAACAAGCTATTGAAGAAACCCAAGATGTACCCCAAAAAAGGCGTGGATTTGGTGAAGCAATTCTTTGCATCTTTGGGAGATATGAGGACTTCGTTTGAGGATGCTTTAAAATCCACCGAGCCCTTTACCAATGCCTCGGGTTACTAGTCCTACCGATATCCTTCTTTGCACTTGAGGAAATACGAGTAATTGGCTAGATCTGAACTTTTACGGGCTTATGGCAAACTGATTGTTAATGAGCGTTTATTCCAAACCCTTCTAAAGTTGCCTATGAACTTGAGGAAGGAATGGCTCCTTATGTTGGATTAGAGCTTGAATTAGAGGAGGAATGGTAGGTACGGATGACCTGTATGCTTGATGTTATGTAATATATCACTTTGGAACCTTTTAATATTAATTAAGTGCTATGCAATGTGTTGGTACTTGTAAGAGACATGGAATTTTTAGCATCAAGTATTGGCTATATAATGGATGCAAAGTGTGTGGTTTCATCAATTATTTATCCATTTTAAGCTATATAAAAATGAATTATTTTTCATTTTTATATTACTTTACTACGGTTTGTATTATTTTCCTAAATATTATGGTTTTCTTATTTTCTACAATGATATATAATCAGTTGGATATATGTGCAAGTCATGAAACACATTGTAACGGTCAATTCAACATATTGTACATCCAAACAGGAATTGGAATTGGTTATTTTTCTACGATTCCAAAGAATTAGCTAATTGCACACCCAAACACCGGCATTGGTATTCCAGGCCATTTCCAATTCCCCAGGACTTTAGTATTCCAGGCCAATTCCAATTCCTCATTATGAATATCTACAACCAAACAGCGTTAGTTTATTTATAATCTTAAAAAAAAACATTCACTTCCGCCTCGCTCCAGTCGCCGTTTTCCCCGTCCCTGTCCAATCTTCTTGCTCCCGTCGCCATCGTCTCCGTCGCCGTCCTCTCCTCGTTCTCCTCGTCCTGCCCCGCGTTTGCACCACGCGCCCGAGGAGCACGCCGGCGCCGGCGGCCGCCGTCGTCTTCCACGTCCTCCTCTCCTCGCTGTCCGCCTCGCACGGCTTCTCTTCTCTGCTCTCCGTCCGGGTTCCCCGTTCCTTCAGCCGGCGACGTCCCCTAGGCTCTTCTCGTCTGCGCAGCGCCGGTCGCTTCCTCTGTGTCTCGTACGCCACGGGTGCCGGCTGCTTCGCGACGCTATCGGCGGCGCCGTCCGGCGCCCCTAGAAGGTATTGCCTTTTTCCCAATGCACGTTGTTCGGCCTTGATGTGTGCCAATCAGTATTGTGTCTCGGAAACTAAGTGTTTGCATAGCAAACATATGTACAGTAATATTTGCTAACAAGTGTTTGCAGGGCATATAGAGAACTTTGTACTATAGGTTTCAGAGTTTGACATTTTTTTACCGGTTCCTTTGATTTGTTCAGCTTCGTAATGCATGTGTTCTATGTCTCTTTTCTACTGATTTATGCACCAGCTTCCCTGTCAGGAGTACCGTACGCGTATCTGCTGGACCTTGCCGATTTTATCACCATGATCTTGGCACTGGGAAGGGAGATGACCAATACCTGCTGCCATTGGAAGAAGAAAGGTCAGGATAAAACATCTACTTTGACCTGCTTTGAAAAAATTATTCATGCACTCCACAATCTGCGAGTATATCTCTTAGGGAAGGAGACATGGACAATGAGTCACTGTTGTCAGCACTTGGGCTTCTTATAAATCCACATTTCTTCCTCATTGATGTTTTAACTTGATAGGACACACCCAGGGCAATACCTGGGATGACCAGCAGTGTTGGCGAGGCCTTCCTGTTGCCGATGTATTATATTTAAGCTTAAGGTAACACTAATTGCCAGCATTCCTTTTTTTTTTCTAGCTTCAACACTTGCCACGGGATTATAGTGGATCTGTGTTCAACCTGGTTGGGTCTTTATCATGGTATACACTTTAGGAGGCTGTCATGTTTCCAGTTTTTTTTGCCTATTCAGTGTAACATGTAATTTTTCTTTGCACTAGGATTTTTTTTTTTTTTTTTTCCTGTATGTAGCTTCAACAAGGTGAGGCTTTTTGGTTGATCATGGACACTGTCAAAAAAATTATCAGTTGATTGTTTTTCTTTAGAGATTTTAGATGTACCTTTTCATTGTTTTTACTTAGTTTAGTGTGTTCCAAATATTCACTTCACTTTGCTTATCTGTAAGCTAAATTCATTTGCAGGTTTCAAAGCTCAAGACCTATTATGACTATGCAAAAAAGCAAGTTGGATGTTGCAGAAAAAAAAGAGTTTGATCCCCTTCCCCTCCAGCCCCCCATAGGTATGCAGATATTGTTACCAATCATGTTAGATTACAGGATGGGTCTGCAATCATTCAAATAATTCCACTTTAGTGGTTGCTATATAAATAAATTGCACTAAAGAGGGTCTAGGCAGTTGCAATTCAGTCATGTTGTACCAAGTTTCTATGAATGAGTTTACCTTTGATGACTTTTTATCCATTCACTTTTTTTACTTTTTGCGATCTATATCTACATGTTTGTTAGGTGCTAACTGCTTGTTTCTCTAATTACTATGACCACAGAATGAGGCCTGCTCATCCATCAACGTATTGCATTTGGCTGTCATGGCTGGCTTAACAGGAAAGTTGTTAGACCCCTTAACCTGCAGTTAAGCACAATGGCATCACTTGCTTCTTCGTTAAACAAATCCAAAGATGATCGCATTTCTCATGAATTTTAATTTCAAACATAATCCACTCAGACCAATATAGGTATATTTTTTTTCTCTCAACATAAGAGCATGTTCCTAACATTCTCCGACACCCAAACTTACCTGTTACAAAAATAGGTTGCCAAGAACATGTTACAACGATCTTTTGAAAGAAGAACTCACAGATTGTTGTTCCCTCATTTCCATGGGGTTTACCATGGGAAAGTAGTTTTAGATTGTGACCTCACTATTATCTATTTTGTTGCAGGTTCATGGGAAATGCTCTTTGAATTCCGCTAATAACTGAGGTATGCATGAGTTCGAGATCTGATAACCTATTTGTACCAATTAATAGATCAAGCTTTTCCCTATCTTTGGAAATAAATCTTTTTGCTATAAATCTTTTAGGAGCAGTACAACATGATCAGTTTAGTTTTCATAATTATCTCAGATTTTCATTCTCCAATTGCTTTTCATTATATGAAATAAAGTGATGGTTGTCTCGCAGAAATATAAATCTCAGCTTAAACATGTTAAGGTTTCAGTGCTTATATGAGATAAAATGTAGTGGTTAGCTCCCTTTTTCAAGCAGCTGTAAATGTGCTATACAAACATGGCGGCCATGATTTTTTACAGCTAATTTTGCTTACAATGAAAGATCCTGCTTTTTTACCCCTAGGTGCTGATGGTAGTTGACACTCTATGATGCCTGATCATATTAAACAAATCTAAACCCTCTCTCCTTTCATGATGATTTCCTATCTATATCTCTTACTGGAGTTTACATTTCTTCTTTATGAATAGGCAAATGCTTCATGGTACATATAACAATGATGATTCTATTTATTAAGGTCAGCTTTATCCCTAACCCCTCTCCCCCTTTAGAATTTTTTCAATAACAATGCTAATTTTTCTTATCCTCCTGCTTACTGCGATATATTGCTGCATTTTAAAAACATACACCGGATATGATGATAAGGTCATTAGAAGCTATTTGTTGTTGTCTACAATGGTAAAAAAAGATGAAGTAATATTCCGTCGTGTATTCCGGTTTACATCTTTGTGCTTTTAATTAGGCCGCCATCAGTACGCAACAATTTTGTTTATGATTTCAGATTTATCTTGTGTAGCCTTACTTCATACCTCACGCTCCGTTGCCATGTATAAGTCAACCTATGCTCGGTTACTGTGTTTTTTCTGCTTCACTTTGCCAAAAGAATGTGCTCAATTTTTGATTTGCACTGAATAGGCTACGTTGTCACGGGGAATTTTTATTGTTGTGCCAAACAAAAAAAAATGTTCTTGTCAAGGGCCTTAGTATCTAGGGTAGGTGGCCCTTGGCTACGCAGCCAGATTCGTAGCCTCGGTCCGTCTTCTCCTCCGGTGAGGTTTTACCCCTCTTCCGAAGGCTTGAGAGTTGTTGAGAGGAGGAAGAATATGACAATGTTCTTTCTTGATTGATTCTCAAAAGTGCCGAGTACAAAGGCTTAATAGCCAGGCCGGTGCACAAGAAGGGAAACAAACCCCTAATTATGTGGATCTCCAACTAATTCTATTGCCTAACTTAGCCACTAAAATCCCGGCTGCCACGGCCCGATCGGCTTTGCCTCTTCCAGCTGCTGCCGCAGCGCTCTGACCCTCTCGGCCGCGCGCCTCACATCCCCGGCACACCTCCTGCGTGTGTAGGGGAGACCCCACATGACATCTCTCCCCCTCGACTCTCGGCTCGTCCTCGAGCTGAAATGCGAGTGCTTGGCGATGAAGTCCTCCCAATCTTCCCACGTGGCGGCGAGGAGCCGGCTGTCCCTTCCAGGCGCACCGGCACCTCCTTGACACCCCCGGCGAGTCGGGGAGCGCACCACTGTTCGGGTTCAGGTACCACCGCCCCATGCGGCGGCTTCGGGCGGCTCGGCGTCGAGTCGGGCGGCGCGCCCCCATTTCTTCGGGGAGACCCACATGGAACACATCATGGATCTTGGCACGGGGAGGAAGGGCGTCTGCAGGCTGGCTGCATCGTTGATGATTTCCGTGACGCGGTGGGGCCGAAGAACCGGGGTTGCGGCTTCCCCTTGGGCGCCAAGGACATGGATGCCACCGGCCGGTTGCGTGGCGCGGCGGGACCCAATCCCCGCGTTGTAGGACACCGCCGGTGCTTGTTGTCGTAGAACCTCTTCTCGCACCGCTTGTGCTTGCTCCGGCGGTGGCGCACATCCTCCAGGGAACGCCTCGCGCTCCGCCATCGCCGTGGCCACCGCCGCCACGGGGTGTCCCCCACCTCATAGGATCTGATCGATGGGGGATGCGGGCCGTACACCACGTGGAACGGTGTGTCGCGGAGAGACGCATCGATACGCCGTGTTAATGCGTGTACTCCGCCCATGGCGACCACCGGAGCCACTCGCGCGGACGATTGCGGTGAAGCGGCAGAGGTACATGGCGATCACCTTGTTGGCTGCCTCCGACCGAGACTGCGGATGGAACGTCGATGTCATGTGCGGCTTGGTGCCCATGAGCTGCATCGGCTCTTGCCAAAACGTGGAGGTGAAGATGACATCACGATCGGAGACGATCGGCCCGGGGCATCCCGTGGAGGCGGACAATGTCGGAGAAGAACGCTCGTGCCACCGTCTCGAGTGCGGGTGAGCGGAGGAATGAAGTGGGCGTACTGGCGAAACGGTCCACCACGGTCAAGATGACCGACTTGCCGCCAAGCACCCACGGTAGAGCCTCGATGAAGTCCAGGCCGATGTCTGTCCACACGCCCGACGGAACCGGTAGTGGCAAGTCGAGCAAGCACGAACAAACTCCTGTACCACGCGGCGCATGTCGGTGAAGTGGAAGTCCCGACGAAGACGATGGAGGGTACGCCGCGCCCCTCGTGGCCATCTCCATGTCTGACCGCCATGATCTCACGAAGAAGGGGTGACGGCGGGCGGCACGAAGAGGCGCCGTCGTAGGTGACCAGGCCGTCAACGAGGGCCCAAGGAGCACCGCGGGAGCCGGTACCCGCCTCTTCCTTGAGGGCGACCGCAACAGATGGCCCTCCCGTTTCTGCCGCGGCTTTTTGATGTAGTCAAAGCGCGGCCGATATGGCGAGCACCACACCTTCCGGCGTGTCACGGCGAGACAAGGCGTCCACAACCGCGTTCTCGGCGCCCGGCTTGTACTCCACGCGAAATCAAACCCCAACGGCTTGCCCACCCAATGATGTTGGGGGATGGTAGCGAGCCGAGCCGGTCGAGGAGGAACTTAAGGCGTAGTGGTCGGTGCGGACGGTGAAGCGGCGCCCCCACAAGTACGGCCGCCCGGTGACGGACGGCGTGGACAAGGCCAATGAGCTCCCGCTCATATGCGGCGAGGAGCGGTGCGGGGCGCCTGAGGGCCGGCCGAAGAAGGCGATGGGGTGGTCGCCCCGATCGACACCGCCCCAAAGCCGTGAGTCGACGCGTCGCGCTCGACGATGAACGGCTTGAAGTCCGGGAGCGCGAGGACGGGCGCCGATGTTCTGGGTTGTTTTCCGCGCCGTGAACGCCCGCGGTTGCCTCCTCGATCCACGAAGCCCTCCTTCTTGAGGAGCGCCGCGTCGGGCGCCGCAATGACGCCAAAGTCGTGGACGAACTTGCGGTAGTACCCCGCAAGGACCAAGAAGCCCCTGACCGCCCGCGCCAAGCCGGGCCGCGGCCAATCTCGAGACCGCCTCCACCTTGGCCGGATCCATGGACACGCCGGACGCCGAGATGGCGTGGCCCGTGCGCCACCGATGGTACGGCGAACGCGCGCTTGACCGCTTGACGAAGAGGTTGTCTTTGCCGCAAAGACGGTTAGCACGCCGCGAATGTGGTGCAAGTGGTCGACCCATGAGGAATCAGAGATCAAAATGTCGCCAAAAACACCAAAACAAATCGACGGAGAAAAGGCCGGGAGGGGCGCCGTTCATCGGGGCCGGAATGTCGCCGTAGCGTTGCACAAGCCAAACGGCATGACGAGGAACTCGTAGAGGCCGTCGTGGGTACCGGAAGGCCGTCTTGTGGATGTCCTCCGTCTTCATGCGCTCCCGACGGTACCACGATCGCAGGTCCAACTTGGTGAAGAAGCGTCGCGCCGTTGAGCTCGCCGTCCCGGCTCGTCGGCGACGACGGTATCGGGAAGGCGTCCTGACGGTGGCGCGTTGTTCCTTGTAGTCGGCGCAACCGCCAGGAGCTGTCCGGCTTCTTGATGAGGATGACCGGGGGCGAACGCCGAAGTCGCCGGGCGGACGATGCCCCGGGCCATCATCTCGGTTACCTCGTCTCTCCAACTTGTCCTTGTGCGCCGCGGTACCGATATGGGCGGACAGCCACCGCCGCCGCGCCCGGCTTGAGGACGATGGCGTGGTCGCGAGCACGCACGGTGGCAGCCCCGTCGGGGCAGCGAAGACGTCGGCGAAGGCCCCCCACCGTCGAGGAGGATCACTTGCCGCTGCCGCCGTGAGGCGTGGAGCCGGACGGTCGCCACGCCCGTCGCCGGACCGCCCTTGCCGCCGTCGCTCGAAGGACATGGTGCGCGCCTGGAAGTCCCACGCGATCCGGCCCAAGGTGACCAGGCCGGTGTCCCCGGGACCGAGATCATAGCCGGCGAGAGGCATGATGAAGAGGTCCATGGCGAACTCGCCGGGCGATGACGAGTGGCGCCGCGGATGACCCCGGGGCACGGGATGCGCTCCCGTTGGCCACTGTTGCGCTGTCAAGCGAGGACGAGGCCGGATGGTCGATCCGTGCGGCGTGCGCCTTCCTCCCCAATGAAGTTATGGGTGGACCCGTGTCAAGAAGGGCCACCGGCGTCGCCGCTCCCAGTCCACCTTAACCTTGCATGGTGTCGCGGATGGGAATGCCCGCCACAGCCGCAAGGAGAAAGACTGGAGCGGCGGCGTCGGGGGTTAGGTCGGCGGCGGCGATACCGCTCCTCGTCGGTGATGGTGACGCCCGTCGACGAAGAAGATGCGGCGACACACCGGTTGTGACCCGGGGAATACTTCGGTTGCAATTGTAGCACAGCCCTAGGCGACGCCGTTCCGCCTCGCTCCTCGTTGGACGGCCTCTTGATCGGCCGACCTTCAAGCCGTGTCTTGCCGCCGCCCGATGGGAGGAGCAGGGGGGACAGGCCGCACGGGGGGGCGGGCGAGGCGGTGCCAACGGCCGCGGCCCAGGAGCGGGGAAGGGCACGGGGGGCGCCCGGCCCCGGCGCAGCAGCCAGCGGATGTCGACAACACGCGCTCCGCTCCATGACCTCCACTTCCCGCGCCAAACTCATGGCCACCTGCGAGGGTTTGTGGGTTGTGGAGGCGGACTTGGTTCTTGATTGGTGGTAGCAGCCCCCTGGTGAAGAGTTGAACCCGCCGGGCTTCCTCCAACGGACCGGCGCGGGGCGGGCGCTTGGAACCGGTCCCGGTACTCCTCGACCGTGCCCGTGCGCCGGCATTCAGCAAGCTCAAACAGCGGTGCTGATCGCAGCGGTGGCCCGTAGCGGAGGTTGAGGAGATCCTTGAAGCGCCGCCATGTTGGGACGCCTTCGTCCTCCTCGGACCCTGCATGTACGAGTTGGGCCTTGTCCTCCAAATTGTAGGAGGCCATCCACACCTTCTCCTCCATGATCCGCTGTTGGTGGAAGTACGACTCGCAGCGGTTGATGAAGACGAGCGGATCGGACTTGCCGTCGTAGCGGGGGAAGTCCATCTTCTGGAATCGAGGGGGCCGATCGGTGTGGTGCTGCCCGTCGTGGCCGCCGCCCGGCGCCGATCGCCTGATGATGACGACGACTTGTCCTTCTTCATCGTGTCGATATCGGTCTGCATGTTGGTGATCTTGCGGTGAGTCCCTCGATCAGTTTGGCGAGGTCGGCGATCGTGGGCTCGGCCATGGCGCTGGGTTGGGATGAGGCCGAGGTGGGAGAGGAAGGGTGGCTGGCGGCTGTGGTGGGTGCGGCAGATGTAACAGCGGCGGCGGATGCAAATGGATGAACTGGAAGAATCGGATCGACGTGACCGTGATACCAGGGTTGTCAAGGGCCTTAGTATCTAGGGTAGGTGGCCCTTGGCTACGCAGTTCGTAGCCTCGGTCCGTCTTCTCCGGTGAGGTTTTACCCCTCTTCCGAAGGCTTGAGAGTTGTTGAGAGGAGGAAGAAGATGACAGTGTTCTTTCTTGATTGATTCTCAAAAGTGCCGAGTACAAAGGCTTAATAGCCAGCCGGTGCACAAGAAGGGAAACAAACCCCCTAATTATGTGGATCTCCAACTAATTCTATTGCCTAACTTAGCCACTAAAATCCCGGCCTGCCACCTGGCCTGACCGGCTTGCCTCTTCCAGGCCTGCTGCACGCGCTGCAGCCCTCTCGGCCGCGCGCCTCACATCCCTGGCACGCCTCCTGCGTGTGTAGGGGAGACCCCACATGACAGTTCTTCATGAGCTTGTTGCCCTATTGTTCCCATTCGTTCATAGAAAATTTCCCATCCTTTGGTGCTGTACTCTATTGGCAATAACTACAATTACCTCTTAAAAAAAAGCTTCCACATGATCTATTATTTTTGGTTTCACATAATTGTTCAGTTTTCCCATCCTATCAAAGTCCAAAAAAACATTCCATGTCTGTTTGAGTACTAAGGAAGTGAATCATAATTAACTGAATGACTAAGGTTTACGAGCTGCAAAGGTCAGGAAAAATATGGCAATGACCTCTCAATATTGACTCGAAAAGTCTTGGTGAGTTCCTGGCTGTCTTCTCATTTTCCTTTTTTATTTAGGTACAGTCTGCTATGTGCATACCATGACATCCTTATGATTAGTTTTACACCCATTTTAGATTGGTATCTTTGGAATGTATAACCCATTCTCCTTTATACTATTATACAGTGTGAGAATAGATGATAGTTTAGTCTCTCTATTTTCTGATTATAAAACGCTCACAGTAGATTAGAGCCCAGAACAGCCTATAAATTACTGAAACAATTTATATGCAGATGGAGTTGTTCACCTGTACTCTGCAAGCTCTCAATGTTGCTTTTGCCCATGTCAGTTCCTATACAATCATCCTTCTGGAACAGTCTCAGCTACTATTGTCTAATATGCCTGCCTCTCAGATTGACAGAACTGAATTGAAGCTATATGAAACCTTGACCGCTGCTAATAAATTATACCTTTCGAATTTCAGCTTCCTGCTGCTACAGAGACATACTTTTAGATTTGCAATGCATAGTTAATTAGTTACTTACAGAGGTTTACATAACTGCTTTCGTTTCATTTCTTTTCTTTTTATGTGAACCTCACTGGTTTCATTTCTTGATCTATTAGTTCGCATATACAGAACTTGCCAATGTCTTGTTTCAGATAGTACAAAATTGTTTCATCCCCTATCCATCTCGATCGTCTGTTCAATCTTAATCTTTTCTTCTCTCAGGTCCCAGAGGTGGAGGACGCCGAGGTGGTTCCCCGAAATGACAGGTGGCGAGGACCTACACCAACCCCTTCTTCACATCTGCTCGCCTGACCGGCGTCAATTGCCAGGTATGTTGCTGCCACCTTTTTCTCTCATCCTCGCCCTCACCCTTTCTAGCTCTAACGTCACCAATTTTACTCCCTTTTTTGGGTGTGAATACACGATCGATTGACAGCCTCACATAGTGTAATCACAATTGTTTATTACTGGTGTTGTGTATTTACTAATCACAGTTACCTGAAACACTACCTCAAAGCATAACCCTTGGATTTTCTCTCAGCATGTATGGAAAAACTTTAAAAGTGATAACAACTCCAATTTGCTTCTTCTAAATGCCATTGTCACAAAAGGTGTCCATCAATTACAGGAACATGATACTTATCTGTAACCAATATATTTCTATCAGTGATGTCACAAAAATGAGAAGCCTTTTGTTTTTTGGAGTTTGTTTTATCGTCTACCTGCTTCACTTTCTATTTTCGTCTTATTAGCAAACAATTGCTGATTTATACTTTCACGCAATGTGTTTTCCTTTGGCAGGACCCATCTGCCTTGAGTATCATCATCTAATTGAAAAGCTTGATTGGTTCGATAGGGAATGTATCCCTCAACATGTTGTGCATGCACGAGGAGTCAGTGCCTTTGAGGTCTCTCATGACGTCTCTCACCTTACATGAGCTGATTTTCTCTACTGATACCCCAGAGGCACCACCTACATGATGTCTCTTGTGAATGCACCAAAGTGTGTCCACCACAACAATCACCGTGAAGGGTTCATAAACTTAATATACAAAGATGACGAGGTAGTATGTTCTTTGGACTTCTTTCTCTTACATGCAAGTGACAAGTAACATGTGGGAGTTCTTTTATAACACTTATATAAGGTCCCTATTCCTCCCCGTGTTCCAACAGGCTCCCATGAGAAAGTGTGCATTGTAATATCATTTAACATTAACATTTTGGATGTATATTTGACTCTTTTGTTTGCCCATACTGCGTTCGATGGCCGACATGTTCTCTGTATTCAAATTCACTTTTGTGTCCAGTGTCCACCGAACACGCGCAAGGGCACGCGCTGATGCTTCATATGATTTTAGAATGTGCACCCATACTGTTTATCCACACGCGTATCTACATCCATGATCTGGTTACCTTTATTTTTTCTGAAAATTATGACACGTGCTTCAACACCAGTAGCCATAGTTCAGTAATAGTTTGGTATAATGTGTTAAATTGGGAAAACATATTACTGAGTCAGGAAAATAGTTTGATATAACCATTCTGGAACTATGAGTTAGCATGGATAAAATGTTTAGAATGCTAGAAAGAAGCATAGATAAAACTCAGCTTGAGCTCATGCTAAATTTTTCAGCAATGATGATGATGCTATTGTGATTTTCAATAGTACAGAGGAGCACAATACCTTATTAGTTAGTGCCCTGCAACCTTGTAGTATTATTCTGCTACTTTCAAGATTAGTTTGTGTAGTACAAAGTGTATGAGTCACAATGTGTATTTTCCGAGCAATATCACGGAAATTTTGTAGTGTCGCACAAAATAGACCTTTTGCCTTTTACTACTTTAGTCTATGCCATTTCAATTTAATGATATGACCTGCTGGCTGCTATGTTATTTATCTATTAGATCTTTACTGAAATGTTTTACTTGAGGTGGTGTTATCTGGATAGAGCTGCATCTAGGTCAGTACTAAGATGTTCTTGAATCATCTATGACACTTTCACTAACTGCAGGTTTCATGCTCACTAATATGTTCCTCAACCTAGAGGAGGTCAGAAATTGATTGGTGTTGCTGGCAGTCTTGCATATGTGGACACCTAAGGTTCTACTAGGAAATTACTCGCAAAGGTAGATATATGGGCTGTTGGGGTGCTTCTGCATGTTGACAGTCTTCCATTCCAAGGAAACTTTGTCTAAGCTATAAACTCTGTAGAAGCATCTTTGATGTTATAAAGACGGTCAGACTTTTTTTTTCTAATCAAACATATTTTCTCATTGTAGGATCCAGCCATAGGAGATAGCAATGGCCCTGGCGTCGAAATCACCATCGAGCAGATCCAAAAGGTGCTCCTTTCGCCCTCACTTTCTGTCTTCCCGGTTCATGATATGATTCTCAGTTGTTGCCCAACCATGATCTAAAAAACACCCAGAGGTCAGCTTGACCAATGGGCCGCTTGGATTGAATTGAAATGCAATGTCTCGATGCTTATAAGGGGTGGCTGCTGCTTATATAGAGCAGGGCCTCTACCAACTACTCCCTAGAGCATATTCTTGCATAAAGCAAGATGCTTAGCCTACTTGGAAGCCAAGGCAGCTCATGATCAATTTGAGAGCCAAGACATCCCTACTTTGTAAAAGTAAATTGCAGAACAGTAAGATACAAGTGCTAGTGATAGGGATTAACCACTGTCATAAGTTGTCCCTTTGCTTGCCATCGGATGCTTGTAGCAATTTGGTCCAGAACTCTAGATCTGGCCATCCTCATGTTTTTCTAATTTTTATGTTTGCATTGCTATTTTGCTCAGTTCTCAACCCAGCTTCACTATTTTTTGACGCATCCTATTTAGTTTGGGATTTTTTTTATGTATCGACTCCTAGGTTAGTACCTAAGGTCAGAACATGCTCAGTTCTTAACCCAGCTTCACCATTGCCTCAAATCCGTTGGTTTCCAGGGGTTGTAGTTTGATTTTTCTGTTTTTTTTTCCTCTTGGGACCGAATTGGGTTTTCCTCCCCGCGATACAAGTGTTCCACAACATCGCCCACACGAGGCATTAGTCATTAGATTGGTTCAGTAGTGTTTACCTTGCCGTTTCGTGTTTATCTGTAGAACACAGCATATATAGGTGTCAGACTTTGGGTAACTACTGCTGTAATGCTGGGATTGCGATGTGATCTGATGGCTCATGTGTCACAAACTTGAGACCTTTTGTTATCAGGGAGCTAGAGGTTGTAGTCACACCATCTAAAAGCTCCTATATCTATCCAGTAGTGACATGTAATGCCTGTTACTGTAAGTGGCATTTTTTTTGGCTGTTAGCTACTGCTTTACTGCCTGCATTTAATTGTTCTACTACTACTTTTAGGTTACAGTTAGTAAGAAAGCCTGCTCGATTTGCTTCAAATGCTGAAAAAAAATCCAAATTTTAGGATCCTTAATTTTAGTTTATGAACAAAGCATGCATTATTTATGAAACTGCTGGAGATAGGAAGTGTAATGGGGGTTTTCCTGAGATTCTCTTTGTGAGAATTTCATTGTGGTGGGTGGTCTAATGCAAAAGATAGATGTTTTAGCAATTAAAAATTTATGTATCTAGGAGAGGTTTCGGCTTTACCTCTTGGACACGCTTGAAAGGAGAGTGATTTTCATTTTGCTCTGAGGCAAGGTATAATTTGAGTGTAAATTTCCAAACCATAATCACTCAGGGACCAAAATTTGAAATTGTCCTGTACTCTGGTTTCTCACATAGTTGAACAGTGCCATTCCTTTGACAATCAACAACATATATTCTATAGTCCTACTGTGGGAGAGTGGTTGGCGAAACACTACCACCATGATTGATTTTGCTATCCAAGTAATTATTCCTCATAGAGGAGAAGAACCAGATTGATTTTCTGATGATTTATAGTTGCAGCTAACATGTGTTATGATGGTTTAATATATTGATCTACTACAGCTCCTTCTATTCTCTAAGGGTCTCGCTGTTGCTTGAAAATTCAAGGCTACTTGGCTACTTGCCTTCAACTTGATGAAGATCACCTCCAATAAAGTGAATTCCCAGAGAAGGGCCTCCAGGACTGTCTGGTGAGACGTACATACCATTTGTATTTCATAAACAGAAAAGCGTATCCAAAAAAGCTAGAATGTCAAGTAGATGTGGTCATGTGGCGTCCATAGATGTTAACTTCTGAAATGAATTGGGGCAATATTTACTTTGTTAAATTTGCCAGTGAGAATAAAATGGATCTTGATGCTTATCTCAGTGAGCTTTCTGTTGCTTATCTCAGTGAGAAACTAATCTAATTCAGTGCTACTGATTTGTCATGCTTATTGGTCCTGAATCATCGCCTAAACATTTTGCAATTTATAATGTGTAGACTGAATCAACATACTACGACTGATTGGTTTCTACTATTTTGTTCAGCTGTCCAATATTGGTTGTGTCATTCAGAAATTTGGTATAGTAATTGCAGACTATAAAAAATAATGCCTTAGACAAGCTGACAGTTGTTTGGACAATTCAATTAACATGTGAATTAGTGAACTTCATAGTTATCTGCTCTTCCATTTGTGAAGGAATACATTGAGGAATTAAAAGCTCACTTTTTTGTTCTGATTGCTGAATACTGCGCCTTCACCAATTGATGAATAGTTACCGCATATATGGTAAATTGCTTTTGTTGCTTATGGTAAAGCTGGAGCTCATGATTTGTACTGAATTTTAGGTTGGTTTTGTTGCCATTTTGTTTTGCCGTAAATGATGGTATTCACTCAGGATCCAAGCCCCAAAGATACAGCAGCGATGGACATTAACCGATGCACGATATGATGATGGCCACGCTAGGAGCAGCAGCTCAACTGCAAGCCATTCTCATCGAGGCTCGTACTGTTCAGATGGTTCTTTAGCAGTGCTGGTTCTATCGACATAGTCATCTCTGCAGTTGTGTCCCAAGATCACATCCTGCACTCTTTTGCTACACTTGACACGCTCCATGTCAGCATAGCTTATTCAGGCTAAACATAGTTTACCATTGTTGCTTCATTATTGTTATATTTTTTTTCCTCTAATACAGAAATAGACCTATTGACAAGGGTCCAAGTGACAAATTCTGGTAACTATTTGTAGATTCGGATTGTGTTGTTGTCGACCTATCTGAACCAAAATGTTCCAGGTTCGGTTTTGTGTGCCACATTTTCTCTTGTTTCTCAATTGACTGAGGTCTGCATGATACATATATCTGCATAATCGTTGGTTTTTTAAAACCACTAGCAACGCATTGACCTATATATTCCCCAAAAGAGAGAATATCTCTATTTGTTTCCGTAATGAATTCTTTTCGTAATATTTGTGGAGCTGCCGTTCTACAGAATGGTGGTGGAGCTGCCATAACACATAATCATCCTAATTGAAAGTAATTGCAAGTTGTACACCCTAGCACGGAATGAGAAAACATCACCATAATACAAATCATTTAGAATCCATTAACATCATCCAAACAAAAAGGGTGTTGCCACTCCAAGAAAGTAAACATTGCTACATTTGAGACCCTACACGAGCTGAGCATGACAAATGAACCTGACAAGAAAGCTGTTTGCCACGCCCCTAAAAAGACTATCACAACAGTCACGAGCTGATCTGGCAAGAAACAGCTGATAGTCTACTCAGCATCAGGATCAGGGAAATGAACCTGGGTCGACAACAGATCGCAGACATCCTCGAGCACGGACGGGAGACGTGCCTGAAGCCAAGCAATGTCTTGAGTACCTTCCAGTACCAGATAAGCGGTATTCTTTACCACTTGGCCCACCTTTTCAACTTTACCTCCTTTGCCTAAGAGGACATCCTCCTCATCAAGCGATTCGACTCGTCCTTCGACTATTGTCTTAACGTCCTTCGCCAGACTTATGAGCACAGTTCCTGAATTCATCAGGAGTACGAGGGTTTTCAGCAAGCCCTCTTCCAGCTTGGCCTCCTGAACAACGAGGAGGGGATACAGATCATCCTTGATATAGTTGAGCTCCAGAGCCATGTCTGCCACGAGCGAGAGGAGATCTATCTGGGGGCATTTCCAGCACCTCAACTCAATCAGGTTGCCCATCTGGGGGCATTGACCTGACCTTTCCCCGGAACTCTGCTCAATCAGGTAGCGGAGGAGTGCACACGAGTCGCTCGCTATGCGCACGGACTCCAGAGAGACGAGCTTTATAAGCATGATCTCTTCGGAGCGATACTGAAGGCCTTGGAGCTCGGCATGGCAGGAGATGAGTACGTGGACCATCTTTTCCTTTTGGCGGCGGCGAGACGGAGATGGTGCGGCGGCGGCGAGACGGAGATGCGGCGGCGGCGAGACGGAGATGCGGCAGCAGCGAGGAGATGGTTTTCCTTATGGCGGCGGCGAGAAGGAGGTGGTGCGGCGGCGGCGAGAAGGAGATGTAGTGGTGGGTGGTGGTGGCTGCTTCGGCGAAGACGAGGAGGGTTGGTGGTTGTTGCGGCGGCGATATGGATCTAGCCAGCCGCTGTTTAATATATATAGGCCTATGGATGGGGGCGATTTGTTTTCTACCGTTAGATGGGATTTAGGGTTTCTTCGGTAAGATTGCCTCCACCGTCGGATCAGATTTGAGGTCTGGAGTTCCGGCCCAACCCCTCCAAAACCCGATGTCCGCCGACCACCCCGTGTTTTCAGCCCGTTTAGTGTTTCAGCCCAATTCAAGCCCAGCTGTTCCCCTTCGCTTGCGGCTCGTTTCTCCCGTGCGGCTCGTTCTCCCATGCGACGACGGCAGTTTCCTCTCCGGCATTTTGCGGCGTCGGGCTGTTTCCCCGTGCGGCGGCTTCCTCTGCACGAGCAGCAGCGAAGACATCACACACGCGACTGCACGATCTCCTCCTGCGAGCGAGATCTCACCACCGCAGCGGCGCCGCGGCCTTGGCGGGAAGGTACTACCAGGGGCAGGGCGGTGGCGGGGGTGGGGGCGTGTCCATGGAGGTAGTCAGCACGCCGAACCAGGAGCTGGCCCTCACCAACTGCGCGTACGTCTCCCCCGCGGACCTCCGGCGCTTCCCCAACGGGCTCGCCCTCGTCGCCGACGCCTGGGTCTTCACCCTACGATATCCTTTTGTAGATGGTCTCGTAATCTATCGTCTGCTCAGTTTATTCTGAGATCTCTGTCGCACCAGCCTGCCTGGCGCTTTGATCTGGTCTGGTAACCTGAGTTTGAATCCTCTAGGTCTACGGAATTCCGTGTTGGTGTCTTGATTTCGGTAGCATATTTAAACTTTGGTAATCTCGTGGTGATGACCGGCAAATTCGATTGTACTGATATTTTGGTCCTTGTTAAATTTGTCTCAGCAGGCTTCCTACATTTATAGCCTTGGTAATTGTTAGTGGAACGGTTTGGTCTGTTTTATGCCATTTAGTTGCACTGGAAAAGCCTTGAATGATTAATCAACTTAGAAATGAACCTTCGTTCATTCATTGACTAATGATCTGTTTCCTAATCATATTTGCATGCTAATGTTATACTACTATTGGTCAGTCTAATCTTGTGTTCAGGTGTAGGGCTTTGTACTCAGTTCACCAGTGTGACCTTTTGGGTATTGTGGCCTGGAAATCTAGTTATTTTAAAATAACATAGCATTGCTTTAATTTTGAGAACAGCTGAATCCTATTCAGACCTGATAATATCATGTATTGTCCTGCCTAATTAAGTGGTTTTACCTTTCTCTTATGTTTGATCCTTAACGAATATCCACTGACCACAATGCAGTGGTCGCATTGCCTTGAATGCTATTCAGCGTTGGCAGGCAAGGTTTCAGCTGGGGATTCTGTTACTGTTAGCAGGTTTGAAGTTTACCTGTCCACTGAAATGAATATTTTTATGATATAATGTCTTGCCTTACTGTTTGCATTGATTATTTGTTGTCCAGTTTTGTGCCCCCCGATGATTTCAAGTTGGCTTTGCTCATTGGAGCTAGAGTATGCCAAGGCAAGAGCCAACCGAAATCAGGAGGTAAGCTATGACTGTTTGTGATGCGGATCTTACTAGTGCTTGATCCGTGTCGTCTCATATTCATTGTCTTGGCTTATCAGCTGGATGCTGTTGTGCTTGCCCAACAACTCCGTAAGAGGTTTCTGGACCAGGAACGAGAGTATCGGTTACTTAATTTCTTTGACTAGCGCTCTTTTCCTTTCTGTTAACTTTAAAGTGTATGCTAATTATTTGGCCGATTCGTTGGGGGTTTCAGGGTCAGTTAAGTCTCTCTACCTCCATTACTGCCGCTGCCTGCGCCGTGTCGACCTCAGAAACATCGGGGTGCCCAACCTTAGGAGCTTCACCGTCGTCGACTGCTCCCGCACCACCGAGCTCCAGGTCCCTGTTGTGCCCCACCTCCGGTCGTTCCGCTTCAGCGGCACCTTCCTCTAGCAACATCCTCTCTGGCGCTAAGGGCTCCCTTGAGCATCTCTACCTCTGCTCTGGCGGGCTGGAGACCGGCCTTCCCGCCACCAACTTGCCCTACGCAGTTCCTCGCCTGTCGAAACTCACTGTCCTCACCCTCTGCAGCATTGCCCTCCAGGTTTGCTCAGGCGTCTGTGCCATTTCCTTTCAGCACATTTCACTGCCTCATGAAGGAATTTACATGAAAGAGCCTGTAAATTATGGGAACGACAGGAAGGAATTGGTTTGACAGCATGGTTGTATGATAAAAATTTTAGGATCATATTGGTTTTGAGCCCTAGGATTGTGGATTTGGCTCATGTATAATCTTTGATGTTGAGGTTTTAACTATTGAAAACAGGTATGTCTCTGAACCCTATTTGTGAATCACCATGAAAACTAACCTATCTTTGAATCACCATGACAGCATGGTTGTTTGAATAAAATTTAATGGGAGTTGATATACATGAAAGAGCATGTGAACTATTGGAACAACAGGAAGGAATTGGTTTGACAGCATGGTTGTATGATTAAAATTAAATAGGATTTTATTTTACATGAAAAAAAAGCCTGTGATTTATGGAAAAACCAGGAAGAAATTGGTTTTAGATTATAGATACCAATTTGTATCTATAAATATCTGTGAACCGACTTTTCTGGATATTATTTATAAAAATTTAATTGGAATTTAGAAATAGCATTATGGAACTCTTGAAAGCAGGTTTGTCTCATAACCATATTTTTGAACGACCATGGCTGTCTCTGGATCACCATAGCCGTGTAAAAAAAAATATAGCTCTTTATTTATAGGAAACGACCTGTTATAGTTTACAAATAGCCTGTCCATATGACATGTAGTACTCCCTGTTTCAGTCTATATTACTGAAAAAAATTGTCGTGCAGTGTCATTCCCAAAAGTGACTGTGGAACACCATAAAGGGCAAATTGAACTATTTATTTTTTTGATATTTTTTGGTTCTGTAGATTGCAGATTGGGAACAAACCTGGGGATTTTTATCCTGAACAAACCAAAACACTATCTGATGTTTGGTTGGTTCAATTTAGTCTTCCATTAGATGTTTGTTTTGTGGTCTGTTGAAACATGCATCATAGAGGGAGAATTTACTACCTGAAGTATAAGGATTAAGGAGGTCTCCACCCCCCCCCGCCCCCGTCTCATGTGTTTGGACGGTTGTGGCTTAGGTACCATGGTGATTGGAGGACCGAAACACAGATGGTAGTGTCGATGCTTGCACTGGCTGGAGACTGTCAGCCTGCTCATGCATGCTGAAGCCCAGGAGAAGCTAGAATGTATCGGCCTAAGTTCGTTGATTCTTTTGTCATGGCTTTTTCAGTGCCCTCTTGGGAGTTTGGCCTTGATGTTGAGGACTACCTGACAGGTTAGTGTCTCTGTAAGTTTGTATACTACTTCTTCACTGTGCTTTTATACTTTGTTAAAAATTGATGCTAGCCAGTCATGAGTGGTTTTGCACAAGGACTGTACAATGAAAATTTCCTGATCAATCTCCTCTAGATTCAATGTTTCTGAAAATCCTGATGCAACTAGACTTGTTTACCATGTTACTGTCATCAGTTACTTATTGCTTGAAATGCTATAACTACTGCATGATTGTCATACAACTACTGCATGATTGTCATACAATTCTCATCTGTAATCTCGAAGGAACATCTATCTAAGTAAGCTGCTAACATAATTAATTCACATGTTTCATTTGAAAAGGCTTTTTCTAAGATGCTAATTGCCATATGTTTTCCATTAGTTGCTCCTTTCGATAAAGTAGAATATGCCCTGTGGAAATTCAAGGACGGACCATTCTTCCTTGGTCATTTCAGTCTGGTATGTCCCTTAACACTAGGAATCATTTTAATCCCGGCAGCATGATTCAAAATCAAATCTCTATGAGAAAGAGTTCATATTGTGAATGCGGGCTTGGGTGGGCATATGTTTTCGTCATGTTCTGTAATCTAATAACAGGTGGACACTGCATATGTGCCATTCATCGAGAGGGCTCAGATACTCTTTACCAGCGTAAAGAACTATTATATCACAAAGGGCAGATTCAACCTTGAGAAGTTCATCGATGTAATTCAGACGGATGGACATTGAATAGGCTAAAGGTTTATGTTTGTAGAACATTCACCCCGAGATAATGCCTGAATGCACGTTCAAAACTGAAATGGAATTTTGTTTCATTGCCACTGTATGATTAACCCTTTACGTTTACCAAATTAATAGCTGCGAAGAGTTGCCTTGGGGGAGACTAGGGATTAGTTCTTCCCTTGAAATGTCACCTCCCTTTGTATAGAGAGGAATCCCTGATCCCCTAATATCCAGTCAAATCTAAACAAATCATATCTAATTAACATGGAAAGGCCGGCTTGCTGTCTGCCTAACTGCCACCCCACAACAACGACATTCCACTCAAAACTGCATATATATTTTTGTTCTTTAGACTGAATTAAATGTGATTGCTTGAGTTAAATTTTCACTTCCTGAAGGAATGATAATTGTTTCAACTTTTCTCTGGAATACTCTTGGTACAACTTCTGTGAGCAAGGGTTAGTGGGATCGCATACTGTTTAAGCTTCATTTTCTTGGACTATCAGTGCTTTATTTCTAGATGCTCAGCCCCGTATCCACTGCATGCACAGTCCTTTTAGTTGCTGCAATCACTTGCTTCCATTTATTACTTATTTCCATGTCGCAGCACCTCACAAGCCAAGCAAAAGCTCGATGTCAATCAAGTTGATCCAAATGATACTCAAAGCAAACAGCAAAAGAAACAGTAAGTGCTACTTGGTGTATCATTTCATTCACATCAAGGTCGAATGGACCAACAAAATGTATGCATGTCTCACTCATATCTCCTTGCCATATAACCATTTGCTGTGAGCCTATTAAATGGATCTACCATGTGAAAAGCTGATATTTCCAAGTCAAAACTATAAACAGTATCCGACTTTAATTTTCCAATCAAATAAAAATTCAATTAAAATGTGATCCAAAAAATCTGATAACCTATGGCCTTTGGTGCGTCCAATCTGTTGCATGGTTTTCTCCTGACAATTTAATCTGCTCACTCGACTTAGCTTGTCAGCTATTGGTGCAAATTTACATTTACCATTAGTTGACAGCTCTTATGCAAATGGTTGGATGGCAAAAAAATGTTGTCACACATTATTGTTCATTAGCTTACATATTTCTAGGGAGTTGATACCTGGTGTTCCATTCTTATATGGTAATGAAAAATTCATAACTATACAACGTACAGTTGTTTTTTATGCACAATCTATACAGTATTTTGTAATTGTCCTCAAATAAAAATATTCCTTCAAACTCCCGCAAAAAAAAGATATAGATATTAGCATATATTTACATTTTTTTTTCCTAATGCATTAATATTATCTAACATTTATAAAACAAAAATTCTTAATGCAGATAACTTCCAACTTATGACGCCTCAAGGACAAAATTTAAAGGATTATACCATCTATCAAAGTTTTCTCAAATAAATTATTAATATATGTTTTATTACATTACCACAGAATGTCACCCGTCCAACATATATTGATACTAGAAACAAAACAAAAACTGAACGAAATGAAACAGTTGAAAGTTGTTGTTTGTGCTTATCGGCTCCCGTGTGCACGTGTTCTTTTTTTATTGGATGGAAAAAGTCAGGCTGAAACACAGATAAAATCAGTCGAATGATAAGTAGACAGTTCCAAAAAATAATGAAAGAAAGAAAGAAAAGCCCAGGAAGAAACTGGGCCCTGGGAAGAAAAAAGAAAAAAATCAGTCCAAAAATTGGGCCGACGAGCAAAAGCCCAGGAAGAAGAAGAAACAATCATAAAAGCAAGGGGTAGCATGGACCAAAAGAGAATCAGCCCAACGGGCCCGGTCTTCGATCGACAGCATCGCATCCAAGCCTCCGTCGAGGTCGAGCAACTAGCATTCCCCACTATTCTCTCACTGAGACGTGAACCCTGTCATCCGCTACCAGTACCATGAGTAGTAGGAAAGCACAACCTGAGTACTCGACTTGGCGCCCACATGTCAATGGGACGTGTTGGCGGTCAACGGTGGTGACTAGCACCTGAGCGTGAGAGAATCGATGCGCATTTTGTGTCCTAGTCCAGATGGAATCTGCGGCGGAGCTGGTGGTGAGCGTGCACCGCGAGACCCTAAATCCCATCTAACGGTTCGCGGCAAGGCATGCGCACGCCCGATGGAAGAATTGCCATCGTCGACGGTGCCGGCCGCAGTGAAAGGTCCACAATGGGTGATGTTGACTCGTGGGTGCGTCATGCTCGGCTACCTCTGCACGCCGGAGTGCAGCAGCTGCCATCCATGCCCAAAGAATTTGGAAGAAAGCCAACCAAAACGACGAAGGGCCTGTGTGTGCCTTTTCCGTTCCTTTCCTCATTATAAAAGGCCACCGACGTTTTCTTACCAGGGCATGATGGACTTGAATGAGTGGGAAAATGGGCCCAACCCATTCTTCCAAGGAAAAAGTCCGAATTCCACCATGGCAACTATCACGAAAGTTTATTTTTCCTCCCTCAACGTCAAAACCGACAAATCAATCCCCTCAACTTTTTCAAACCATGCAAATTACCTCCCTCGAGCAGTTTTGAGGGCGGTATTGCTACAAATAACATCGGTTTTTCTTTTTAAAAAAAAATCCGGTTGAATCTTTGAAAAATCATAGTAAATCAAAACAAAAATCATAAAATGAAAAATCCAATTTTGTTAGACTCCACATAATTATATCTACACATGGAATATATAAAAAAAAAAAATACAAAACCTTCGTAGCAAAAAAGTTATATTAAAGTTATAAAATAATGATATTATATATTCAAGCCCAGGAAGATCTAATCATATTAAAAAATCAGTCCAAATATCTATATCTATACCTATCATAATAAAGGGAGCATGGAAAAAAGAATTTCCCAGTCTCACCTCTTTTTTTCACCTCCTTTTCGGGCTTCACCTCTTTTTTTCGCTGGCCTTTCATCCGTCCACCAAAATTTAGTTTGGTCCACCAAAATTTTGGTTCGTCATCTACGTTAATTTCCAACCACAAATCCTGTTTGGACTCCTATAGGTAGCCTTCCGCCAGCACTCCGCCGCCGCTCACCGTTTCTGCACCGCGTGCTTCCACTCGTTTGAGACCGGCACATGGACGGAAGAGAAACGACGTGCTAATCCTGTAGTCAGCAGAGACGACGGGTCCCGACGGAGATGCCAGATGGTCGCAGATCATGCTCATCGATCTCCAGAAGCTGCTCCCTTCGATTCTCATCCCTATGAGCCCAGTACGGTTGAGTGGATTTGCTGGAGACGCCAATCTCATTTTCTTTAGCATAGTTGACAACGGAATCTTCACTATTGATCTCAAGTCACTGCTGACGAGGAGAGGAAGATCGACGTCAACGTCGCGAGGAGAAGAAGTCACGCGAGGAGAAGTCCGCGACAAATACAAGATCTTCGGCGTCGCGCGAGCAAAGATGTCGCCGCGGCCCCCGATCAACTACCAAATCAACTAATTGTTCCATCTGGACCCAAATTTAGTTTTTGAGAGTCAAATATTGGACACTCTTTTTGGAGATTGATGTTTTTTTTTCATTCCAATACCGTTTTGGGGGTTTGCTAAAAATTTTGGTGGATATTGGAACAAAATTGTTTGGACTGTTGGAGATGCTCTTAGGACTCCACCGAAATCATGTTAGGATCCACCGGCGCATCACGCTCGCTCCAAATAAAAAAATACTATTCGTCTCCCCCGCCGCCGCCGCCGCATCGATCCCTTCTGCGTCGGCGCAACGCTGCTGCTGCTTGTGTTGCCGACTTCGCCCGTCACTATGCTACCGGCGGCATCCCACTCGGCGATCGGCGTTGCTGCTTCTTTGCCTCGCGCCGCCGACCGCAACCTCTCGGTCGAGTATCACGGCGCGTGTGGCACGAGACCACAACCTCTGGTCGAGCATCACGGTGTGCATGGCAAACCGGGCGCCACCATCGCCCGCAGTGCGTGCCGTCGCTTTCCACGTCCCCCACCGTCGGCGTGAGGCGCCGAGGCGTTATACGTCCCCGCGATGTTAGCTCGTGTTGGTCGGCGAGCTTCGGGGCCGTCGGCGTGCACCCCTAGACGAAGCGATGTCGCGTTGCTTGGCCCAGCCATCGCAAAATCTTAGGATCGGATGGTCAAGAAAGACGAAAAGAGAGCTCGGGAAAGCTTGTTGATCAAGGTGGTTCAAAGCTCCATCATGGACCATTACACGATGTCTTCCTATGATCTCTTAAAGAAGTACCCAACACTGTGCCGTCTTGTGAAAACAAATTCACTTTAAGATCATGAAACATTGGAAACTCTCGTTGGAATTTGTATGGGTATCCCCGCCTATATCAACACCGGATAGAAACAACCGATTGGACTTCATTTTGAAATATCCTTCTAAAACACAAGCTTCGAATCTACGTCTTCATATCAAAGTTAAGAATATAAAACAAGGAAAGTTTAATGATCATCAATTGGAACAAAGTAAATTTGAATCGGATATATTTGTGGGATGTCAAATTTCATAGGAAAAACTGCTCCAAAGATAGTCTTTTTTTACATTAAGATAAGATAGTTATTATAAACCTCAAAAGTTAAGTTTTTTCTTCAAAAGTATGCTATAAGCCAAACAATGTTTAGATCTAATGTGAACTATGGTTTTTAAAAGGTAATTATTTCCTACAATATAATACTTTGATGTGAACTATGGTTTTCAAAAAGATAATTATACCATAATGTAATGCTACCCGTTGCAACGCACGGGCATATTTCCTAGTATCATATTATATAGCAAAAACTTTAAAAAAAGTTGAGGGAGGCGATTTGTCCTGTTTTTTCGTTGAAGAAGGAAAAGTGAACTTTTTCGTGATAGTTGGGGAGGAACTATAGACTTTTTTCTTCTTCCAATCTTCTTCGCGGCCTTCGCAAAATTCAGCCCAAAATCAATTTCGAGCTGAAGCCACCGCTCCAAAATCCAGCCCATGGCCTATCCGGGAGCGGCCGGCCGCCCCCGTACCACACAGCCCGCGGTCCAGGTCAGGTGGACAGGTGGTGTTTGGAGGGGTTGGGCCGGAACTCCAGACCTCAAATCCGATCCGACGGTGGAGGCAATCTTACCGAAGAAACCCTAAATCCCATCTAACGGTAGAAAACAGATCGCCCCCATCGCCTATATTAAACAGCGGCTAGCTAGATCCATATCGCCGCCGCAACAACCACCACCCATCCTCGTCTTCGACGAAGCCACCACCACCATCTCCTTCTCGCCGCGGCCGCACCATCTCCGTCTCGCCGCCGCCGCATCTCCGTCTAGCCGCCGCCAAAAGGAAAAGATGGTCCGCGAGCGCATCTCCTGCCATAAGGAGCTCCAAGCCCTGCAGGACCGCTCCGATGGGCGCATGTTTCTAAATCTCGTCTCTCTGGAGTCCGTGAGCGTTGCGAGCGACTCGTATGTACTCCTCCGCAACCTGGTTGAGCGGAGGTACTGGCAATGCCCCCAGATCGGTCTCTTCTCGCTCGTGGTTGGCGTGGAGCTGGAGCTCCACAAGATGAAGAATCATCTGTTTCCCCTTCTCGTTGTTCAGGAGGTCAAGCTGGAAGGGGGCTTCCTGAAAGCCCTACTACTCCTGAAGAACTCAGCAATTGCGCTCGTACGTCTGGTGGAGGACGCTAAGGAAATAGTCAAAGAACGTGTCGGATGGCGTGTTGAGAAGGATGTGCTCTTTGGCGAAGTAGGCAAAGTAGGCAAAGTTGAAGTGGTGGGCAAATTGATAGAGCTTACCGCTGATGAGGTACTGAATGCTACTCGCAACTTTGACTGGCTTCAGTTAAGTGTCCCGATCTGGCTCGAGAAGGTCGAAGCGCTGTTGTCGACCCCGGTTCATTTTCCTGATGCTGAGTAGACTATCAGCTGTTTCTTGCCAGCTCGTGACTGTTGTGATGGGTATTTTTTAGGGGCGTGGCAAACAGCTTAGAACTGTAGGGGTAGTTTGCACAGCTCTCTAATGGTGCGATGTTTACTTCTTGGAGTGGCAACACCCTTTATGTTTGGATGATGTTAATGGATTTTAAATGATGTGTGTTATGGTGCTGTTTTCTCATTCTTTTCTATGGTACAACTTGCAATTACTTTCAGTTAGGATGATTCTGTGGAATGGCAGCTCTACCACCATTCTGTGGAATGGGAGCTCCACAAATATTACGGAAAAAATTCATTATGGTAACACTTTTACTGTACAGTCACATGGAGGATCTCTCTCTTTTGGGGTACCTGATATTATTCCTCCAGAGCAGGACTGCCGAAGGGGATGTCCACGGGCTCACGTGAGCAGAAAACAAATGATATCTATTTTAGTTCTATCATCAGCTATGGGTTCGAATCTAAGAAATTTTAGATAATGTTTCCTACCTTGTCTTTCCCGAGTGCTAAGGAGAAGAGGATTGAGTCAAAATAAAAGGCTATTAAATGAGGATTGAGTCAAAAGAAAAGGCTATTAAATTTTGTCTTTCCCGAATGCTAAGGAGAAGAAGAGGATTGAGTCAAAAGAAAAAAGCTATTTTGGAGTTTTATTATTTTGTCTTTCCCGAATGCTAAGGAGAAGAAGAGGATTGAGTCAAAAGAAAAAGCTATTTTGGAGTTTTATTAACAATTTGCTTGTGTAGGTGGGGACCTGAAAGTCCTTATGCGAGGAATTATAAAAGAATTATTTTTAACAAAACTATGAATTAGGAAGAGTTGGTCGACGAAATATGAATTGGAAACTGAATCTTGATATTGATATCTCTCAGAACAATATATTCTTGTTACCACGAGATGTATTGGCCACGAGATGTATTGGCCGCTACAGATCATTGATTGGAACGAAATTTGGAACAATACATTTTTGTTCTATGACTACCTTTATTTAGTAGCTTAGGGTTTAGTGGCTAAAGAAAAATCAGGTTTACAGTTTGGGGTCTACAGACTTAGAGGTAAACAAACCTGTATTAGCAGGTTCCAGAATGCAGCCTATGCAACCTGATTGTGCTTCCTTTTATTCTTACAATTCAGTTGCAATGGGCCTACCCAACCTGATTCATAGGGAAATTCTGAAAATTATATTTTGCTTTCCTATACTGTTGTTTATTTCATATTCGAGCAATACCATGAACCAGCTGTCTCGTTCTATTTATTTTATCAAATTGGTTATATTCCTCATAAAGGAACTATTCTTAAATTGGTAATATTTCCTTTTCACTGTAATTCCACCCTCTTTCAGGCAAGCAGGTAGTAATTATTGAAACAACTTGTTCAGGTGCTATGATTGAGTTGGTCAACATAGACACCATGGCATCGCTCCCAAGTGTTCGACTAATGAAATTGTTTTTCACCACTTAATGAATATCTTGATTCAATGTATGTGCAGTCGAGATCCTACTTGCAGCAAACAAACACTATGTATATTAAATATTTGGATGTGCTTATTATTATAACTTTGGTTCAGAATAATAACAAAAAAAATGGCTGGTGCTTCGTAAGGCAAAATTTTGGTACTCCAGGTTTTTATTTTTGAGCAATCATGGGCTATTTTTGTGTCTGTTGCTCTTGGATTGAATATTAATTTCCTCAAATTGTTTCAGATTACCTGCTCACTGTGGCATGCCTGTGTGTGTGGTATAGCCATGGGTTTCACATTTTTTTTGTTGTTGTATTTTGTTACCAGTATGGTAATTCTGTGGTCATATTTTACTTGCAGTGTTTTACAAACTGCACACAAGCCTTCATCTTCGCCACTGCAGGTTTGTGACAGTCACCATCTATCGCATTTTTATTATTTTGTTGTTAAGTTCTATCTTCATCAGACTCGAATTTTCTCAAGTATCTTCAATGTTCGAATACGGCTTTCCACAGAATTCTATAGGGATCTATGAGATCGAGTATGGAATTCTGTTTACTCACTTTAAATTGAGTATCCGTTTCCCTCCTTTTCCCGCTAGGACCGGAAATCCTGTATTTTAACTGGCCATATAGTAAATTTGACATGTCACTAATCTCCGATAGTTAATATTTACTCAGTGACTCGGTGTTGTTTATAAATGCTGATCTTTTTCAGTTTGTTTTTCTCCCAAATATGCATGAAATGAGCCAAATGATTGCATAAAATTGCCACTGCCTATGCTAACCTCAGTCACCTGGGTAGCAGAAAAGCATGGTGCTGGGTGTCAATGTATTCTGTAGCTCGGAGCAGTTCCTTGTGTGTGTGCCTGTTTACTCAGCTTATTTTCCATGGCTCCCTTCGTTAGAAAATTAAGGCCTCAAAATGTTATTTTCCAACCAATTTTGTAGATTCTGCTATGTACATTCACAAAATAGTTTCGCCTGTTATTGGATACTTTAGTTCAGTTAAAGTTCCTGCTCATCAAGTAAACTGCTGAGATAAAAAAAAAAGTTCCAGACTTTCCTTAGTGGCCACTGGCTATTTTGATAGCTACATTCACTAATTGGTTTTTGCCTACTATTGAAGATTTATAAAAAAAAAAAGTTCCAGACTTTCCTTAGTGGCCACTGGCTATTTTGATAGCTACATTCACTAATTGGTTTTGCCTACTATTGAAGATTTTATGTTTGGTTAAACTTCCTGCTCACCAAGGTATGAATGTAGTCTGTAGCCCAGGGCTGTTCCAAGTGCCAAGGATATTGGCTTCATCAAGGTGTCCATGTTTGTGTAGCAGCCTGAATATACATTTTAATTTGTCCTGGATCAGTTCAGGTTTCATAGTATCTAACTGAGATAGCATCATGTTTTTATAGGTTCAATGAGAATATAGGGTCAGTGCCTCTCCGCTCAGACAAGTCCAAAGGAGTTCTGATTTCCAAGGATTATTCTACGTCTTTGTTTCGTAGTATCTCGGTCATTACACAAAATAATGTATTTGCCCTGCTCCTTAGGTAAGCTGTTTATACTTTAGCCTCTTTTTTATTTGGGTTTCCTTCATGCCCGGTCCCCATTGGATAAGGCTGTAATGTTGTAGCCATTTGCTACTCATTTATTTAGATACATGTTTATTTACATACATACTTATGAGGTGGCTATAGATTTATAGTGATGCCTAAACCCAAACTAGCTGTCGCTTTCACGACTTCCTTGACAAAATGCAGCGTGTACTGTGTATACTGTGTTGTTCAAATTGAGAAACTGAATTATTCTTTTAACCAGTAGCCTCCTTGCTTTCTGACTGATGGTCTTGATCTGCGTTAGCAGAAATATGTGTGCTAGGATATTAGTTTCGTGATGTTTGCTGTTTTTCGATTCAGTCAATACACAGACTTCTCCTCGGTGTCCTGTTAGTGATTTTTGACAAGGCTAAAATAGATAATTAACAGGCACAATGGTCCTGCAGTATTATTTTCCATGAACTGAACTTGCCTTCTTCTTGCTGCATCTATTGCTTACTCATAGCTTCTTTGCTCACAGCCACTATACTCCTGCAATATTATTGGTTCCTGATTATGCTGACAAATCCACTGAATCGATCCATTAACTCAGAAGCTTAATGTGGGAATACAGTTCCGATCCTTTGGGTATTGCAGACCAATGTGTGTTATCCCTTTTTCAATCCATTTTTTCATGTCGAAGACTACAGAAACTACGTGCCCATTCAAATGCTAAAGAAGTGGATCATCATTACCTGGATAGCTTCGTATCTATTCAAACGCTAAAGAAGTGGATCATGGTTACCTGGATTGCTTGGTCTCAAGGTCTCAGCACCTATGAAGGTAAGAAAAATGCTTTACATCTAATTTATTTAATTCAGTTTTCTTTATTTTACTGCATCGATCAAATCTGGATTTGGTTATTTATAGACTTCCATGTGACCTATCAAACTAAAGATAAACAATATGCTGACTTTGCAACTTGCTGCCAAATTATTTAGATGTGTATTGCCCTTCAAATTCTTCCAGTTGACCACCAGCTAGGTTTCAGAAAATGATTTAGGCTTCTCATGATGCTCTTATTTTCTTACCTAACCAGAGTGGAATAATATTGAAATAATGAGGCTTCCAATTTGGGTGTGTCCTCAAGTACTACAGTCCATTTAGACATAGCCACATCATTTTGAGTATGCATATCGTAGTCGTCATTTTAGTTGCATTTTCGCCATCTATATCGTGTGTCGCTCACTTATGGCTGTAAAATTATTCCACTCATTTGCACTGGTGTGGAATAATATATTTCACGCCTTCTATACCTAACCAGAGTGGAGTAATATGGGTGTGTTTGGTTGCAAGAAATTGGGGTGTACAGGCTAGATTGGGCCAACTTTTGTGTGTTTGGTTGCACTTTGGCTGGGCCTAGCCAGGACCAGGTTGGCCATCCGTATAGAGATAGCCCGGCCAGAAACAAATCGCGAATCGCAGGGTGGCGATTCAATCCTGGCTGGGCACCTCCCGTGCGCCTCTTGCGGCGGTCACGCTAGCCCGCCCCTGCTCCTTCCTCCGGCGGCCACGAGCGGATCCCTTCCTCGGCGTGCTCCCCAGTGGTGGATATCGACTGCCGAGACGAGCCGTGTGGGGAGGCGGCGCGCCGGGCCGGGCGACTCGAGCGCAGTGCGGGGGACGGAACGGAACACGCCGGGCGAAGAGGCAGCGATGGCCCTTTGGTCAGGTCCGCGGCGCGGCACGCCGCGGAGCGTTGGCCGAGAGCGAGGCGGCGCCCTTCCCGTGCTCCGCCACGAGATCCGCCGGGAGGGAGCTCCTGCGAAGGGGAAGACCGCAAAAGGCAGGACCGCACATCGAGATCTTCGCACGGCGCCGGCAGCCGCCGCCGCATAGGTGACCCAGAAGACGAGGCCCAAGGCGGAGCACTTACCCCTTCGTCGTGGATGACGGCGGCCGCGCCGGGCTACCACCGCGCCCGGAGCGACTCCTCCTGAAGCACGGCGACGACGTGCCCCGGAACTTCCACAAGATTGCTGCCATCACTTGTTTGCCTTGATTTGCTACCGCGATCTGTCTCGATTTACATCAATTTGCGTTGATTTGCACAGTGATTTGCATCAATTGCATTGGAGGCCCGTTAAGCATGGCCACCGATTTTCATCAATTTGTGTTGATTTGCACCATGATTTGCTAACTGCACACCATGGCAAGCATGCTCACCACATGTTCGATAAAAATGTCCCAAAGGAGGTGAACTCACCAACTCGAGGAAGAGGTGACTGTATGCAAATCAAGCCAGGCAACCAAACATTCCAATCTCAAAACCGGGATACAACGAGCCACCAAAATCAAAAGCAACCAAACAACCCAAGAGGCTAGATTTGGCCTGTCTATTTCTGGCCATGCTAGGGTAGTCAGGCTACATTTGGCACCACAACCAAACACACCCTATATTTTCAGGCTTTCGCTTCTTCCGTTTCTTTGAGTTTTCAATGCAATGCTTTAGTGCGTACACTCAATAGTGTTACTATGTGAGACCAATGGAAGCACCTTTCCAGGTACACCCTACACTTTTTTAGGAAGTATTACACGGGTAAATTTACTATGTAGAAATGTAAAAAAAGTCAGAGATGGCCTTTTCTGTTGTAGTGTTCAATTTAAGATAACTTATGCATTGTTTCTCCCCTTTTCTTTCAGTTCCAGGTTAATCTTGTGTGGTTGCCAGTGTCGATTTGCTTACAGGATCAGCATACTAAATTGTGAGGGCTCAAGTTTTCTTCTTTCACGCATGCCACATACTGTTTCGTAAAATGTTGTCCTTCATATATGTTGGATTCTTGAGCTGCAATACTTTGTTTCTTATGCAATGAATTCTTATTCCATACTTAAGTCATCAAATCTCCTCAAATGGTCAAACCAAATGATTAAAGTTTGATTTATATGCAATTAGATGCTTTCTGCTCTGTGTAAGGTCTGAAATAAATTGTTGCTCCATAATTAGTTAGTCAATCCTTATGAAAAGAAAAATCTTGCTAAACAAGTGACTCCTTCATTGCTACAGAATAGTGTTGTATCCGACTCTAAATAGCTATACAAATTCCTATGGAGCATCTGTTCCCATTGACTCTGCATCTAAGATCTTCCTGGCATATCGCAGTTCTGCAGAGTAGTAGATGTGATCTATGGTGTCACCTTTGCAATACCAGCATATATCATCATACCATGCCTCCCCTCTCAAACGAAGAGCTGCTGTGGATATGAAGGTGAAAATTAAGGACAGTTTCAACATAGACGTTTGTTCCATCCGCATTTGTTATTTTGAACTATATATACTGCACCAGACTGTTTAATGGTCGCATCTAATCATATATCATCGCTTTCAGTTGTCCTCTATATTGATTATAACCAATAATGCGTGTTTGAAACCTGCGCGCAAGGGCGCGCCATTCCACTAGTTAATTTAAAACCAACAAGGACATGGGGCTCCTCTGCCAGAACAACCATCCACGTTAGCCAGAAATCTGATCAGCCGTTGGATCTCCGTATGGACGGCCCTGATCTCTTCCAACGGCTTCAGCTTCTTGAGAATCTGGGCCAAAAGCCCAGAGTCAATGAATGGTGGTTAGTAGCTCATAACAAATGTTGGACAGCAGACAGACTTGCACGCCGAGGACTCCCACATCCTGCTCACTGTCCCCTCTGTGATCAAGAAGAAGAAACTATCAATCATCTACTAGTATCATGTGTGTTTGCACGGGAATTTTGGTTTGTCTTCCTGCGGACAGTGGGTCTACAAGCCCTTGCACCACAACAAGACGAACCATCCTTCGATGAATGGTGGGCCAGATCAGAGGCTAGAATGGCAGGTTCACACAAAAAAGAACTCAACTCACTTATCATCCTTGGGGCATGGACAATATGGTGTCATCGCAACCGGTGTGTTTTCGATGGTGCCTCCCCTAACTTGGCTGAAGCACTACTGCTAGCAAGGGAGGAACTGTTGGATTTAATTTATTTTCTTGAGATGGAAAAAGATCAAAATTGATTAAAGGATGCTAAACACTAGTGGATTCTTGAAGCTTCTAGCAATGTCAAGTAAGAGTTGGAAAGATGCAAGTCAAAAGCAAATTGAGTTTAGCAAAAGGAAGTAGTAAAATAGGAATTGACTATTAGCTAGCATTTTGTAACAATGAGCTGTATATGAATGTCGGTTACTGTAGCAATTGCAGCTACTGTAGCAAACCGACCCAATGTACTGTATAAGGACATGTTGAGCTCCTTTGTAAGCTAAGCTAGCAAGTTAGGAAATTAGATTGGAAAGGTGACTAGCTTCAGATAGCCTAGAGCTGTATGAATAGAAGCTAGTTAGGAACCTAGAAAGTGTTGTGCTAGCTTTAGATAGTCTCAAGCTGTATGTATATGTTTGAGAAGAGATAATAAAGCTACAAAGCTTATTTGCCTCAATTTCTAGCCACTTTAGAGTTGTTTAGTTTCAGCCAACGCTGAAACCTGAACTGTGCTGTGTGTGCGGTGTGTGTGAGTTGAGGACAGAGACAGCTCCTGCTCTTCTTCTACCTGGATCAGGGAGGAGGGAGAGAGCAGCGGTGAGCAGGTTGCTCACCTTAGTTGCTGGTCCAGTGACCAACAGGAACAACGATTCTGGAATCTTGCTAAGGCTCAGCGGAGCTCACTCCCCTCGCTTGAGCCTGTAGATAGATAGTAGGACCTGCTTGTGGAGGCAGAGTCGTTTTTCTAATGTAGTAAAAGGTGCTAAGAGTTTAGAACTGTGAGTGTGTGTTGGGTGTGTGTTGTAAGGGTTCTTGTCCCTTTTTCTTCTTAATATAAAGATACGCAGCTCTCCTGCCTGTTCGAGAAAAAAAAAGAGAATCTGGGCCAAAAGCCGTTTTCCACACCAGCTTCCACATAAATGTGTAGCTTCTCGGTAGAATCCGGCTAGCTAAATATAAACACAACTTCGCCACCTCAGGTCCAGAACCTTCTCCACTCTCCTGATCCATCCATCAACAAAAAAGCTTTCTCACTCTCTCCCGTCCTCTCCCTCTCTTGGCCTCCCCGTCCTCTCTCTCCCGCGACGCCGTCCGCCCGCCTCCCTCTTCCTCTCCCTCCCTCTCCTGGAGTGGCGACACTACTGCAAGCTCCGACCGCAGCGGCCTTCATGTGCTGTGCACGTCTATCGGCCTCGGCGGCGCGCAGCCCGAGGCGAGCCTGTTGAGGCGGCGGCGGTGGCGTGCAAAGGCGATGGCGCCGCCTGCAGGCAGTGCGCCCGGCGCGGCTGGTGCCTAGTGGCCGCCTCCTCTCCACCATCCTCCTCGTGGCCTCCTGTATGCCTCCTTCCGTCGGCTGCGTGCGCTCCTTCGATCATCGGCGAAACCCTAGGTACTATGCGTCCGTGGATCCCACCAGGTATGTTGAGTTCTCTTCCTTCTCCTAATCTGCTCGTCATCCTCCCCACTTTTGTGGCATTTGGTATGAGATCAGATTATGTGATGATTTGACTTTTTTTTTTTTTGAAATTATTATGTGATGATTTGTTGGGAGTTAATGAGATAAAAAAAAAACTGGGCCTGAACCTGTCGTTTTGTGTGCCTTGATCTGCTTTGTTCTGGACATGGAAACGGGCATCAATGGAGTGTTGGTGAAGGGCGATGATGTTCTACCTTTGCTGGATTGCAGACCATTAAGCAGTCAAGGCAGCTCCAAGTATCTAATTAGAGTTAGCCCCCTCCCATTCTGAAGCCCATTTAATCATCCTTTTGGTTTGTGGTTCTGCCTAGGAAGATCATTTGGATATGTGACAATACAACCAGCACAGTTCCATGAACATTAGAGCATCTCCAATAATTTCCAAAGCCCCCTTTTGATTTGTACTTTTTTGTTAAGATTGAAAAAGATTGCTTTCAACTTCTTTCATCCACCTGGAAGACTCATTCATTTCCAATTTTTTGGGGAACCATCGGAGATGCTCTTAGGATGAGTAAATTGTGCGGCAGAAGCGAGGCTTGGTTTCTATGATTGAACAAAGGTCATGCTGCCCTCTTTTTTTCTCTCTCTTTTAGTCTTTGCAACTATTCTACGCTTAAAAGATTTTCCAATAAACGAAAAAAAAGGTTTATGTGCTGACCACCTTGCCTCCAAGCTTTAGCAAGATGGGGACTTTCGAAACAGCAGGCCCATTGTCTTGTAGTGACATCTGGTCTTTTAACAGGGATAAATGGCTATTTTTCAATTTGGACTTTACAGGTCTCTGGCTCATTGCCATGAACTCGCTCTCTTCCTGGCTGTTCTGTTTTGGATTTAGTTAATCTTTCTGCATATTTGTCTTTTGGGATGGCATTTACCCCCAGGGAAATTGGACTGCTCCTCCGGCAGAACCACAGCCATGTCGCCCTAAAGGTTTACTATCTCTCCAGTTGATGCAATGACATGTGAACTAAAAATCGATGATCTTACTTCTCTCCAATTAATACAATGACATGTTGTCAACTAAGAATCGATGATCTTCTCTATTTATTCCTACCTGAACTTGATTTGCCTTGGTACAGTAACCTAGAAAAAACGAGTGGTAGTAAGTCCAGGCTTTCCTATCAGTTTTTTTTTTTTTAAAAAAACAGTTCTTCCATGTGTGCTTGTTTCTTTATGATTGTATAAATAATAATAAATATGAATAGCGGTAGTAATCCCATGGTTTCCTATCGGTGATTTTTTTTATACACTAGCCTATCCTGAGATACTCTTCCTGCACCCTTCTGTCCAAAATTTATTCTGCTGCCAATTGCATCCTCTCAAATTACAATGGATGGTCATACTGTCTGCCATCTAGTTCTTAATCCAGGATTGATTGCTTCAATGCAGGTGCTCTTTGGCCACTGCCTGGGGCTTTTGTTTTGTTCCTGTTTATGCAAGGGTAGTTGGAATTTCGAGCTTGATGAAACTTAGCTATAATTTTGTCCTGGTTTTCCTTCCGATTCTTAGTTTGCTAGGTGTCTTAAACAGTTCAGAATTGAAACCAACATAGTGCTCCTTGGTACCTTTTTATAGTATATTTCAGTTTATGAAATGCACACACCAGAAACATATTGCTGGAAATTGGACAAAGAAGTTTCGATTGATGGATGTGCTCTACTATTTTTGGCTTCCTTCAGCCCTCACTAAGATTGGTGGCCGCTGGCGTGCTGTTCTGTACCACCGGATCAACGGGGAATCACCTCCTTTTGGCGAGCAAATGTGTATCGCCTCACCATCAAACAGGTACGACCTACACCCACTCTTTCAATTCCTTCTGACATTGCTCTACTTACTTCGTTGTCGGTATATGTTTCTGCTAGATGAAGCGTCACTGCTTGGATGCTAATTTGATGCCATCTGTCAGCATTGGGCGGCATATTCTTGATAAGTTGATAAACTGTCATTGATTTCTAGAGCTGGTTTTTGCACCGATTAAAGTCTAGGGAGTTGAATTAGCACTTACAATGTCAATGTCCTATACCAGTTTAGGTCCAGTAAGCAGTACACTTGATGTGGATTAGGATATATACTGAATTAGTCTTTGCCATGCCTCACATTTTTTACGACTACAACAATCGAACTGACAGTTACTACTTGAATATGAAATATTTGTATGCAAGATGTAGTGGATGGTAACTCATTGGATTTTTTAGCACTTTGCTAGCTTCCAGGTGCCATTTTCATGCTACTGACCAGCTGTACCTTTTTAGGTTAATCTACACCTGCAAGCTTCTTTTCTCACAATGATCAGCTTCAAACTGTGCCATCACTTTGATATGACTATTGCATTGTACTTCACATAGCTGGGTCTTTGTTTGTGTATTTTTCAGATTCAAGAACATATTCAGCTAAACTGAAACCTATAAATGCACAGCTGCAATCATGTTTGATGTTTAATATATGTATTGCTACGGTTCAACCTACTACCATTGTTATTTTCTTATGTATCTGAGACTGGAATTAACTGCTATGCAGTGGCCACGTTTATCTTTCAGAGGTTGATTTAGGATATGTAATAGAAAATCAGTCAGTGATTTTATTTGTGTCATGCTGCTTTTTTCAACTCATATATCATGTATGCAAATTCTACAAAACTAAATTACTAACTGACTTAATTTTCCTGATCTTAGCACCTTCAATGGCCTATGAGGCTTATGCAAGTTGACAACTTAATATCGACTAGGCTTCTCCAGCTGCGTTCTGATCCAGATAAAAATGATTGGAACCTACTGCCCTTTGGTGAAGTATATATTACAATGCCCGTCAATCATGCCAGCCTGATGCAGCTTGACTCTTCCTATTGATTTTGAGATTTTGATGTTTTTTTGCTAATTAGATGTTTGCCAACTAAAAATACTATTCTTTCTTCAATCTAATTCTATAAAGTTCAGATGCTGATGATCTTGGATCCCTTGTGGCTCCTGAAGATGTTGCATATCCTAATTTTGGCCCCCTTCGAGAGAAGTTAAGTCCTACTAAGCCCTGCCCGCGGCCCATGTCCGTCGTACGCGTGCATCGTAAGGCTCTGAGTTCGGCAACAGCATACAGTCCAGACGCATAGTAAAGCTGAGCTGATGTAACCGAATTTCTTAATCCAATACGTTGTCTGTTCTTTTTCAACGAGGGAGCCGCGACCGCGCGACGTTGCGCGCAGCACAGCATCCGCAGCGCCGGGTGCCCAGACTTGACATCGGCCATCTCCATGCCGAGGCTGAGCGCCGCTGACGTCGATGCCGCAACCGTGCCCGAAGCTCGCCGCACCCGCTGACCTGCCATCTGCTCGCCCTCTCCACGCCACCACCAGTCAGGTCGCCGCGTTCGCACCTCGCTGCTCCACCACCCAGCCTTGCCGCCAGGCACAGCCGCTGCAAGGAGCGCATCACCACGCGCCGCCGAGGCCAGCACCTGCCGTCGCGATGGCCGTCTCTCTCCCTCACCTATCTTTCCCTGCTCTCGACCATTGACTAGATGGGGAACGGAGGCAGAGCCACGAAAGCATCCAGTGCCCAACCGGCCACGTAGCCTCGGCCAATGAGGACAGGCCATGTCCGGCCGTGGGCCCATTCTGTCATAGGCCGAGCTCCACTATGTGCATTGGGTCCGTATACGGGCCTGCGATGGGCTTTATGCTTTGTACTTAGGAAAAAGTCCAATTTCCCTCCCCTATCTATCGGTGAAGTTTGATTTCCCTCTCAAAACCGCAAAACCAGGATGAAAACGCTCTCCGAACTTTTATATGGTTCACTTTTCCTCTCTAGATGGTTTTGTGGGTGGTTTAGCTGACGTGGCAATGTGGGTCCCACAGAGAAGGAGAGAGAGAGCGCACCGGTCCAGCTCCCGGCGCCACGGGCGGCGAAGCGCGGCTCGTCCCGTGCTGAGGCGAGACGGATGGAGCGCGACTTTTGGGCGTGGCTGTGCGTCGCGCAGCGGTGAGCGGTGCGTGGGGCGTGGCTACCGGCGGCGGCAGCGCGCGGCGACTTATTGCATGCACTCGGGGGCGGGCTGCGCGCGCGGCGAGTTTGTTTTGGAACGGACAGCCGGGCAAGACAAGGACAGCCCCGACCAGCCGGGCGCCGTTCCTGCTGCATGCATTTGTTCATCCAGCCGGCCAGCACCTTGCATGGCATTGGCAGATCTCCAACCAGAACTGTAAGAATTCACAACACGGCGGCGGCGTGGCGTCTGCCGCCTGCCCGGGTCCTCGGGCGGCTGCTCTAGCGGCTCCAGCGCGACGCGACGACGTCGCGCATGAGCGGCCGCGCATTGGGATTGCGGTAGAGGCAGTGGTACGCGAGCGGGGCCGTCTTACGACGGCCGTGGCGGGCGGCTTGCCCAACGGACGTGGGCTCCGGCGGCGGGCGGCGGCTGCCCGACGCGGCGCGAAGCGGCGCCGGTGTCGCGAACTCCGGCGACGGCGGCGTCCGTCCGAAGCCCGCCCCGGCGCCATCTCAACGACTACCCAACGGTAGATATGATGGTGCGCACCTCTGCCCGAGGCACCCACACCGTCGGCGAGGGTAGAGGGCCATCCGCGGCGCTCGTCCATGCCCACGGTGGACTCGGGATGGGTGGCGGACGAGCTCAGTCGACGCCCTTCTTGGTCTTCGCAAGCTCCTGTCGCGCGGGACCGAGAGCAGAGGCTGGAGCGGTTTAGTGAACTATATTGAAAGTTGAGCGAGAGTTTTTTTTTTTTTTTTGGTTTTGCGGTTTAGGGAGCAAAATCGGACTTTGCACATAGTTGGGGGAGGGAAACCAGACTTTTTCCTTGTACTTAAGAGGAGGTTGACACCAGGCCCAAGAATATTTCTGCCGAGCCGAGAAAAGAGAAGGAGAGTCCAAAAGAGAAGGGGAAGGAATTCCGAATTCCAAAGAGAAATAGAACAGGTCTAGTTAGGCCTTCCGCAGTGTTGCAAAAGAGTGGTGCTTGAAACACTTTTTGGTTTTTGGGCATCACTCCGAGTGATGCTTCAACACTGCAGCTAGTGGTGCTCAAAATAAAATTCCTGGCATCGGTGCTTGTTGATTCATCGGTGCTTGGGCCTTGTTTAGTTGGTAAATTTTTTGAATCTCTCTCCATCATGTCAACGTCACATCAATTTTTAGACATAAAAATGGAGCAGTAAATGTAGGTAAAAAAGTAACTAATTACATAGTTTGGTTCTAAATTAGGAGACGAATCTTTCGAGCTTAGTTAATTCATGATTGGACAATATTTGCCACAAACAAACGAAACATGCTACAATGTCAAATTCTAACTTTCTAAAATTTGAGTTAGAAATTTTAGCCAACTAAACAAGGCTTTGCTCCTGAAAAGTTGCTACTGCTGCCAGTAAAGAGGAGCGAGGAAAGAGTGTTTTGCTTGCATGGTGCAGAGATGGTGGGACCGGGAAGTGGTGCCGAGTGATGCTTCCCATTACAACTAGCTAGGAGTCACTCCCAAAGAAATGATGGGGCCCAACCTTTTTCTTTTAGCACCGCTCAACACTGCGGAAGGCCGAGGTTCCGCAGTGTATGGTTCGAAGACAGTTCGATGCAATAAATGCATGCATAGAACCGGGTACCATACACTGCGGCGTCGATTCTTCAGAGCGCCAGGTCCTTGCCAGACGCGCTCTTTCTCTCTCTCTCTAGCGGTTGAGACTCCCGCCGCAAAGAGAAAGCCGCCCTTCCCTTGGAAGCCGCTATCGTCGTGCCTCCACCTCCGACCTCCCCCCCGCCGCCGCTGCGGCTCCCGGCGACCCCCGCCGTCGCCGGCGTCTGCTCCGCCACGCCCGCTTAGCCACCGCCGCCCCAAGAAGAAGCCCGACGCCGCGCGGGACTCCGGTGCGAGTGCGCCACTCCTCCAGCCCCAGCAAAAGATGGCCGCGACTTGCGACTTCGGGTTGTCCGCGCAGCTGCGGGAGGGACGGGGCCGCGCCATTGTCTGAAGTGGAAATCTGAGCAGCGGAAGCGAAGGGGCGGTGTGTAACACCCCAGGTGTTTGCCACCAGTTAAGCATTGGATTGAGCTCAAGCATGGAAAGACAAGCTTCTTAATATTGCCATACTAAATGGATGTGAAGTCATGAGCTCAACCAAACCTTGACACTTTGCTTAAATGACTCTAAAGGAACTCTACAACAAAAGTCGCTAAGAGTTCATGTTGAGCAAATGTCAAGAGAATACTTCTTTTGGCCTAAACCCTGGTTTCAAGGGTTAATCAAGTTGTTGCGTTGACCAAAGATAAACTTCATCTTCTGGACTAGGTTTGACTTTTAATAAGAAATGTGGTTTAGATTGTGGGCAACAATCTTTATTTAATAACCCAAGTCTAAATCCATCTCTAACCTTGTCAAGCCGAGACCACCAGATTGAATGTGCTGCTGATTTCTGGACTTAAGAAATATTCTAAGTCTGGAATTGCTGGTCATGACGATCGACGTGCCGCGTTCTTATGAATTCACTATGCAACTTGAGTTGGACCAAGAATAACGATTGGAGACAATGATTTGAGGAACAATGTATCAAAAGTTGGGATCCATTGGACTCAAGTTGACAAGGTTTGACATTCATTTCCAATCATCATTAAGTCATTGACAATGCCATCTTGGGAGATGATTATCTCTTAATTGGTGGCACTACTGACATTAGTCCTTTAATGAAAATTTGAGATGGATCTGAAGATAACATTTTTGATTATTGGCCCATATCGAAAATCAGTCCAGATCAGGCCCAACTTTTTGATATGTCTCCGCCGGCGCACGCGTGTCCCTCGCGGCGTGTCCTCGTCTCGTAGGCGTGTTGCATTTCTTAAGCGCCAATCACTAGAAACAGGTTTAGAACCCATCTCTAATAACGGCGCTAAAATGCGCCGTTGACATTCCCAAGTGAAACCACCGTGTCGGTGATCGAACGGGATTATCAACGGTGATAGATCTTGCCAAACAAGATATTCATCCGCAAGCGCACGGATCTATCATTGCGACATTTCACCCTAAGTATTCGTGGTATCGTTATTTATATTTTCCCAAAGGAAGGCATGGTGTAAAAGTCTCTAATTCGGACATGGTCAAGATGACACGGATGTATAATAGACCAATGCTCATAATAGGGGTAAAATAAAGTAGGTAGTAGGATAACTTGACACACACACTCGAGCCAATCTCAAGGATAAAGGTAAAATAAAGAATAAAAGAATGGAGTAGGCATATCCTATAGATAGTCATGTCAAGATAGCAGATTACACACATGTTTTATGGCTAGAGATTCTATTTCAAGATAGCCAAGGTCTCTGCCGAATTACTTCGGCACCGCCCATGCCCAAAGGACGTTGTCCGGCAATTAGCTCTCTACGACACGGCCGAACGTGGGGGATTTCAAGGGACGAACAAGGCTTGTCACGACCAAGCCGCCTACCCCCTCAACCGTGGGATGCACCGCAAAAAAGATAGGCAACCCCTAGCCCGCACACCACGTCTACACTAGTGATTATCACTCGGGCGTGTTAACAAGGCTTACCCGTCCCCCGGGTCCTTCTACCGTGGCGCCGCCCCGAAGGAACGACTATCAATCCCGCAACCCAACATCAACCAAGGCTAACTCTAGGTAGAACTCATTATATCGATCTAGCTCTTTGGTCTAAAACATGTATGTAGACAAGATTATGTCAAAAGGACTTTGCTCTAATTCAAGAATATGACTATATTGATAAGTAGAGAACAAGAAATGTAATGAAGAACTCTAAATTGCTCATACCGCATAGCTCCGAATGTCTTGCTCTCTTTTTATTATCCTTGCCAAACTCCTCCTAAGTACAAACTAAAAAGAAGAAAAAGAAGAAGAAGAAGAAAGAGAAGAAGAAGAAGAAGAAGAAAGAAGAAGAAAGAAGAAGAAGAAGAAGAAGAAGAAGAAAGAAGAAGAAAGAGGAAGAAGAAGAAGAAGAAGAAGAAGAAGAGAGAGGCTACATTGTGTGTGTGTGTGTTACAAGGGAGGGAGTGCCCATCTATTTATAGGACCTTCACCATGGCATCCTCTCTTGGCTAGGCCATTTGGTACTAATCCCGACCGCCTTTTGAGCGAGCACACACCGCCTCACAACTTTTCGGTCGAGATGGGCCGCCCGGGACGGTTGGGCCCGAACCGCCTTGGCCGGGGTGCGGCGGCCGGGTGGCGCTACAAGACTTAATAATGAACCTCCTAAATTACAGGGGCCCACATGCACTTATCATCGTCATTAAGACCTCGATCATTATGCACGAGTTCCCAATAATCTAGAAAGTGCTATTAATTTTTCCGAACAGGGATCTCATTAACAAGTCACTCCAAATATTACAACACTTTATTCAAAATACATCGAGTAAACGGCGGAAGGATTACATAACCATAAGTTTACAAACCATTTGTTCAAATACTCAAACTTAAGTATCATTATTACAAGCCTGATATTATTGGAGTAACTTTATACATATAAACACCGACAACCCCGCCTCGAGGGTTCAACTCTACTCGTCCCTCTTCTTCCTGGTACACCGCCATGCGGCGAGGGACCAAAACAAGCCCGCTCATGACCAGCTCCCGCAACAAGGGTCAAAGAACCCCGAGTACGGGGTACTCAACAAGACTTACCCGACCAAGAAAAGAGGAGAAGACTCGGGAATGCTGGTCTTAGGAGTCAAGGTAAGGCTTTAGCAAGAATCAAAGACTCTTTTGCGAGAAAAGCTTACTAAAAGTGTATCCTTACTTTCAATATTTTTAAATCGATTAGTAACTCTTATACTCTAGGTTATCCTATTCTAGAGTAAACATATTCTCTTATTCCAACTCTCTTTTCTCAAAAACATATTCCATCATTTACTACGATGAAAGGACGTAAGAACGGGTCTCCATAACCGAAAGCAACGGCGATTCATGAACCGATTATACCCAAATTGGGGATCCCTAACCACACGACATATGTAGCACTTAAGCTTGCATATATCAACCTTTTCAGATTTGTCCAAAACGGGAACGAGGCCTGCGCCACCCGAGAGCACAAGATTACTCCACCTCCCTACCCCGTCCTAATGACGGTTTGACCAAGTAGGGGTGGGTACACGCTACTCCCGCCATCTCTCCACTCCCGGTCGTGGTTGCCATTCCCGATTTGGCTCCACCGAGATCCGCTTACGGAGTATGTGGCTAGTTAGGGTCGACCGATGCGGGATCGGCAAATGGCGTGCCATTGACCCAAACGGCCTCGAGGCGCAACTTGCGTTCAAAAAGTCCCGAACTTAACAATCCAAACAACGGGCCGGTCCTTAAACGACCAACACGGGACAAGCAATGACTAGGTATCCCGCCGGCTTTCAACCTACGCCCCGTCCGATCTCAAATTCATCACTACATCTCTTTCTTTTCTCCGAAAAAAGTACCATCTTCTCAAATAAAACATTTTGATGAAAAAGCTTAACTAATTAAGCGGGGCTAAGCATCACTAAGCATTTTTAAATGAAACAGGTTATCAAGGATGGTATTGAAATAAACAAGGATGGTAATGCAGCAATTAGGTTATCACTCAACTCCTAATTACTTAATGCAACATAGCATAGACATAAGTGATATAAACTTTTAAAACATCAAGGAAGGGTTTAATGAAATCGGGGCTTGCCTTCGTTGACGGAATAAACTAGTTCTTGAAAAACCCGAGAAATCCGAACCCGCTTCCTTTGGATAAAGAACCTCCTCGAGGGACGGCTCGGACTTGACACTCTCGAACTCGTTCACTACACGAAATAATGTATGCCTCAACATGATGCCATATATTTAAATATGATGCTTGCATGTGCATGAAATGATAACAACTTGAGTACAACTTTCCTTCACGATAAAGTTGCAACCCAACAAAACTAACTTATTGAACTACTCTACAAGATATCATCACCATTGCCTAAGGAGTTCTCAAGGACCACTTGATTATGATATGATCCAAGTTTCACAAAACAACCCAAAAGTCACACAAAAACCTAAGTAATTAGTCACTAAACAATTTATATAACACACATAAAATAAAAGAGCTCAAGATAGAAAATAATTTAAACATTTCAAAACGACTCCAAACTTTTTAAACAAGTAGGACACATCATAAAAACAGTACCAAATAAATTTTTATGAATTTTGGATAAATATTTTATTTTCTAAAAATCATAGAAGATGCATTTTTCAATTAAAGATTGTATTTTTAAAACATGCAAGAATTACTCAAAATCAAAGTTTCAAATTTTTCATGGATTCATATACTCATAAGAAGCTTCTACAAAAAATTTTCAGAATTTAAAGAGCTATTTTCAAATTTCTATGAATTTTGAAAGAATCAAGACTATTCATGATAAAGGAAAATAGATAAATCAATTTTCAAAACAAAACAAATCACCGGACCGAAACCGGCCCGGCATCCCACGCCGCCCATCAGCGTGCGGCCCAGCCCGCTGTTACGATAGCGGGCGCCTAAACCCGCACCCGGCCAGCCATCGACATGGCCGCCACCGCCGGCGCGATCGGCGAGAACTTCCGGCGACGCGGCGCGCTTGGTCTCTGGCGACCCTCTCAACCTCGCGGACCTCATGGCACCCAAAAACCCGACACCAAAGGCACCGGGGCATGACCACCGACGGCCATGGCGGCACGGCGGCGGCGACCCAGCGGCGGAAAGTCTCGTCGGAGCTTTCTCCCGGCGTGACGGCGACCAAAGCATCATCTCCGGCACCTCCGAGGGGTCCTAAAACCCCATCTAAACGAACCTAAGCCCGACCCCTAGCTAAGACGGCGCTCGCGCGTTGGAGCGGCAACGCTGAGCTTCGTCGGCGACCGACGTTCCGGCGTTCGGACGGCGCGGCTCACGACCCAACGGACGACACGGTTCACGGGAAGGAGCTCACCCCGGTTGCGGTGCGCGCGTTGGTTTGGACGGAGACGAAGTGGAGGGTGGTCGGCGACGGTGGCAGCGGCGGCGGCGGTGCTCCCCGATGGCAACGGTGACGTTCCGGCGTGTCCTGTGGGGCAAACACAAAAACGACCGAGCACATCATGACCACGATCTCAAGGCGGCTAGATGGCAAGACGGTTTGGCACGAGATTCACCAAGACGACCTGGCGGCGGGTGAAGTGATGCGCGGCGGCTCTCCCGCCGGCCGTGGAGAAGACGACGGCGGCGTGGGCGCCATGCGCTCGAGGCGGGACTAGAGCTAGCTCAAGCGACGCACAAGGAAGTTGCGAACACGATGGCTAAGTTAATTGGACGGATTGGAGCTTGAGGACGACGGCAATGGAAAAGGGGCGAGGCGGTTTTCCTACGGCGGTGAAGGAGAAAGAAGAAGGAAGAACGGCGCCGGCTCCAAGCTTTATAGGGCAAAGGACCATCGGACACGTAGGCTGGCGGCGTCCGCGAACCCGGCCCATGTAGCCGGTGACCTTACGAGGACGACCGGAAGGCACGAAGAACGCCACGGCGACGGCCGGCGACCGGCCGGTATGGAGGAAGAACAGGGTTTTCCCCGTGCCTTTGTAGCTCTCTCAACCCTAAATCTCTGAATTTCATCAAATTCTCCCAAAATTTGAACTGAACTCGAAAAATTCCAAAAAGTGACTTAGGCTAATTTTTTCAAGATCTACAATTTTCATAAAAGAAAGATTTTCAAATTCGGTTTCTAAATAGGACTTTTGAAAAGCAGTTCAAAATTTTGAAATTTGAATTCAAAATTACTTTTAAAAACATGTAACAACTTGAAAAACTTTGTACATGACTTTTGCTCATCTCCACAAGATCTACAAACTCACTTTTGAAAGTTTTTGCAAATTTTGCTTAGATTTTGAATTAGGGTTTTTAAATCAAAAGGAGACAAAACCCTAGTTTTGATGTTTTCAAAATTACTCTAAATTTTTGAACTAAACTTTGAAAACTCAAAATACCAACTTTGTTCAACTTTGAAAACTCTACAAAATTGCTTTAATAACCATACCCAAAATCTTTATAAATTTTGAATAAAAGAAAAGGGGTAAAAAGAAAAGAATGGAATTTAGGGTTTTCGGAGTTCAATTCAAATTTGAATTTGATTCGGTTTTCAGATTCCCAACCTATACTATCCAACCCTCATCCAACATCACACTTAGAATCAAAAACATAAATTAACATTAAATCACTCTAAAATTCTTAAGCACAAACATTCTCTAAAATATAAACTCATTTTAATTTCAATGCATTTCAAATTTTCTAATTATGCATGCTTTATGATAATCATGATGACATGTCAAGATTTTAGTCGAGTAACACCAGGGGTGTTACACGCACCCTGGGGGCTCCGTTTGGGCTGAAATTTTGTGTGTGCGTCCGTCTCGTCGTTAGCTTCGTTTCGATGGGTCGTGGTAATCAAAAACGGAGTCCGTATGGAAAAGTTATGCCCAAAAATACTAAACCCATGTCCTGCGGCCTCTGTTTATCATTTCATGTTGGACTCGGGCCTCGACCTCTTGGGCTTGTGATTGGATATTGATGTTTTATGGACTCTTCTCCCTTGGGCTTGATGTTCTCGGGAATGCGCTTTTCGGGGAGGCGCCTTTTGGTGCATTTTCCACTTTCGGTATTTATATAAATCCTGCAAAACATCATCCGGCACTACAAGTGGAATTATGTCAATGATAAATGTATATGTGTGTAGTAAGGTATAGTCTCACCCCCTTATTGGTAGAATGTTGACGTTAAAAATATGTCGTTGGTGACCGGCTAACAAACTCCCCCAAACTTACCCTTTGCGCGTCCTCGAGCAAAGATAAGTACTTGGTTGTTGATCGGGAGTTGCTACTATGCCGATTATGTTTCACAAGTGCCGGGGTTATAATAAGATTTTCTACTAGAGTTTGAATAAAATGGCATGCCTTTGCTCACCCTTTTATTACCTTTCATCGTAGCGGGGCTTTTTTTAGCTTTTCTCAAAGCCTTGGGCGGTTGCCGATAGAACGGTTATAACATGAAATACTTTTCATTCATCCTTTTGATCAACTTTCTCATCCGGAATTTATTTGTTTTAAATTGTATTTTGTTTTTCGAGAAAGTATGGGCTTTATTGCTATGTATTTTTTTTTTTTAGGTGGGCTCTGCTCGCCCTAGACTTTTGTCTTTTATTTCCTCTCTTATTTTTTTTTTTTTGAGATGTGGGCTCTACTCGCCCTCGGACACATGTCCATTTTTCATCCCTCTTTTTTTTTTTTTTTTTAGTAGCCCATATCAGTTCTCTCTTTTTTTTTAAATTAGATTCCCCGATGTCAAGCCTCTCTTTTTGGATAAAATCATAGCAAATCCATTTGTACCATATCATACTTGGCAACAACTTAGACTAGATAGAGCCTATGCAACCCACATGAATCGGGTTTTTTTTCGGGATGAGTTTTTAGACTTAGCCACTAAACCCAAACTTTAGAGAAATTCAAATTATAAACTAGGCACGCGAGGTAAATCATAAGACAGAGCAACTATTCATCATTTCAACAGAGGTAGAACTAAACATTTCTACAACATATATATATGGAGTTGAATAAATCTCCTCTCTCTCTTTCTTCTTCCCCTCTTTTTTTTTATTCTCATACCTCATCATTCATATAAGATAAGAAAATAACTAAATGGAATGTGAGATACGAGTTACCTTTGTGGGAGTCCTCCCCCAAGCTAGCTTTTGACTTACCTTCGGTTTATGAACGTTGCTAGCCTGTGAACGCTATGAATAGATCTTTGATTAACCTCATCTTTTGAGCGTGCGGGGAGACTCCCCAAGCTTGTCTTGTGATGATCTTGGAAGAGTGGGACAATCATTCTTGGGGTTTCAAAGGTTTTTTTTTATATATATATATATATAATTTTTTTTTTTCATTATTTTTTTTTTTGGTTCACCAAACAATTTCTGATCTCCATTGTCATCTCTTGGACTTACCCTCATGATGTTGATAAATTCTGCAGGGGGTTAGTCCACATGGTCGACAAATTCTACACTCGCAGCTCGATTCAATAAATCAAACTCGACTCCATGTCTAATCTGATTAGGGTAGACTTTTTTGACCTAAGCACCATGCTTAATTCAAAACACCTATGGAAGTATGATCAAAACTTCCAAACCAAAACATGCCAACATAGAAAAAGGGCGCATGAAATGAAAAAACAAGGTTCATCCAATGGAGATAAAGGCATTGCAAGGCGATTTTTTTTTATATATACTAAAAATTTATTCAAAAAAAAAAAAAAAAAATCTTTTATTTAGGAAAATATTTTTCTTAGTTTTTTTTATATAGAAGAATTTATTTGATTTATAAAGATTTTTATTTTAGATTTTATATAATAAATATTTTTTGTTAATTTTGATAATAAAATATTTTATAAAACATATATATATATATATTTTTTTTAAAGTATACCCCATTTTTTTTTTTTTTAAAATATACCTCATTTTTTTTTTTTTTTGAAATATACCCCATTTTTTTTTTTTTTTTTTTGAATATACCCCATTTTTTTTTTTTTGAAATATTGTAGATTTTGTGTAGTAATTTTTTTTGTTTATTTTAATAATAAAATATATATAATTTTTTTTAAAAAAATATATATATATATATTTTTTTTTGAAGGTAATGGACAGAGGATGAGAGTGTAGGTTTCTCATTGCCTTGGTACGGTCCTCCCCAAGCTAGCTCAATGCTCATCTGATCGGGGTTTTTTACCCCGTGCTCTTTGACTTTTCCCGCATGGTTAGTATAGGGTAGATTCACGAGTGGATTTACCATCCTTCGTGATTACCAAATTTCAAAACATATGTAGGAAGGAGCAAAAGAGCAGCTTGATTTGTTTTATTTAATTTTTTTTTTTTTTTTTTGAAATTTTTATTTTGAGAAATTTATTATCAAGGGAGGGACGAAAAGAACTTCACCAAACTTTTTTATACTCAAACAAGGCTAAGATAAAAATGCAATGTAAGTCTAGCCTTGTTTTATCTCCATGATGAAATATTTTTTTTTATATATATATATATGGAGATAGAAGTATGAGTAAAAAGAATTGGTGAATTATTACCTTTGTATACCTGAGTATGTGTGTACCAACCACGCATGAAGGCAAGATGTTGATTCTCCCGGGGGTAGCTTGATGATCCATCTCGAGGCGGACCACAAGGCTTAGGTGATACACACATGTAGTGTATATGGACCATGGGCCTTAGTGGTCACAAAGGTGTAAAGGAGGATGTTCCTCCTTTCCTTTTCCTTCTTTTTTTTTTACTCTTTCTTTTTTTTTTTTTTTTTGGACCTTTGGTATTTGAGAGTGTACTTGACCTAATCAGCTTGAGGATAGAGTTCATAAATCTTCTTTGCATCGGTAGCGTGATGATCTTGATTTGGTAATGACTTCCTGGCCTGAGCAGAGGAAGACATACCGAACTCACTCAGTGCAACGAAGGTCTTGGGAGAGAAAGATCCCTTCTTGCTTACATGGAAGCAATGCGGGGGGAGTCGGTATCTTCATTGTTTACTTTGACCATATGGGGCCAACCTTTGCTCCTCTCTCCTCTTATTTCTTTTTTTTTTTTTATATATATATATTTTTTTTTTTTTTTTTTTTCAATAACACTTCTTTTTTTTATATATTTATCTTTTTTTTCAACTCTTTTTTTTTTTTTTTTTTAGCAAAGGGAGGCTCATCTCTTATTTATCTCTCTTTTTTTTTTTTTCATCATATTTTTTTTTTTTTCTTTTTTACTCGAGCTCTTTTTTTTATGATTCCTTTGCATGTGGAACTTGATATTATCACCGTCCTCCCTCTCACACTTGGACTTTCGTGAAAAAAAGTCAAGTGTGAATAGTCGTGGTCTCCTTTTGAGTGTGTTCCTCCGCCCAAGAGCATCAAAGTTTTCTTGATGTAGCCCCCATGTTTTCAAGCGTCGCGTGCCCCTCCACCTGAAATGGTTAGCGACAAGAATACCCGAAGGTGCATACTAACTTGATAACATGTCCTTTCTTTTTATTTATAAGATTTTTTTTTCTTTTAGATAAGAGTTTTTTTTTTATATATATATAAAAGTTTTTTTTTTTTCTTTTAGATAAACCTAAGATGAACAAAGATCACTACACATGCATAAAATCAAGAACATGTCCTAATAGGTCATCCCTTTAACCAACGCCTTCCCCTAAGAACGGCGCCGAAATGCTTGTTGCATTTCTTAAGCGCAATCACTAGAAACAGGTTTAGAACCCATCTCTAATAACAAATAAAATGCGCCGGGTTGACATTCCCAAGTGAAACCACCGTGGTTCGGTGATCTGAACGGGATTATCAACGGTGATAGATCTTGCCAAACAAGATATTCATCCGCAAGCGCGGATCTATCTATCATTGCATTTCACCCGGAAGTATTCAGGGTATCGTTATTTATATTTTCCTAAAGGAAGGCATGGTGTAAAAGTCTCTAATTCGGACATGGTCAAGATGACACGGATGTATAATAGACCAATGCTCATAATAGGGGTAAAATAAAGTAGGTAGTAGGATAACTTGACACACACACTCGAGCCAATCTCAAGGATAAAGGTAAAATAAAGAATAAAAGAATGGAGTAGGCATATCCTAGATAGTCATGTCAAGATAGCAGATTACACACATGTTTTATGGCTAGAGATTCTATTTCAAGATAGCCAAGGTCTCTGCCGAATTACTTCGGGCACCGCCCACGCCCAAAGGGCGATGTCCGGCAATTAGCTCTAACGACCCGCGTACCGAACGTGGGGGATTTCAAAGGGGACGGACAAGGCTTGTCACGACCAAACCGCCTACCCCCTCAACCGTGGGATGCACCGCAAAAGATAGGCAACCCCTAGCCCGGACACACCACGTCTACACTAGTGATTATCACTCGGCGTGTTAACAAGGCTTACCCGTCCCCCTGGGTCCTTCTACCGAGGCGCCGCCCAGAAGGAACGACTATCAATCCCGCAACCCAACATCAACCAAGGCTAACTCTAGGTAGAACTCATTATATCGATCTAGCTCTTTGGTCTAAACATGTATGTAGACAAGATTATGTCAAAAGGACTTTGCTCTAATTCAAGAATATGACTATATTGATAAGTAGAGAACAAGAACAGTAATGAAGAACTCTAAATTGCTCATACCGCATAGCTCCGTAATGTCTTGCTCTCTTTTATTATCCTTGCCAAACTCCTCCTAAGTACAAACTAAAAAGAAGAAAAAAGAAGAAGAAGAAGAAAGAGGAAGAAGAAGAAGAAGAAGAAAGAAGAAGAAAGAGGAAGAAGAAGAAGAAGAAGAAAGAAGAAGAAAGAGGAAGAAGAAGAAGAAGAGAGAGGCTACATTGTGTGGTGTGTGTTACAAGGGAGGGAGTGCCCATCTATTTATAGGACCTTCACCATGGCATCCTCTCTTGGCTAGGCCATTTGGTACTAATCCCGCACCGCCTTTTGAGCAAAAGCACACACCGCCTCACAACTTTTCAGTCGAGATGGGCCGCCAGACGAAGTTGGGCCCGAACCGCCTTGGCGGGCGCGGCCGCGCCAGGTGGCGCGCGCAAGCACCCTGCGTGGGGTCCGTTCGGGCTGAAATTTTTGTGTGTGCGTCCGTCTCGCCGTTAGCTTCGCTTTGGTGGGTCGGAGTACCAAAAACGGAGTCCGTATGGAAAAGTTATGCCCAAAATACTAAACCCATGTCCCCGCGGCCCGCTTATCATTTCATGTTGGACTCGGGCCTCGACCTCTTGGGCTTGTGCTTGGATATTGATGTTTTATGGACTCTTCTCCCTTGGGCTTGATGTTCTCGTGAATGCGCTTTCCGGGGAGGCGCCTTTTGGTGCATTTTCCACTTTCGGTATTTATATAAATCCTGCAAAACATCATCCGCACTACAAGTGGAATTATGTCAATGATAAATGTATATGTGTGTAGTAAGGTATAGTCTCACCCCCTTATTGGTAGAATGTTGACGTTAAAAATATGTCGTTGGTGACCGTCAACACTTATACACGGTGATTGGCCACAACCTCTACTCGACAACGGTGGTATTGTATTCTAGCACTCCTTTGCATTACTTAGTAGCATATCTTGATAGGGTGCTTAGTTAGTTGAGTAGCTTGTGTAGGTTGCTTAGTCTTGCTAGCTCCTAGTTGGTAATCTAGTTAGAATTGCTTGTTCACCTAGGAGTAATCTAGCAACATAGCCCTTGAGTGATCTTAGAGATATTAGATATATCATCTCTTACTTGTGGCTTGCATAGATAGCTCGTAGCACCGCTTATTTAGCTTCGCCATCTTATTTACTAATCCGGTTGCTTAGTGTTGTTGCAAGAATTTTTAATAGGCTATTCACCCCCCTCTAGCCATTAGGACCTTTCAACAGGTCAACCGGATTCAGTCACTTATGCCCGCCATGTGGATCTTCAACACTAACTTCACCCTACCCTACGCTGATGTCCTACGTACCTAGGAGATATTGGTGCACTCTACTTTCTATGGATTGATTTTGTCATGAACTAGAACTGACCAGCCCGAGAGTGGCTAGATGGGCTCGACACGGGCGCGCCCGCCCACGAGGGGCCAGGCGGCGCTGGGCAGGGGAACCGGCGCCCCGCCGCCGCCTCCTTCCTCCCCTCCGCATCCAACGCAGCCTTCGCGATCAAGTTAGGATTATCTTAGGTAATTTTGGTGTGTAAAAGGGGATATTCCAATCTATAAGGAAGACCCTTATTAGGAAATAAATAAAAGATTGCTTGTAAAAGGCATTCCGATCGTATAAGGAAACCTTATAGAGATTGCTTAGATTACAAGTCCCACTAGCCGGGCTATATAAGCAAGAGGCATGTAATCTTTAGGGGATAAGCAAGCAATAAAAATATATCTATCGCTTTCAGTTCTCCGCATCCCCCGCCGCGCCTGCCCCGCACCAGCCGCGCCGCCGCCCCCGCCGCGCCAGCATCGGCGGCCCGCTACGCCGCCGCTGCCGCCCCTCCCCCACGACTCCTCCTCTCCATCTAGTTGCTCGTGCTGCCGCCGACGCCGCCGGGAAGGAAGCTGCAGCCCCCTCGCCATCTCGGGAGCTCCAACGGTCGACGAACACGTGTCAATTCCGGCCCAATCTAGCCGGAATCTGACAGATTTCTTGTTCTTGTTTCCCACAAAAGGTGGCATAAACGATTAAATGATCTTATGTTGTTACCAAGTTTACCATCATGTTAAGTAGCTTTATGTTCACATTAGTATTATCATCTTAAAGATACTATATATATGTTTTGAAAAACAAAGATGGAACGATTTTATTTGTAGTCTGACTGATATTTGCCAAGGAGAGTACTGAGGGTGGACCATATGAGGTTGCTGCAACACTAGCATCAATGAATATCTAAGATGAGGCGGTGAGAGGTTATGTTTTTGGTAGGTGAGGCTTAAAGTTGTTTAGGGTGACCATCTACAGTCACAAGAAGAACAACATGCATGCTTACATTACATGTAAAGAAGAATCGTTCTGTTGCAGTACGGTACTGTTTTGGTTTGGAAGTAGCTATCGTTTTCTTACACAGTGTGATTTTGGTTTGCTTTGTTCCTGCAGGTTGAGGGAGCAATAAGTTATTGCAGGGCGCAATATTGTGATCTGGTGTTGCACGCAGGGTGCCTTGTTTGTGATGGAATTATGTCAGTAGGATGGATCAGACAGGCATATACATACTAGATGTGTTGGTAATTAATTTGGCTGATGGAGACGAAATTATTTGTATGACTGCGTCCCTTTGAAGTTTGAGCATCCGTGGTCATTTATGAATTATGCGTAAGGCAGCAAGTGAGAAGAGGCAGCAAGCTAGAAGAGTGCATTTGCTGATTCGGGTGGCATGCGTGCCCACCGCCCGCGGCGAAGGGCGGTGGGCGGCGAGGCGAGGAGTCGGGAGCTGGAGGAAGAGGGGGGCGTTGGTGGTCTGCCACGGCCCAAGTGGGGTCAGCTGGTCGGACGCTAACAGCCCCCACGTGATGCCCGCCCCTCACACCTAGCTCCGATGGACAACGGCATCGAGCAGGGCAGCGGCGTTGAGCGGAGTAGCTAAGCACAACATTGACTTCCTCCTCCATGCCTCTTCTATAGCTGCCGCCATGGCTTCCACCTCCATGGCTTCGAGCGCTGCTGCCGGCCGACCGACACGTCCTCCTCCGCGGCCCCACGCGTGCTCCGTCCACCTTCGCCTCCATAGCTCCACACCACCAACACTCCCTTCCCCTCTCTCTTAGTGGGCCTCAGGCCAGCCCGGTCTACCTAAAAAGCTCGTGCTTCGTGGGCCAACCCAGCATGAAAGGCGGCCCACATGTCATGCCTGGTCGGTGAGCAGGCACGATGGTATGTGGAGGCACGGCCCGGCGACACACGAGCCAAACGGGCATGTGCCCTAGCGGGCCGTGCCTAGCACGGGCCCATGGCAGGCCATGTCGGGCCGCCTGTTGCTCATATATAGGTATCGCTGGGGTATTCATGTACTGAAGGCGAGGAAATCATATTTGATTCAGGAGCGGTAGGCGGTAGCCCTAGGGTATTCATGTACGACATTGTTGTAATTCTTGCTAACGATAGGTTAGCCAATGAGTAATGAAAGTTTCGGGTTAAAAAAAGGAGTGGTACCATCGCTATGCTTTGTTTAATCTATGTCTCTACTCTCTATCTCTATCTCTACAACTAACTAGTATATTGCACGTGCTAACGCTACGGCGATATCTATAGAAATATAAATTAAACAACCAACATTATCATATCTCCAACAATATAAAATTTGTAAAAAAAAAAAAGGGTCGATCAAATTCATTAAGATTCAGTCTTATATATTATATAACCAAAGTTTTGTCACATAATAAAAGTCAGATACAACTATGAGGCATGTTCAAGCAGCTATGAGGCCAAGAATTGATTCACAAAATGGGGCATTTTCAAGAAAAAAAATTATGGCATCATGATCACTAAAGTAACAAGTTACAAAAACATCCATGTTTACAATTCAGAATGTGTAGAACTACAATAGCATGCACCACTAAGTAATAGCTTTCAGTTTTTTTTTAAGTCAAAAAAGATAAGCATTAAGTCATCATAACCACACAACGTAGCAGGATGTTCCCTCTATGAATTAATAGCAGCATTTTCAAATATTTTCAGTTAGTGATAGTGAACTCCAAACAGAGAACAAAACTCTTTTATTCTGGCTCCAGTGACAACCTTTCTTTTGCTACTCTTGGTTTCCATCTTGCTGATTCATATTTCAGCACTCCTATAAAAGTGATAATTTGTGAATTTTTAGTTAGTGAACCATGCATGTAAAACAATCATGAAAGTACCAGCTATGCAACATGTCATGAGTTCTCAGTAGCAACAGTTCAGTGGCAAAAATCCAAGGCCATCGTCACAAGCTCAAGGAACTCTCTTTTAGAATTGCATTGAAGCACTTGCTCTGGGGATAGGTCCTAACAGAAGTTCCCTGAAGGCCTGAACCATGCATGTCACTCCAATTTTTAGAGCTATGGAGGCTGTTGTTCTGCATGTACTCTGTTCAGAACATTGCATAGCTGTGCTACAACTTAGATGGCAGGCTCTAAGAGATGATGCAAACTGCACATTTTTATTTACAAACTGAAACCAGTGTATCATTTATTCATCCCAAAGTATGAAAGTTACAACTAACTTTAAGAATACTTTTGTAAACCATCTACATTCTAATCAGTCCTTGTTTGAAAAATTTTCAAGACATGTGTACAAATGACCTCACTGATAGAGAATAGCTAACAAGCACCCAATTCATGAGAATTTTAAAATAAATAAAAGGGTCATTTGTCAGGCATATGACTGAATATGGCTGGGCATATAACTCCACCACTACATTTCTGAATATTGATCCAACAAAATATTACACGAAGCAAGCAATGGCATTTTATTATATATTGTACAATCAAACTCAGATGATTTTATTATATATTTAAAATTGGAAAAACTACAAAACGATAAAGACTGAAAAGAGAAGGAAAGGCATGAATGGTATCAGGCCGCCGTTGGCGAGAGGGAAACGGCTGCTACGGACACCGAGGATGACCAATGTACAGACCAAAATAGCATCAATAATTTGTTGTACCGATCTACAGGATGTAAGAAAAGGAAGGCATTTGTATAAGTAATTTTTCTACATGTTAATTCAGTTGTGCAATTGATTGAAAGTTGAAACTGAAAACAATAAAGTCTGAAGAAACTTCAATTTCCAAGATGCATGAATGAGGGTACAAACAAAATTTACTCGAACCGCATGCTACTGCAGGCAACAAATCCTCAATATTGATTATAAACCAAGTAGGTTCAGGATGAGCCACGGAGCATCTGGCACAACTTCAGAGTAATGCGAGACTCAGAGCCAGAGGAGACCTGAAGTTCAGGATGAATCAGGGGGAATAAGCAGTGAGAAATTTCAAATTTCATTGACTGGGTTAAGTTGGGAGATGAAGATCAAACTGACTGAGAGTGGTACATACAACATTGCTCTTGATGTTTTCGTTACCGTGGCATGTTTGTTTGTTTGCCTAGGGCCCTTGGGCCTTGGTACGATGGTCTGAAACCTGCCGTGCCGTGCACACACCGCACCGCATCAGGCATTGGCCACCATGCGAGATGATGACGCCACCCACACCGCATAAAAGCAGGGGGGCGGCGGCCTTCCAGACTCCCATCTATATATGAGCAAAAAGCACGGGGCCCGGTGGCACGGCACGAGGCACGGAATTTGGCCCGACACGAACATGGCACGACACGGTTGGATTCGGGCCTGGGCGCACGGCCCGCTATAGGCCGGGCCTGGGCTGTACCTGCGCACGGGCGGCACGGCACGGCCCGGTAAAATGCAGCAATCACGAATGTGGCCCGGCCTACCTAAGTGCGCCCCATGGGCCATGGCCGAATGGCCCATCCGTCCTCCCAACACCACTTCCCGGTCCCCAAATGCCCCCATCCACTACTCGTCACATCTCCCTTGTCCCTCGCACACACATTTAGCAACGCCGCGGACAACCCCTCAGGCGGCCGGGCGTTCGGCGGCGTCCCCCCCGACGCCGCCGGCATCGAACAGCGGGCGGCGTCCCCCGGCGCGGCGGGCGCCGCGAGCGGCGGCGACCCCCGCGTGGCCGGACTAGAGCGGCATCGGTCCCCTGCGTGGCGGATTGGGCGGGCGGCGGCCCCCACGCGGCCGGATTGCGGCCCGGCGGTGCCGGCCGGATTGGAGCGGCCGGCGTCGAAGTCGTCGACTGCAGAGTTTCACCCCACCCCCCTCTCTATGGGCCTTGGGCCGGTGTCGGTGTTTTGAGAACCGGGGTATCCCAAGCACCGGCAATAATTTATAGGCTGTGCACTCCCCGCCTGATGGCGTGTGCGAGCTGGGAGACGAAGAGTTTATCCTGGTTTAGGCCATGGGGCCCTACGTCCAGCAGTGGTGTCCTTTTGTGTTACCTCGCACCAATTGTGCACAAGAACCAAAGCGATTACAAGTGATTTCGGGAATGAAGAAGAACTTCAATCCTAGGGTGAGATGGTTAAGTATGAACGGGGATGCGAGGAGATAACGGGGCAGTTGAATCGTCAGGGCAATCGATTGCCCTATCACCGCATCATGGGAAGCAGGGACATTAAATGCGGCTGTTCCCCACTACCTGGTTGGGCTTCCCAAGGTGCGCCCAAGGTCGTTCACCTAGAGAAAGAGGGAAGAGCCATGGTCTGACTCTTTTACCCTCGGGCGAGGCGGAGATGTTTCGCCCGAGAGCCATGGTCCTTGGGCGAGGCAGGGACTGCCCTTCGAGGAGCCCACGTCCTCGGGCGAGGCGGAACTTGGCCCTCCGAGGTTCCCGACCCCTCGGGTTAGGAGTGGACTTTGGTGAGAGTGAGCCGTATGGGCTGATGTTGTGTTGTCATGGGCTGTTTTGGTCTATAAATCCATGGGCTGTAACAAGCCTGTTATGTATTTTTGCTTTTTCTAGTCCTTCTTCTCCATACTAGTATTGGTCCCAACGGCTTCCTTCTTTTTATTTCTATAACTCCTCGAGTTTCACCCTGGGCCCTTCTGGCCTGGCTGGGGGTTTTGGCAAGTTGGGCCTCGTTTAGAGGAGTATCTGGAGATGGGCTATTTTGGGCATTTAATTGGGCCAAAAGGATGTCCTGCGTATTAAGTCCTTCTTTGTCGACTTTCCGGCCAGGGGCCGCCTCCTTCGTCCTTCCGGCTATCTCATAGCCCATGATACGTCGTGGGGTTTTTTTTTTTACAACCGGCGTCGTCTTCCCACCAGTCCGTCTTTTTTGGGCCCTTGGGCCGTGTTATCCGTCTTGGGCCGACTTTACTTGTGGGCCGATTATTTTCGTCCCCGACAGTAGCCCCGAGGGAGTGGAGTGACTCGTTCGGGGGCTGTTATTCGCCTCCTGGCTTAGGCATATTTTTGGTCTCGAGGCGGGTGTAGCCCCCGAGGCCTCCGAGGAATGCCTAAATTCCTCGGAGGGCTTTTTTCTTACGTGCTGGTAAGATCTGAACTACCCACTAAGTTGCGCAAAAATGTGCGAGGGATGTCCGAGGTGCGGGGCAGTCCAAGCCCGCGCTTATGTGCGCAAGGTCGCCCGCACCTCCCCGCCTTTTTACTTACGCCTCCTCGTCGCCCTTCCCCGAAGGGAGGAGGAGGGGAGTTGTGCCATACCGCCCTGTAAGCCGAGCATGACATACCCCATTGAGCATTGTAACAGGAAATCTAAGTGGAGTGCTCGTGCCCCCGCCGGAGCAGGGGTCGGCTGTGTGGTCTAGGACGCACTCCATGATAACTCTCGGGCCTCTTAGCAGATCCCAGGTCCCGACAGGTCGGGTCCCGAGGGCCAGCGGGCCTCCCACGGATGGGACATCTCTATAAGTGGTTACCGTAAGTCTTAGATACGTCCAGGAAATCCCGAGCTCCGAAGCTCGGGCTCGGCCGGTTGTGCATTTCCCTTCGGTCCCTTGCCCGGTTATCCTGAGGCAGCTATAGAAACCCGGAGGGCCTAGCTTCAGATCCTCTGGATCGTACGTGGGCGCATGGCCCGGCGTTCTCCAATGGGGATTACGCATTGCGGTGACGTTTCGTTCCTGCCCGAGGGCTCGGAAGCGCCCCCCGGGGCATTTTAGGTTTTGGTAACGAACTGACGCTTTTGCCCCCGGAGGGGTCGGGCGCTTTTGGTTATGTCTGGCGCACCTTTTCACGTTGGCCTGTACGCGGAGATGCTTGTTTTACCTTAGATGGGACGGCACCCTGTAGCATTCCGCAGAGGCGACCGCTTACCGCATTTAACCTTTGGGCCCGCTGGACGTCCCGGGGCCGCCGCCGTCGATTCGCTACATGCCCCCATTCGTGTCGATGCGGTTATCCGGTGCCGCGCCTTCCTCCCCTATATATTTAGGAGTCGTGCCGGCATCGTATGAGATCCCATTCCTCTTCCCCGCATAGAACTCGTCTCAGCATTTTCTCTTTATTCCTGTAACACAGGGAGAAGAGGGCGTGGACGGAGTGAGAGAAAGAGATTTTAGTTGGTCGTACTTACTCGCGTCCTTCGCCGTGGAGGAAGATTATGGCGTCGCAGGAGGGGGAAACCGCTCTTCCTCTTGACCCATTTCCGTGGCCGCGGTCATCTGTGACGGAGGTGAAGCTGCAGAGATTGGTGGACGAGGGTCTCTTGCACCGTCGCTCTGATGATTTACGGCTAGAGTGGATGGTGCCTGACGTGACTCACGAAGAACCACAACCGCCGTCCAGGTACGTCGTCAGCCTGATGGATCACCATAGGCGGGGCTTTGGCGTGCCGGCGAGTCGGTTTATGCGAGCCGTCCCATATTACTATGGCGTTGAACTTCATCATATTGTCCCTAACTCAATTTTTTTGGCATCGATTTTTGTTACTCTTTGTGAAGGATTCCTAGGAATCGAACCTCACTGGGAGTTATGGAGGTGGTTCTTCAAGGCGGAGTTGAATACCCTGAGCACCGGGAAGCCAGGTTCGCCGAGGCGAGCGGTGCGAGTTGGATCTTGTATCATCCAGCTTCGCACTTTTGATAAATAGAGGAAGAGCCGGGCGGATGAATACATCCCTTCCCGGCTTGCCGGCTCGAACAAGGGATGGCAGGAGGAGTGGTTTTATCTCCGAAACGATGGAGATGAGCTCCCAGTTTATACTGGGGGTGTGATTAAGGCGAAGCCGGACCGTTGGCATGACGGCCCTCCACGACCTGCCCAACGCCATCTGGACGGCCTTCGGTCGGCGATTCTCCTACTTCGAGAGAAGGGTGTTCATGCGGCGGCGGTTGTAGCTGCCTTCTCCCGTCGCCGGGTGTTGCCCCTGATGGCTCGCCCCCTTTGCCTTTGGCAGATGACTGAGGAGGTGGACCTCACCGGTACTCGGATGTCGTTCGATGATCTCTCCGGGGACGCTCTGATGTGTTGTGTTCGCGTGTTTATGGGGGATAAGACTCCTGAAGTGATTCCTAAGATTGCAATTCGCCCGGCTGCGGGATATATTTCCTTGGTAAGATCTGATCCCTTTCCTTTCCCTGCTTCTATCATTCTCCTCTCCCTGTCGGGGTTCCTTGTTTTGATCTTCTTCTTCCCGTACAGGGGGAATTGGTACACAAGGATTCGCCCCCTCCTGTGCCCGAAGATCGGGCCCGTAGGGATGGTAATCGTGCCAGGAACGAGCGCGAGCGGTTGAGGAAAGCTCGGGCGGATGAGAAGAAAGCCCAGAGGGTCGCCTTGAACCATCGGCGCCATGAGCAGCGAAAACGTGGTGAGTCGACCGAGTCTTGGCGACCGATTCGGCCTCGTCATCATCGGACGGTCGCGGATACCGGGGAGCATCAGGACGCGGCGTTGGGGGTGTTTCCGCGTCCCGAAGGGTTGGACGAGTTGCTTGAGCGTGCCAAGCATCGGGCCACTGGTGGTGGAAATTCTCTTACGGATGACGGAGTGTCGGAGGCTTTGGTCTCTTCATCCTCGAACACGGATCGGGCGAACGTGGGCGTCGGTGTCGAAAGTACGAATCATCGCCTCAACGGAATGGGGGAGTGCGGACGGAACCTGCATCCCCGCCTAGTTCTTTGACCTCGTCGAGGCCAATGCTAGGCCAAATCTCCGGTGTTGAGGGTCAATTGTCATCTCCACCCTTGTTCTCTCGTTCGCTCGTGAATCGTAGAAGGCTGTCCCGAAGTCTCTGTAAGTTGTTCTGCTTCTCTCTATTTTTCTTTAGCTCTGTTCCTCCTTTTAATTCGGTGAATGTCCCTCTTCCTTGTCAGGAAAAGAGGGGCCGAAGTACTGGCCCTACATCCTCGGAAACAACTTAAGTCCAGCGCTTCGATCCTTGCCGGCCGTGGATGTGGCAATGTTTCCTCTGATACCCCCTCGTCGCAGCTGCCCCCTTTGGAAATCCCGTCTTTGGGTTCCAGCGATCTGCCCAAGGAAGCTAATACTGTTGCGTCCTCTGTTTCCGTGGCGGTCCAGGTGCAGGACATCGCCAAGATGGAGTCGAGGACGACTCCAATTCAAGAAGGGGAGGATGATGAGGACATCACCACGCTGGACACGCCTACGCCACGGTCTTCCCCAAGTTGCAACTCATCTCCAACTCAGCTGCCACGTCACCCTCGAAGTCAGCAGACACGTCGTCAATGATTCGGTCGTAACTCTCTCATACGATATCGAAACGGGGCGATCTTGGACTCTATGGAAAGGGGACGACGACGCCGTCGTTTTGGATCTGGTCTGAGCTCCAAATGGCCCGTGGATCATTCTGTGTCACCTGTTTTGGGCCAATTTGGTCATGTATCGTGTCGGGCCTTAAGCCCAAGTTGTGGACGCCCAAACCCTGGCCGCCCTCAACCCTAGGTCACGTCTTAGACTATAAACACAGCCGCCACCACTGCTAGTCACTCGGGTTTTGTTTAGTTTGAGTTTTCCATCGAGAAACTTGATTGATTCATTGTAACCTTGAAGATTATTCCGCTTACAGTAATCAAGGGCCCCTATTCTTGTTCTCCACACCTGTGGCGATTAGTCCTTTTGTGATCTGAACTTGAACACCATCATCTCAATTCTTCAATCATATTTGCAATATTCAGATTGCGTTCTTAACTGTTCTTGCTTGTGTTCTCGATTCGCTGGCAGGAAAGCCTTCTTAGCGAGGTCAATCAAGTCATGTTTGGTTGATAACCATTGGAGCAGTGGTGTAGTGGTTGCAGGGTTGAGTTTGTGTTGATTCGAAGCCGGACCGTCAACGTCGAGTTCTCCACCAATCGATTTACCAAGTACCTCACGGAAGATCGGGCCAGACCCTATCACTCTTCCTGGGGCGTTGGATCATTTGAAGGCGAGTACTCAGGTTCCAGTGGGATTTTCATCTTTACCTCGTTCCTTGCTGTCGCGGTTGATGTTTTCTGAGGGTCCTATCTCAGAAGTGCCCTTGGTCAAGGGGAAATTGGCGGCAAGCGCCATGGAGGTGGGTCCTTCTCGCGACGCAACTCTTTTTACGGTAGAGGGTTCCCAAGGCGCACCCGAGGAGACTCCTCGGGGAGATGTGCCCGAAGCTTTGACTTCTCCTTCGATGACCTCCGGCGCTCATCAGTTGGTGGCCCTTCAATCTTCTTGCCCAAACGTCTCCCTTGCATCAAAAAGGGTATTAGTGTTTGAGAATCAAGATCTTATGCTGCCCGTGGTGAGCTGTGAGGGCCCTCAGGATTTCTTTTGGTTGAGTTTTCCCGGCCCTGGGAAGGATTCCCGGTGTACCCCTATTTGCAATGATCCTAAGGCTTGGGGTGGTCCTGCACTTGAGCTTGGGCAGTCGTCTGAAGGTGGAGCTCCATCCCTGGTGATCCATGATCGTCCCGAGGTTGCCGCCTGGGTGGAACATGACTAGATTTGGAGGTGGGCAGTCGAAGGTTTGCAAAAGATCAATTAGACTCTGTGTCATCGTCTGTCTCAGACCGTTGAGGTTTGCTTGTTCTCCCTCTTGGCTTTACATTTGCTGTCTTGCACGGGTGTATACTAGCTACCTTTGCTTACGGTTGTGCTCCGCGGGTTCTAAAGAAGTTTGCTCGGGATAAGTCAGAGCTGCTACGAAAGAATGCTTCAAACTGGGACGCCCTCTGTCGTGTTCAGTCCGAGCTGGGTCGTATTAGGGAAGTGGCGACTCGCCTTTCCCAAATTAACGACGACTGGGCCGCTCGATACCAGTTTTTGCAGGCAAAACGAGTCAAGGCCCGATCCACATCACTCAAGGCAAGGGCCGAGGCGATCCAGGCGTTCCAGGATTTTAAAGAAAGCCAGACTAAATTCCGAAAGTTGCTTAAAGAGGCTCGGGCCGAGCGTGACCTGGCTAAGAAAGAGGCCAAAAGGCAGTCAGACATGGCTGATTCTTTAAGCGTGCGAGTGGAAGAACTGACAGAGGAGGTGGGATTGGTGAAAAGAGATGTAGAGCTATCCAGAAATCTTTCTACCGACGTGCATAATGAAATGCTTCGGTGGAAAAAGAAATATGAAGGTATGTTCTCTCCCCTTCTTTGTGTCAATTTTGTAAGTTGCAACCGGGGGATTGATCCCTTTATCGTGACTCCCATTCCTGTGTTATTCCCTTGTAGAAGCGGAGAAATTTCGAGTCGAGGCTGTGGAGTCCACCAATAATCTGACGCAGTGTCTTAATACTGAGAAGGACTTACGCAAGGAGCTGGAAGAAGCCGTGCAAGGTCACATTCGTCAATTTGGGCCCCCGACCCTGGCGTCGGGTACCTCCGTCCGGAGTCAGCTGAACTCCCTTGGGGGGTATGTCCGAGAAGAGATTCGAGGGGCCTTTTGTAACGGGGTGAAGTGCTGCCTTGCTGTGATGTGTTCGCACTTCTCTTTGTTAGATGAAACTCTCGAGATCCTCTCGAAAGGGTTCTTCTTGGGTCGAGATGACGAAGGAGAGGGGGTCGTTGACGAGAAGACGGACGAAGAGAAGGTTGCCGAATTCCATGCCCGGGCGGAAGGTCCAGCAAGTGCGTTGGCCACTCGCTTCGAGGGTGAGGTCGTTCCCCCATGTTCGCCTGTAGGATCGGGGCATGAAGCGGATCCCGAGCCCATGGAGGTATCCCCCGAAGGCGTTACCACGCATGCTCCGAAGACTGGAGAAAAGGGCGAATAGTCTGCTGCAACTTTCAGCTCCTGGTATTGGGTCAGGAAATTTCCAGGCCTATGAGTCTTTATTGGGAAGTGTCCTTTGCGACTTTGTATCTTGTGGCCCAGGCCATTGTACCTAATTCCTCTGAACACTTCGATTGCTCGAGAAATTTGATTTTTCTTGTCATTAATTTCTACTTGAGCTGTTCTTGCTTTCTTCTTCTCTGAGCGAAGAGTTTATTGCGATAGCGAGAGTTTCTCGAATTTTCCGAGCCCCTCTAGTTCGAGAAATTTCTAAGGGACCGTCGTAAGGGGAGGAGTTCCCCCTCTGGTAGCCCCCGAGGGAGGTTTTTGTCTCAGTTGAGATAAAACCTACCTTGCAGCTCTCCTTACCTTGGCGTCTTCAGTGATGTTTTTTATTGTATTGATGTAGGGTGTAGTATTTACCGTTTCCCAGTCCTGAGCCAGCTGATGGCATATGGTCATCTTTTCTTGCTTTCAACATTGGGTTGTTGTCCTCTGCCTTGCAGTGGTGTGCTCGTATTTTCCCCTATCGGACGGAGCCTTTCGGGATTCTTTCCGGCGGCTTCTTCCTCCATGCTCGGGTGGAGGGCCCGGCAAGCACGTTGTCCGCCTATTTCGAAGGTGAAATTGCTCTGTTCGTCGTCCAATTTGAACGATTCTCCTGTCGCGAGGGAGGCTTTTAGCAGCTCCACCCCTGGCTGCCTGGGGCCCGTTGTGAAGGCCCCCTAGTCTTCCTTTGGTCAGACTTCCCTGGTATGGGGGAAGATTCAGCCCACGTGCCGCCTTCCGATGGCCCTTGCGCCCGGGGTGGTCCTACGATCAAGTTCTGGGGGTCACCGGAAGGAAGGGCCCCCCAAGCATGTGTGATCCATGACCGCCCCGAGGTTGATGCCTGGGGGGAGTATGAATAGAAAAAGTGGGTGTCCGAGGGCTTGGAGATAATCAATCAATTTCCACGCCATCATTTGTCAGAGGTATTAGGGGCTTTTCTTCGCCGGCTTTCTTTGGATTTCTCGGGCGAAGATTTGTGATTTCCAAGCCACATTGGAAGGTATTCTGGTGACAAACACTTGGCCCTTTTGGGCCAGATGGTCTGTCATGAATGGTTACTTGTTTTGCTCCACTCTTCCTTCTTGCGTGACCCTTTTTAGTGATTTTTCTGACAGTTTCCCGTAGAGATTTCCTGATTCCTCGAATAGGGTCCCATAGCCCCCGAGGGAATCGGGTCATTTCCCGAGGGGCCTTTTTTATTGTGTCTTGTATTCGATTCTCCGGCGGGGTACCGTGGCCTCCGTAGGGGTGAGGTTGTTCCCCGAGGGGGTCTTCTCGGTTGGTGCTTTGATGGAGATTTTGCAGATGCCTGGATATTTGGGGGCGCATCGATGTTTGGACCTGAGTTATCATGAACCGAGGGCCCGTCTCATTTCCAGGCATTGGGCTTCGAGGCTTATCATAATGCAGTGATCTTTGATAAGGTCCTTATATTCTGTCACGTTGCTCGAGGCTTGAAGTAGTTGCTTGGTTGCATATCTCGTGTGAACCCTGAGGGGTGAGTTGAGGAGGGGTTCCGTCTTGGTTCTTATCCCTCCGAGGAATCCTTCGAAAAATATTATCTAGTATTCTGCTTGGATTGGTATTAAAAGGTGGTGGAGCACTTGTCCGTTCCACAAGGAAATCAGTGAGGCCCTGTGGCTTAATGGTTTTGTGTGGGATGTATGATGATGTCTACGTCCAGGTGTATCAGGGGGTAGCGTCGGAGCCTCTTTTGCATCAGTACCATGGTGTATGGTAATTTTTGCGTCTGGGTGTGCTCCGGCTTTTGGAAGTGCTGGGTCAATGAAGTAAGCCTGTCATTGGTTTCACCTTTTAGGAATATCTTCCACTCGGCTTTTGTTGCATGTCAAACACGTGTCGCATGTATGGTAGGTATTTTGTTCCTGCGTTGATCTGCCCGAGGGGCATGGTGAGGTAGCAGGGTATCCTGACAGCGAACGGGTATGAAGAACAAATTTTATCGGGTTATTTTTATTTTTATCCGATTATGCACGGAGTATGCATAAGGAGCGTTTCGCACTCTGTAGTTGAATTGACTTTTTGATCGGCTCGAGATAGAAGGAAAAGGGAACTTCGGGACATGCTTTATCGAGACTAGTGTAGTCTAAGCACCTCCGCCGTTTCCTGTTCTTTTTCTTGATTAACACAGAGTGTGTTTAGCCGTTTCTTGTGGAACACTTCCTTGATGAATCCGGCCGCCTTTGGCTTTTTAGATCTCCTTGCTGGTGGACTTGTGTATATTACCACAAGATCACCGTAATCGTTGCACCTTAAGTTCAGGATTGGCCCTGGCGTCTTGTCAGTGCTCAACATCTCTGGTATGCCTAGCCCGTCTGAGGGATCTCTCACAAACGTGTTGCTGCTTGTGTGCCCCGAGCTCCAAACTTCGCCCTGGCAGGTTCGGGATCGGGTGGCTTCTGGCAGATCGGAAGTTCCTCCCTAGATGAAATTGGGGCCATCTTCTTTGCTCAAATGGACCTTGGTAAACCTTCATATTGTTGATGATCGGTCCAATGACTGTCGTGCAAGTCTTGGGTTATGATGAGTGATCCTTTTGAGCATCTTTGGGTGCTGGCTTGGATTCCGAAGTGGTCCAGGTCGTCGTTGTTTACTATTCCCGACTTTGGTGCTTCCTATTCCCCCCCTCAGGCCTGAGAGTCGACGGTTACCCGTTGGCTCGGGCCCTACGACCCTATTGGGTCGGACCCCATGATCTCATTGGCTCGCTAGGGTCTGGGCAATTTTTCTCAGAAACATCCCTGGGTGCTCCTGTCGAATTTTACTTGTCGCCGGAGCTTCCCAGCCGGGCCCTGGCCTCTTGGGGCCCAGCGTAGGCTTGCTTGCCTTGGGTTGACTCCAAAACCCCGAGGCTCTGTGGTGATGGAGGGTGATGGGCTTGACTCGCTGGACCGTGGTCCTGTTAGAGGCCTCCTTTTTCTCCCTGTTCTTGTAACCTTGGCATTTTTTGATGATTGAAGATTAGGTCACTTTAAGCACTAACCTGGCCACTAGGGACCCGAGGTGTTCACGGGTCTTCTACCGCGGTCGAGCGTGCGGATATGGTGGTTGCCGAGGTCGGGGAGAGCGTATTGTCGAAGCAGAGTCGTCGCGCCACTGTAACTTTCCTTAAATCAATAGAAGTGATTATTCATGAGTTTACCATTACATCAGTCCCATCGAGTGGGGTCATAATAATCACTATCGTATGGCCCGAGTTCGGGATCTACAAAGGTGCTGGTGCCGGGGCGATAGCCCAAAATAGGATGCCAATCATGAAGCTCCCGATGGCGGCAAGGAGCGGAGGAGGCGCCGGTGGTCCGCGGGCAAGTAGTTCTTCATCGGTCGGGCGCGATCGTGTTTGGATAATAACCGCGCCGTGCCGCCGCCATCCACTCCGGTTCTCCTGGCACAGGGGATTCTGGATCTGTTAGCATAGGGTCCCCTTGCGGTGCCATTTCTTCCCAGATCTCCAGGCGGCCACCGTCCTTTACCGCCGGGTGTTGACTTGCCATCGATCCTGCAGATCCACCTCTACTGCGGGTTGCCCTTGTAGGAACCGCCACGGCCGCCTGGGTTATGAATCGGTTGACTCCTTCCCCTTCGTCGACGTCGGCGGGCAAGGGTGGGAGGTCATAGTAGGCATTGTTCCTCGTTCGCCGTTCGATGCCGCTCCTCCCGGTGGCGGCGGTCATGCCGACGATTACGTCTTCTTAAGGATGGGGAGCGGTTGCTCCCTCGGTCGATTGGTAGCAAGATTGCCTTGAAGTCGTAGCCCAGCGCCACGAACTTGAGGCTGCCAAACTGCAGCAATGTCCCTTGGCCGTATTCGTGCTCCGGTGAGCAAGGCGGGAAGGAGAGAGATGCCGCCATCTAGGTTTGTGGGAAGTGATTTTCGCACAGCGCTCCCCTACCTGGCGCGCCAACTGTCGGTGTTTTGAGAACCGGGTATCCCAAGCACCGGCAATAATTTATAGGCTGTGCGCTCCCCGCCTGATGGCGTGTGCGAGCTGGGAGACGAAGAGTTTATCCTGGTTCAGGCCATGGGGCCCTACGTCTAGCAGTGGTGTCCTTTCGTGTTACCTCGCACCAATTGTGCACAAGAACCAAAGCGATTACAAGTGATTTCGGGAATGAAGAAGAACTTCAATCCTAGGGTGAGATGGTTAAGTATGAAAACCTAAAAAAGGGGGTCCGTTCTATGGTGGTATTACTCTCCCTTTTATAGTGTAAAGGAGAGATAATGTGTACAATACGTGTCGTGTACAAAGGCTAAGGTGTCTACCGCCCGGGGCCATAAGCGTACCATGCCCGAGCCCGAGCCTCGGGTTCCCTGGAGGGGACGCCCTGGTGTGGACGCGTGTCTTGATGCCTCCTGCATCCGTGTCCGTCGCCCGAAGGGGGAATAACCCGAGGGTCTAAGGGGATCCTCTGATCCTGTCGCGATTCTTGGTTTGCTGGATCTGCATCATGATGTGGTGTCGATATCCCGAGGGCTCCTGGACCCGTGTCGAAGAGGTGAAGCTGCAAGCAAATACATAGTGAAGTTGTGTTTTCCTGTGCAGGGTGACGCGTGTGGTGACTGTTCCCTTTACGTCCCATCAACGGGGATGCAAGGAGATAACGGGGCAGTTGAATCGTCAGGGCAATCGATTGCCCTGTCACCGCATCATGGGAAGCAGGGACATTAAATGCGGCTGTTCCCCACTACCTGGTTGGGCTTCCCAAGGTGCGCACGAGGTCGTTCACCTAGAGAAAGAGGGAAGAGCCATGGTCTGGACTCTTTTACCCTCGGGCGAGGCGGAGATGTTTCGCCCGAGAGCCATGGTCCTTGGGCGAGGCAGGGACTGCCCTTCGGGGAGCCCACGTCCTCGGGCGAGGCGGAACTTGGCCCTCCGAGGTTCCCGTCCCCTCGGGTTAGGAGCGGACTTTGGTGAGAGTGAGCCGTATGGGCCGATGTTGTGTTGTCATGGGCCGTTTTGATCTATAAATCCATGGGCTGTAACAAGCCTATTATGTATTTTTGCTTTTTCTAGTCCTCCTTCTCCATAGTATTGGTCCCAACGGCTTCCTTCTTTTTATTTCTATAACTCCTCGAGTTTCACCCTGGGCCCTTCTGGCCTGGCTGGGGGTTTTGGTAAGTTGGGCCTCGTTTAGAGGAGTATCTAGAGATGGGCTATTTTGGGCCTTTAATTGGGCCAAAAGGATGTCCTGCGTATTAAGTCCTTCTTTGTCGACTTTCTGGCCAGGGGCCGTCCTTCGTCCTTCCGGCTATCTCCTAGCCCATGATACGTCGTGGGTTTTTTTTTTACGTCCGGCGTCGTCTTCCTACTAGTCCGTCTTTTTTGGGCCCTTGGGTCGTGTTATCCGTCTTGGGCCGACTTTACTTGTGGGCCGATTATTTTCGTCCCCGACAGCCGGCCTGATAAGATATTAGGCCCCGTGCTCTTCGGGCCGGCCCGAGCACGAAATCAGCCCATGGGCGTGCCTAGGCCTTCCCGGGGCACGGAGTACCGTTGTTATGGCCGGCACGGTGGCTCGTGGGCCATTCGGGCCCGTGCCCTAGCGAGCCGTGCAGGCGGCGGGCCGGGCGGGGCCGGGCCGGCCGTTGCACATCTATACTCCCATCCCCTTCCTTCCCTTGCCTTTCTCAATCCTCCCGCCCGAAGCGGAGCGGCGACAATGGCGGCGCCGTCGTGGATTATCCTCTCCACCGAGCTCACGTCTCCGACACGCCCCTCCCGGGGCGGCTTGGCCCTCTCCCTCAAGGTTGAAGCTCCCCCCAGCGTGTCCTTCCTCACCCTCGCCCGTGGGTCTCCCCGGCGACGAGCCTCCTCATCTCCGCCTTCGACCCTTCCGGCCTCCTCGCCGCCTTCAACGGGTACACCTACTGCGTCCTCGACGTGCCCGCCGCCAAACTGTCCTACCGGCTCCCCAAATACCCTCCCACCTGCTTCGACGTGTACCGCACCCCGGCGTCATCGCCCGACCCGCTGGTGATACTGGTGCCTTTGTTCTAGCCGACTTCCAATTCACATTTGCCGGTGGATGTGGAGACGAGGAGAAGACCCTCGTCCGCTACTGGTCAAGGACCCGCAACTGGGGCACTGAGTCTGAGTTTGATGCCTCCCCAGACCAAGACGAACACGAGGTGCCCGACAAGTACTGGGACTTCAACGACATCGTCTCCCACGACGGCGACATCTGGTGGATCGACACCGACGCCGGCCTCGTCGCCTGCAACGCCCTCCGCGACAGGGCCCCCTTCCGCTACGTCCCGCTCCCAGACGACGACGACGACGACGAAGAGGATGAGGATCGCGACGTGCAGCTCAGCAACGGCAAGTTCCGCTGCGTCCAGATCCGCAAGCCCAAAGGCTACGACCACACCATCGGCGCCGCACCCACGTTCATCACCATGCGAACGCTCATCGATCAGGAGACGGCCGACTGGACGGACCCCGAGTACAAGCTCTCCTTCGCCGACATCCGGGCCTCGGAAACCTTCAAGGCGGCCGGCCTACCGGACAAGGACCCCGTCTTCGCGCTCATCCACCCCAAAAAACCCGACGTCCTATACTTCTTCCTCGACGACTACCTCTTCGCCTTCGAAATGCGTGCCAGGAAGCTGATCGAGTGCGAGGCCCACGGGCTCGAAACATCTTTCTTATCTTCCCAATCCGTTCACGCCTGGGAGCTGTCGCCTGACTACGCTGCAGCAATCGCGCCCGCACCCACAGGTATAAATTTACTTGCCTTCATTTTCGGACCACGATCATCGAATTCATTCAAATCCCCGGTGCACTGCTAGTCTGCTACCTATTTTGTGACTTTCACTTGTGTGATTTAATTATGATTTGGAAATAGCAAGCATGCGTGATGCTGTTTTAGTTAAAAGGCAGATCGATCATACATGCACAGGCACAACACAGTGTGTTTCGATCTACTACTTTCATGCACTGCATATGGTTCGTCACTAGGCGGTAGGCGCATGCATGTAGATCATCATTCATAGAAGTTCAGTTCATGTTATAGAGCCAGCCGTGCTGTCTGATATGGTGAAGAGATTCTTTAATATTGATGTTTAGCCTAGGAGCTAGTTCATGAATGCTCAGAGGCACGCTAGAATGAATTATTGCTTTGGTGTGTTTAGATCCCTGAAAATTGGCAATGTACCGGATAACAATTTTCGTTTGTTTGTGGTAAATATTATCCTATCATAGGGTAACTAGGCTCAAAAGAATCGTCTCGCAATGTACATCTAGACTGTGCAATTAGTTATTTTGTTTACCTACATTTCATACTCCGTACATGCGTCTTGGTGCATTTAATACTTCTCTCCTTGTTCTAATTTTTCATTGTTTATTATTACCCACACATATATAAAGTGTCCATTCTTACTTGTCTCTACTGCTTGCAAAGGTAGTGTCATATATATCGGATCTAGCATGATGCATGCAAGCTCCCCAGTAGTTGGGAGGTCTGATATATGGATGGAATAATTGTTGGCTCCTTCACTTTATTATTGGTTTCTAATTAATGGTGTCAAATTGTGCCAATGCACAGAATGTGTTTATCATAAACTTTGTTGTACTTTTCACTTGATGAGTGAATTGATTGCGATCCTTGCACACTCAGGTTTATAACATCTTTGAGTCGATTAATGTGAAATCTGATTAAAAGTTTTGGAGTAGTGAAACATATCTTCTAGAGAGTAGTATGTATGAACATCTTTGGGTATCCTTTAATTTGCCATCTCTGCTGCTCTTGGAAATCTGCAACTTTTCATGAGCTCGTACTTATAAACTGTTACTACATGGTCAATTGATTATGCTATTGAAGATTCCATAGGATTGGCATGATGGAAAGGATTTTTATCAAATTGCTATGACATTTTACATATCACTGTTCTTTTGCTCCTTTAGTAGTAGAAATATTTCTTCCTATTTGTTTCCTTAGGAAGTAGATTTGTGGAAGAAGGCTACTAATAAGACTGTAAATCACAAGCTTATAAAACCAATAATATAGTAAACTAGCTTCCCTGTCATAGGTTAGACGCCTGTCATCCTCTTTTTCTATGATTCTTGTTTGATTTGCTTTTCTTGTTCGCTCTTCTTGAGGATGAATTTTGTGGTGCTTCTTCGTTCTCTACGTTTCTTATTAGATCTGCTTGACTGTACCGAACCTAGGTTAGGTATCCATCTGTCGTTGTATGATGATAGACATGTATAATTTCGATCTGCTTGATGGACACACACTTTGCTTCTCATATCTATGAGTAATTATCCAATGTGTACAATTATTTCAGTATTCCTCCGTTTGTGTCTATGAGATGGAGGTAACAAAATTCAGTAAAAAAAATCAATAGCAGCTTGGAATTGTCACTTTATAGTTGCATATGGGATTTTTCTTTCTTGTGTTTGCTAAGGTCTTTTAGAATATATTTATGAAATCTGACCTTCTGCCAGTGCCTAGTGCTGCAATCTGACCTTATTATTAGATCTGCTTGAGGATAAACTGGACTGCATTGTGCATGATTGACATCTATGTGATAATCTCAATAAGTATCAGTCTAAGTTTACATTTAAATATCTGTATATGTGCTTTCAAAATCCAGACTGCTTTGTATTGGATATGCTGCCAGTTAATTAAACCTACCTTTGAGAGATCATGGAATGTTCAATGAATGTAGTGTAGATAAGGAATTCTCTCATAATTAAATGCCCCCAACAGATTTTTCCTCTAGATGGCACTGTCAGGTTACAACAATGTATCAAGTACTTGAATAAAAAAAGTAATTTACTGGCAGCAATGTAATTTAGAGATAACAACTTCGGATTACAGCTTATATAGGCTAGAGATTTCTGCAATTCAGTTTTGTTGCAGATTTAGCTAATTATGTCATCTAGCTTAATTTTTAGTCCTGCGAGCATGTGCGTTGAGATAGCTTGCAGCCCTCATATAAATAAATTGGATGGTTTATAAGTACTAAAACATACTTTGTATACATACATAAGTAGGGCAATATCTCAACTTGTTTCTATTTGCAACTTATAATGGGCTCTAGGAAGGAGAAAATTAGAAACTTCTTGCAAATGGAAAAAGAAGATGACGACGAATTGTTTCTTGTCATTGTTCTTGCCATACTTGAATGTCTGAATGAAGAGAAGAAGCCAGAGCATACTTCTGAGTATACTTGGTGCTAAGAAGGTGAAGGAAATTCTAGAGGGGCACGAGAATTGGTGTAAATCTATGTTTTGTATGGAGAAATAAATATTTAAGCGGACATGTAACTATCTAGGCGTAAGGGTTATTGTGTGACACATGAGGTGTTACCGTTGAGGAGCAGCTAGTGATGTTTATGTATATGATTTCACACAATGCTAGCAATGATAGACTCAAGAAAATATTTCAGCATAGTGGTGAAACTGTCCACATGCACATAAGGGCAATTTTCAATATCAGCCCCACTCTCACCTATAGATTCATGAAGCTTCCTACTTCCAATCAAACTCACCCCAAGATCGCTACGACCCTAGATTTTGGCCCTTTTTCCAAGTGAGGCATAACACTAGACCTTCTTGTTTCCCCAACATTTTTGCTCTGTTTTTTAAGTTTCATTTTTTTATAGAATTGCATTGGTGCTATCGACGGCACATCGAGGAGTTAGATATCACATTGCCGACTTTCAATGGCACTCATCTCGAAGAAGACAATATGCTGATCACAAAGAGCTTTTCAATCATCACCATGCACTTCTTAGAAACCATATTGAGAGGGCTATTGGGATTCTTAAGAAAAGGTTTCAAATTTTGAAAGTGGGAACACATCATCCCATAGAATCTCAAATAAAAATTTGAGTAGCTGCTGTTGTATTTCATTTCATAACATAATTAGAGTTCTAAATGGTGATGATATTTGGCTAGATCACCAACCTATTTGTATACAAGAATCTAATCATGTTGATCCGCGAGGAAGGAGATGATGATCATCAAGATGTAGAATGCTGCAAACATGCTAAGGGATCAAATTGCCATGCAGATGTGGGAACAATACAATCAAAATCATGCTTAAAAACTACTCCCTTCGTTCCAAATTGTAGTTCACTTTGGCTTTTCTAGATCCATTTCTTTTACTATGTATCTAGACATAGTGTATAACTAGATGCATAAGAAAATCAATGTATCTAGAAAATTCAAAGTGAACTACAATTTGGAACGGAGGGAGTCGCAATCAAGTAGTAGAGCATGAAGATTATTTTATAGTGTGCTATGTAATAAATGTTGAACATGCCATTGTGCTATTGTATAAGACATCTATGATTATGACTTCTTATCTACTTGAGTTATATTATATGTCACTAAACTATTACAATTGTATTGGAATGTTTTTTTTTGGTAAACTCTAGCTATGAGTAAAGGAGAAAGCTCAACGGCATCATGGCCCTTTAATTATGAGGAAGGACTTCTTGATATACTTCTTCACCACAATCATGAAAGGTTTAAGGGCCAAAATGGTTGGTCACCTGAAGGATGGAGAAGTGTCATAAAGCATTTCAATGAGATGTTTCCAAATTTTGGATTTTCAAGTCACAAATTCAAGACAAGGAGAAAGATATTAAAGGAAACTACAAGGCCATTCGTGTAGCAATTACGTAAAGTGGGTTTGGCTGAATGATTCTTTGTGCATGATCAATGCTTTACCAGACAAATGGAAAATACTTATTAATGTATGTTGTAAGGTCATTTCACTTGCTAGATAATTTTACTTGTTACTATGTTGCTAACTTTAGTTTGCATTTCCCGTGATAATGTAAGGCTTAAGAAGTTTCGTGCAAAAGCATTTCCTTTGTATCACGTATGTGAGAAATTGTATGAAGGTAAATTCTTTGTTCAGCTACTAGCATGTGTTTTTTTGAACTTCTTGTGTTTCTCAAGAATGTGCAACAGTAGGCTTCCATTAGCGCTTTTTGTAGTGTTCCTCTTCCATTTCAGCTAAGACCGAACCTGATTGCAAACCGAAACTCGAACCATTTCAACTAATAAAATATTGTTCTCAACTTGAACCTGATTACAAACTGAACCTGAACATGAACCATTTTAGCCGATAAAACATTGTTCGAACTTGAACCTGATTGGAAACTAAACCTAAAACTTTACGCAAAACCTGGTTTGTAAAACTAAACCTAAACCTTTACTCAACATGGCAAAATTTGTAGGCTTCCGGTTTTTTGTAGTGTTCTAGCATTGTTAGCGGCATGGCGGTTGTAGGCTTCTAGTAGCAGTTTTTGTAGTGTTCTTTTGCAGCATGGCGGGTGCACTGAATGTTTCCACATCAAACAGGAAACATTGCAATAGGTGACTTAAATTTCACATCAACAAAGCCACTTGAGCTGCACGGACCACCTTCCACTCAACATGTCAACGTCAGTGACGCAGATGCTCCAGCTAGTAATATGAACCCTTTCCCTACAATTATGGATGACAATATGGCATCAAGTGAACCTATAGACCGCTACTGAAGTAGAACCAACTTCCTCAACGTGTTCGGACTAAAGGAACCGGTAGTGGGAAAAAGAGAAGCATTGCTTTGGAGTTCTACAAGGCTATGTGAACTACAAGATGAAACAAAACAAGACTTTTATGGATGCTTTGGATGAAACAAGTAAAGGTGACTATTCTATCAAGAACTGTATAGACCTTCTAGAATCTATTGAAGAGCTCTCAGACCAAGAGAAGGCACAGGCGATAAGTACCATGAAGTCTGAGGTTAACAGAGAAATTTTAATCAACTTCAAGAACCCAAGAGTTCGTTTATTGTGGATCAAGGGTGAGATTGAGTTTACTCTATTGCCCTTAGAATTGTTTGTATGTGGGATGAAAATGCAATTAACTACACTAGCAAAGGAGCTCGCAGGCAAATATGTTCTTTCTTGTGCATGCGGTGTTTATATCGACTTAAATATGCTCCCAAATGATCTAGTAGTCGGATTCCTTTGCATTTAGCTAAAATTAGTATCTGCACTTTCTACCCGGATTTCAGTCAAAGGTTAAAAAAATAAAATTGTGGTAGTTGATCATCAGTATTTCGAGTTGCAATGCTTACCTTGGTAGCTTAGTCCATCGTCTTTGCCTTTGTATGTATATATTTCTTCATCAACAATGTCATATTAACCTGAATCTACAAAGGCAAGTTGTTTTACGTACATGAGCCTGTGCTAGTACTATGTGTAGGTTTGTAAGTGCAGCACGATGATGAGGCATGGGTTGGGATCAAATATCCCGATAGACTATGCGAAGGCTTTCGTTTCACTGCGGTAGGGATTCGAAAGCTCTCACCTAGCGCTTTAGGATGGTGATCTCACAATTTTTTTTTGGCAAAGGATAAATACTAGTGTATGTAATTGTGAACATGGTTTACCAGTATCAGCAACAAAATTAACAAGCTCAACATGATCTATTGATTATTAAATGGCCTGTTATCTTGGATTCTTAGGCTGCAACAAGTTCAACCTGGTCTATTGATTATTAAATGATCTCATTATCTTGGATCTTAAACTGCCAAAGATATATGATCCAAAGTGTTGTTGATATTGCTTGGAGCATTACATGGAGCATTACATAAACCTATTGTAGTGTTGTATTGAGCAAGCAGACTTACCTTTTCATCGCATAGAAGGTTAACTTGTTCTCATTATAAGCATCAAGTGTTGTATGTGCGAAATTGGATCTACCATTGCTTCTAGCCCTGAGTAATCATTTTGAAGTCACTTAGAGCAATATATATTGGGGCAAAAAGTGTTCAATAATGTTCATGCATTCACAGACTTCTTGAACTATGCAAATTTTACTTCTCTATTTGGTATAATACCAATGTTCAGATATAATTCCCTTCATCACTGCTGGCCTTACCAAAGAAGTTATTCACCTTTCTTGGCCTTTGCTATGTTGTTGGATTTTTTTAGTAGCAAAGACTTTGATGTGATCTTTGTTAGATCTTTTACTTACCAGCCTTACCTTCATCTCCAATTCACCACTAGCCTTCCCAGCAGGTTATTCACCTGAGTCTTTGCTAAGTTCCAGACTTGTTCAGATGTAGAATTTTGCCTCAAATTATGTAGAATTTTGCCTCAACTTATTTGCAGTGAACCGGTACTAGTGAATAGTGATCAAGTTTCTTTTTTCGACAAGGGACCATTCTTGAATGCTTTTGCAAAAGCCATTTTCACATTGGTTGAAAATCTGAAGTTTGCTAGTTCGACTAGAAAGACATCACAACCAAAAACCTTTCTTGTTGCTTAGGTTCAGATTTGACAATGATTACGTAGTTTAATATACAAAAATGCTGCCTTTGCCATGTACCTTTACCTTGTATGATAATGATGGCAAGTGCCTTCTCGATCTTGATTTTTTTGGCTTGCGGGGTTGAGGCGAGGCAGAGCTTACGGTTGTTGCATTATTCACTTGTTGGATGAGGATGAAGATGGACTGAGCTTAGTTTTTTTTTTTTCCTTCTGAACACTCGGGCTAAGCCAAATCATGTACGAGTACTAAAGTTCACCCAATGGTGATGAGTCGTTTTATGTTAGACAAAGTTTGTCTGTTTGGTTACCCTATGAGATGAAGAGCATGTATCCTCTGAATCCAATGACGATAAGTAGCTTTGTATAAGATTGAAGTTCTTGTTTGGTTACCCTATGAGATGAAGAGTTTGTGTGCTTTTCGATCTAATAATATGTGTGTTGGGTCGTTCAAAGATTAGTCATGGTTCTGATTTTTGATATTACAATTGAATTTTTGAAATCCTTATTTTTTTCTAAGCTTTTTGAATGTTTTTGGTTGGCCAGAATTTATATACCTATGTCTCCCAAACGATACCCCAGGAATTCCTCTCCGAGGAATTCGCCTCCCGCCCCGGGTGGGCGGGCATGGGCAAGGGAGGGTTTCCCCTTGGGGGATGAAACACCCGTGTGTTCTTCCCGCATCCAAACAAACCCCGAAGTGTAGTGTAGTGACCCCTCCACATGCATCCACTTGAGATATTCAGTGCAAGATATCGTTGGTTGATCTTCATTAATCATAAACAGGTCGCTTTAGACCAACAAGTATGTGCATGGCATGCGCCTTCTTGTTCCTATATATAAATAGTTTTTTTCTGCATACTGATCTTTGGTTTTGTGTTTGAAGCTTCTCGTCACTAGAAGGTTCGATGAAGAAGAAGAGTTAGTTGGGACAAGTTTTTTGCAGGTGAAGTGAAGTTGTTTTGTTTTGACGCAACATGACATGGGTTCACTTACACAAGTAGACGTACGTAGAAGGCAAGCACTTGCGATCTCTAATGGTATGCATCTTGGTTTTGCCCTACAGGTTTAGGAAACAATATGATGTTGGAATCTGTATGTAGATGAAGCTAGTATCAGCTCGGAATGGGAAGGGGTCTAGCGAGGAGTTTCGTGAGGAGCATTATATTCACCCCTGGTGTTTGGTAGTTTAGAGCTCTCTATAGCTTTGATTATGGAGTATTATCTATCTCATCTACTACTAAGGATGAGAATATAAACTATAGATAATTTTTTTTTTGATTGAACCGGTCGGGGAGTCCCCGACCTCTTTTTTTTTAATTAAATGAAAGAATGAGTAAGAATGAGTACAAAGGGAGCAATTACAAGGCAAATAAGCCCAAAGAAAGAAAGAGACAAAAATCAAATAAAGCTAACTCTCCAGGTATCTAAAAGAAAGGCTCTTGACGGTTTGGCCTTGGTACAAACCAGGCTAAAATCATCAAGAAAAGTTCTTTTCCATTCTTGCAAATCAATGCGACCATTGTCAAAAATGAATTTGTTTCTGGTTTTCCAAATTGACCAGGCTGCCGCATTACTATCTCTCTGAAGATGGGATTCTGAAAGTCTTGCTTAGCCTTGATGAACATGTCAAAAGGGTTCATGGTAAGGTCCCAATGGATGTTTAGGGAATCCCAACATTGAGTGCTGAAGGGGCATCTAAAAAATAGATGTATATATGTTTCTTCACAATTTAGATTGCACAGGCAACAATGTAGTCTGGTAGATGCATGTTTTTCCTTTTTAGCAAATTCCTAGTGTTAAGTCTGTCTCTCACCAGTAACCAAAAAAAGAATTTTTGATTTCCAGGATTGCTTGCTTTCCAGAGCCATTTGAAAAGAGGTGAGGTTTAAGTAATCTCAGTCATTGCTTTGTAAGCTCTTTTGCTACTGAAACTGTCATTTCCCCAGGAGTAAGTCCAGGTGTCATTGAGTTCCTCCTCCAGGTTCATATTTTCCATGATTGATTCTTGATCTTCTAACTGTTGCCTGGCTATTGAAGATAGAGTTGGGCTGAAGATTCTTCCAAAGCTTTGGCTTAGATAAAATCTGATGCAGCATTTTGGTTTCCTGGTGAAAGAGAAGAGCTGTGGGAATCTCTGTTGGAGTGATTGATCAACCCAAATATCAGTCCAGAACATAACAGTGTCACCCATTTTTTGGAGAGCAGGTTGCCATAGATTTGAATTTATCAAATGCCTTGGCCCTATCGGGGACCGATCCATGCCTTCGGTGATGCGCTTTTGATGGCTGTTTCGAAGGGTCAATACAAACCCGAAGGTGGGGGGTGACAAGCTTGTCTTAGTCCCCCAACAGAATGCACAGGATTGAACGGTGCCAAAAACAACAACACATTCTTTACGTATACAAATTCCACGAATTGAATCTGATACAAAGTTTACTCCCACGGCAACCAATGCAAAAACCGAGCACAAAACAATTTCCTCATTGTCATTGTAGCAGACTAGCTAGCATGGATCGGTCCCCGATAGGGCCAAGGCATAGTGAGTGGCTTGGTGACTCACCGAAGCCCATACCTTCGGTCTTACATGGGCCGAAAACCACACCTTCGGTGTAGAAACAGGTCGCAGATCGCCCCTTTTGGTCCATCCCACACTGAAGGCTTCACTTTCGTCAATACTAACGGTCGGTGCCTTGCAGTTGGATTAGTCCGTGACATCCATTGCACCTCTTCTGCGAAGTCTTTGGCCTCCAGTATTTATGGAGGGCTGAAGGCGGGCGTTCGTGCGAATCTGCTTTGCAGGTACCAAGGTGCGCCCTATCTCGGTGGGCCCAAACCGAAGATGGGTCTTGCAGGGAGCATGTGGAGCTCGAGATGTCAGATGGCCGAAAGACCCTTCTCCCAAGGCGAATATTCCAAGATGCCGAGTAGGTAGAAGCATAGTTTGGTCATGTAAATGTCTACGCCATGTATAAATAGTGCCCCCAAGGGGATGCAATGTATTGAATTGAATACAGACCACCACTGCAATCGTTAGACTTCGGTCTCGTGTCTTGTATCATTTTGATTCGGTGTGCACGGCAACCCGGGGGGTCTACACTTTCGGGGTATAACAACATTGGCGGCCACCGTGGTTGTCCGAGCTATCCATGGGAAAAGGAAGGCCGCCCGGGCAACAACCGAAAGAGCGAGAACCATCTCGGCTGAATCCATCTCGCCCAAATAAGCAGATGGCGACGGCGAAAGAGGTACCGGGCGCAGGGCGCAGGAGCACCCGCAACGCAGATTTGAATGGAGCACCCATGCAAGCGAACATGGTGGCGACGAAGAAGATGAACTCGAAGACAAAGTCGCCGAACAAGCACACATACTCAAGAAGTCGGATGGCTACAAAGTGGAGATGGCAACACTAAGGGTGCAAATTGGACGCTTTGATGCAAGAACCGCAGATAAGGCAAAGAAATGAAGTGCAAAGATGAGCAAATGAGACAAGTAGAGGCTAAAAAGGAGAGATTGATTCACGAAATCAATCAATAAAGAGAACAAGAGATCTGCTCTAGTTGAAGCAAGAAGATAATATAGTATTGGGCTCAGATGCCGAATGTTTCAAATGACGTCATAGTTGTGGCAGTAATATAAGGCTTAGATATTAGCCCGTGTGCATCCCAACTGTCAAGAGAAGAATCCCAAACAATAAAAGAGTTACCCGAGGAAATCAGAAAGTTCGCCAAACCAGAAGAAGACCTCAAGAGAAGAAAAGCAACCAAAAAGGGCGCTAAGCAATTTTCGTCAAACCCAGCCAACTCAAACGCTCAAATGAGGAGGCAAGACCTTTTAGTCTGTAAATAGCCTTTAAGAAGATCGAGCCTAGTCCGGTGATCTTGAAGAGGAAGCGAACAATCAAAATCCGCAAAATCTAAGAGCCAACAAGTCGAATAGGGGGGCCGTCCGCCATGAGGAGGTAGAGGTGGTAGAGGAAGAGGCGGAGCACCGAGAACACCTTATTGCTTCATATATGCGGCAAAAACGCTGGGCAGTTTTCCCGCGAATGCAAGTATGGAAAGATGGCGAAAGAGCATATGGAAATGGACAATAACCCACAAGCAAGCCTGTGACAGAGCCGACCAATTTATAAGAAATCAAGTATAATTCGCAATCACCGAAGCAATCGCATTCTACACTTGAGTCCATATAAACCCGGTATTCCGGAAATCTCAGAGTGATTTCAAACTCATCAACAATACAACCAAGATCGTTGAGCTCAGTAGTTCCAATCCGCAGGTATCTCAAACCAAATTCAATTTATATTATAATCAGAGTGCGATGTACACATTTATTTCAAAATAATTCAGAGTGCGGAAGCAATAGCTTTCAAAAGCAAGATAGTTGTACAGCGGAAATAAAATAAGATAGTGCCAATATAATGTCACCCCTGTAATAGCATGAGACAGGGAATTATGGAGACTGCCATGCCCTAGACATTATTCTTCAACCAGAGCACATCACAACTGGATCAATCATGCTAGACGGAGTCACCTGCAACATCGGGAATTAACCCATGAGTACTCAATTGTACTCCGCAAGACTTACCCGTCTTAAACCCGTAAAAATAAGGAAAAGACTCCAAGGATTATGCTTGGCTTTATCCGAGTCGGGTGACTCACATTTAATTTCGTAATAAAGTTGATTAGTGCGCTTACACATACTACTCCTCGTTCTTCCAAGTTAAAAGGTTGTTATTACATACATAACCATAAGCCCTGTATAGTCAAGATTAGAACATATGCTCAGCGATATATAAATAACAGTATAAGTAACTTGATCAACATTTTAACATCAGCAGCCTGAATGAGAATAACCATTATTGTGATATTAAGACTACGATGTCGCGGAAGCACCCCGGGTTCTCACTAACCAGGAGAGATGGCGATTCGAATCGACATCGACCACCGGGCGAATACCCCTCGTCATACACTAGGCCTACCTGCGCTTACGGCAGACCTAATCACTCCCAAGACGTTAGGGGACGTAAAGTCTCTGGACCTGGGCTGGCAACCCCCCCCTCTCGAGCCACCAAGTGAGCGGCAACGAGTACGACCCCCTCGTGCGCATCTTCTTGTGCCCCCCCTCACCAACCACACCAAGGAGGGACGTTAAGCGTACAAGTACCGCCCCTAGCATTCCCACGAGCCGTGGCTCACGACCAAATGGAGCCTACTATATGAACAGTACGTTCAACTTCCGACCGCCTTCCGATAAAGGGTAAAGTCCTTAGCCGATCGATGGAAGACCACAATATCCATCCGATCTCACATGTTTTATGATTCAAGTTCTCAAGAAGACTTGTTAGTCACCCATGTGACTAACCACAAACATCCTCTCGGTGACCTAAATCACCGCTTCACCGCAATCATTATAACCGAGCATTTATTTAACCTAGACTCCTACATAGGATAGGGCAACAACTTCAGCAAGGATATCTTGTCAACGGTTTCAACCACTTCCTATACTTAATGCAACATTCATAAAAAGGACTCAACAAACTAATTGAGAAAGCATAGGAAAGTTCAAAGATGCACCGGGGCTTGCCTTCGTAAAAGTAGTAGGAGAAGTTAGAGTCTTCTGGCCGGAGTCACGGTCCTCCTTCTCCATTCTTTTGGCTGCACTCCGAGATGATGAAGGTTGGCCTGCTGCTCCTTGATCTCCTCCCGAACTAACTCCTCCGATCCTCGATATGATGCATGCACATGCACGAAAGTGAATATTACGAATGCACATAAACATGCTTGTATATAAACAAAGTAGAATGATGGATGAATGCATTATGATGAATGATACTAGTAAGTGCATACCTCTTCCGTAAAAGCATGAATATAACTACACAAGAAACCCTAACAATCTACATCAAACAAACACCCTATTTCACTAAACACTAAAAATGGCAGCTAGACATGTCAAGTTACTAAAACAGATCACACGAGGAGTTCTATAACTCCAAATGCAAAGAAACAAATACTCGTTGGAAAGCTAACAAAATTATCTACAAAACATTGCATATCATCCTGACCTAATTCTGACATTAACAGACTCAAAACAGAGAAAACAGAGGTTCTATTTTAACCTAACAAGCAACATGCAACTCCTATATCTTGCAAACTAATCATGCAACTCTTCTCAAACTTGAACAGCAAGTAAATAAGGTTAAAATCTACCTAACAAACCTACTGGTCAAGCCAAAGGATAAACTAAAGCACATGAAATGACATTCCCTAAAATAACCACTACATAAGCACACTTTAAATATGAAAGCTAGAATTAAACTAGTTTACCAAAAATACAATACCAGTAAACCAACCATACCAACAGGTCCTATCCATGCTAGGAACAACTAATAAAATTATCAACTCACAATACTCTACTATAAACATGCATTTCTAGGCTAATTTCCATGCAACATAATTATGATAAATATGCAAACACCTTAGAAAATTCTACAAAAATTACAGGAGCATTCTACTAGTCTAACATGCCTATCATAAAAATTTCATAGCAAACACATGCATATGCTGACCTACACAAAAATGACAAGCTAGCAATGAAACTAGTGTAACAGTAACCTTCCAAATTACAGGGCCCACATGTACTAATTATTGGTTCAACAACCTTTAATAGTCACATATGTGCACCCATAACCTGAAAAGTACTATTAACTTTTCCAACCAGATCCGTTACGAGGTCATTGCAGTATTACAACACTTTTCATACATAATCGAGTAAAACAAATGGAAGATTTATATTACAATACTTTTACAACCATTTATTTGAAAACAAGTTTCACAAAAATAAAAGTAGGAGTAGCGAAGAGTTTATTACACAAAAGGTACTACTAGACCCTGCCCACTCTCACCTCTCACTCATCATCACTTTCTTCCTGAAGAATCGTCATGCAAAGACGCCCGGTGCAAACATGACTCCCGAGATCCCGCAACATGGGTCAACAAACCCCGAGTACGGAGTACTCAACAAGTCTTACCCGACTAAAGAAAATAGGAGAAGACTCGGGAATGCTGGTCTAATAGGAATCAAGGTAAGGCTTTTAGCAAGAATCAAGGACTCTTTTAGCGTAAAAGCTTACTAATGATAAATCCTTACTTTCAACATTTTATTTTTCAAGTAAGTTTCTCACCTATTCTAGGTGATCTTACACTATAGCAAACACTTGTAGAAGTTCCTTCACTTATTCCATCTCTTTTCTGTTCCATAATTAATCTCGATGATCCATATCCGAGAAGCACGGCGATTTCGAAATCGATTAACCCAAATTTGGGGAGTTCTTTCCACACGACATATGTAGCACTTAAGCTTGCATATATCAACCCTTTCTTGGATACTCAAAACGGAACCGCGTCCCCACGCCACCCGAGAATACCGTACACCTCCAATCCGACTTTAACCCACGAGGGTAGCATGTACTCCCGCCATCTCCACCCCAAAGGCGCCGCGTTGTACGCGTTTCCGATTTGACACCCCCAAGATCAGCTTACCGAGTATGTGTCCTAACTAGGGTCGACCGCGTGATGGGGTACCACCCATGACAGACGTGCCTTTGGTCCAACGACCTCCTCACAAATGCTTCCATAGTCTCGGTCCACATGACTTACACATTTCCAGAATCGACAAGTGGAAATACTACACCGAGACTCCATTCTCGAAATTACCCGACCGGTCTCAATTTCAACACCATATCCCAATGGTTTTTCTCATATAGCATCCTTTCTCATCAAATGCCACTATCATAAGAGACTCATCACATTTTGACTCAAAAGTCTAACTAATAAAGCCGGCTAAGCATTCTAGCATTTTAGCAAAACAAAGAAAGGTAGATATCGAAATAATCAAGGATGGCTAATGCATCAATTAGGTTGTCACTCAACTCCTATCACCTAATGCAAAGCATAAAGCAAAGGTGATATAAAGCTTTATAAAACACAAGGAAGGTTTAAATGATCCGGGGCTTGCCTTGATCGAAGAAGAAGCTTGATTCTGACGACGGATCTCGATACTCGGAATTCTAATCAACTCCCTCTTCAATGACTTGATCAGCAACACGATCTTCTTCGTTCACTATACAAAAGAATAGTGCATGCTTAATATGATGCCATGCATAAAAACATGGGGTAAGGGTGCATAGAAAGATAAACAACTCGAGTACAACTTTCCTTCACGATAAAAGTTGCAACCTAACAAAACCAACTTGTTGAACTACCCTACGAGATATCATCACCATTGCCTAAGTTCTCAAGGACCATCTGACAGTGGTGTGGTTTAGGGTTCACAAAACAACCCAAAATCTACCCAAAACCCTAATTTAGAAAGCATTAAACAATTTTCTTTTCACATGAAAAGATAGGTTATAACTAATAAAATTTTTAACTTTCTCCAAACAAGCTCAAAAATTTTATACAGGTAGGTCATGTCCTAAAACAGTACCAAAATAATTTTCATGATTTTTGGATAAATAAAATAATTATTAAAAATCAAGGAAGATGCATTTTTCAATTAAAATTTGTATTTTTAAATCATGCCAAAAGTATTCAAATTTCAGGTTTCAAATTTTTCATGGATAGACATAACTCATGGGAACAACAAAAAATTTTCAAATTTTTAAAGCTATACTTGAATTTATAAAATTTGGAAAATCGCACACTATTCAAAATAAAGAAATTGGATAAATCATTTGAAAATGAAAAATGGGTTCCTACTGGTCAAGCCCAGTCTGTTCAAACAAAGGATAAACTAAACATGAATACATGAAATGACATTCCCTAAAATGGAAAACTAACTACAGAATCATCCTAAAACGGGGCTTGGCCTGGGCACACTTTAAATATGAAACGTCCAGCTACTAGACCGGAGATTAAACTAGTTTACCAAAAATACAATACCAGATTCCATTGGCGGGCGAAGCTAGGTTCCGCGAGATGCGCAAGGAAGTTGCGAAGAGGATGGGCAAGATGGTTTGGCAAGAACTGAACGACGGCGGCAACCATACCAAATTGGAAAAAGAGGGAGGTGGGCTATTTATAGGCATGGAGGGGCTGAACTAGGGACGCCGCTGGAGGTCCTTGAACAACTAAGGCGCTAAAATTATCAACTCATCCCCAACCCTAGTTTTGAAAATTTCAAATTACTCCCAAATTTTGAACTAAACTCAAAAATTTCAAAAAGTAACCCCCTTAATTTTTTTTCAAGATCTACAAATTTCATAATTGGACCATTTTCAAATTTCCTCTAAATATGACTTTTGAAAAGCATTTCAAATTTTGAAATTTGAGTTCAAAATTACTTTTAAAATCATATAACAACTTGAAAAACTTTGTACATGACTTTTGTTCCTCTCAACAAGATCTACAAACTAGTTTTTAAAAGTTTTCTCAAATTTTGCATAAATTTTGAATTATAGAAAAAAGGGGCAATTAGGGTTTGAATGAAATTCAAAATTGCTTTAAAATTTTGAACTAAACTTTGAAAAATCAAAATACCAACTTTGTTCAGTTTTGAAAACTCTACAAAAGTGCTTTAATGACCATACCCGAAATCTTGATAAATTTTGAATAAAATAAAAGGGAACAAACTAGGGTTTGGAATTAGGGTTTCATAATCTGCTTTCCTCTCGAGTCTTTTTCGACCGACAATACAATCAAATAAAATAAACTTATTTTAGTTCAATGCAACACATGGTGGGCTAATCATGGATGCTTTGCAATGATCATGATGACATGTCGGGTTTTTAAAATAACACCGGGGTGTTACAACTAGGCATGAAAATACACTATGAAAAACATGAAACTGCCTAACCATAAACATGAAAAGCTACCTAACAGTAACAGATGCATGTACAAATATTATCATGGCAAAAACCCTAGTAATTATTTTTCTATGAATTTCCTAAGAAGGCATGGTAAATAGCACATAAATCAAAAATCACACTTTTATCACAGAACATAGCATATATGATATTTTTCCTGTACTACACATCCAAAAACATGAACATTTTGTACAGGCACCACTATTTTATCATGCACCAAAAAGAAGATATGCATTTCTCTATTTACATGCAAATTAAAGCCATAAATCTAGATAAATATAAAAACTACCAGAAAATGCCAACTCATATTTTTATACTGTAGATATACTCATAGGAATCATAGCAAAATTTGTCCCATGCAATTCTAAGCTAAAACGAGGGAGATATGAATTTTACAAGCATTCAAATCTACTCTGAAAAGAATAAAGAAAAGGAAAAACAGGGCTGACAGGCGGGGGCCCGCTCGTCAGTGAGACAAAGCAGAGCACCGGCGCTGCTCCGGCGGATCTCACCGACGGTGAGGTTCTCCGGCCAACCAAGTACATCAATCGAACGTGCTCGACGAGATCTACACGATGGTGGGCTTGGTTCGAGCTAAAACGGCCCCTAGCATGGCCGGCGGCGCATGGCGGCGGCGGCGGTCGGCGTACTCGCCGTTTCCAGCGATGACCGACCAAGCTAGTGTGCGCACGGGCTTCCTGACATCGAGGAGCTGCAAAACCACTACCTGGTCGAACGAGACGGTGACGGGACGGTGCTTGACGGCGGGACGCTCTCCGGCGGCGGCGGACGCAGCGGTGCGGCCGGCGTTCCGGCGAAGTCGAGGGCGGCGCGGCTAGTCTGATGGGTGGCAAGGCTCCAGCGCTCCAGGGCGCACATGGTGCGCGCACTAGGAGAGGCAGAGGTGGCCGGGGTGAAGCTGGCCACGGCGGCACCGAGCGTGGCGGCGGTGGGCGCTCCGGTGAGCGGCGGCGTTTCGTCGTAACGGTGGCGAGTCACGTCGAATCCTTGCAACCCTAGCACGAGCTAGTCAACGCGACCACGGAACGCAAGTCAGTACAATAAAACGGCGAAGGACGGCACGGCGGGGAGCTTTGTCGCGGCGGCGTCCATGGCGGCCGAGATTTTCGGCGAACGGAAATCCGCCCGATTGGGCCCTACCTTCGGCTCTGGGACGGTCCAGCGGGGTCAGGGAGACGCAGGGGAGTTGATGGAGGTGGTGGCGAGTTTGGACGGGCTGCGGTGGAGGTTTGGGCCGGTGGCGGCGATGGTGGGTGCCGGAGACGATGAAGGTGGCCGCGATGGCGCTTGTGCTGCTGCGCTGCTGCTCGTCCTTGGCTTGCGAGGCAAGGGAGGGGGCCGGGGGTGGAGTACGGGGGCACGGGATGCTGTTTCCCCCCCGTTGAAGGCGTGGGCGCGGACAGAGGGCAGGCGGCGCGCGACACGCGGCGCTCGCGGTCGGCGCGTGGGCAGGGTGGCCGGCCAAGGTGATTTTCTTCTCTTTTTTTAATTAAAACCCCTAATCACTCTATTTTGCCTTGTGCCTCAAGATACGAGCAGAATCAGTGAAAACTCTAATTGAACAAAATGTTCCTCACGAAATTCTGAGCGTTTCATGTATAGAAAGTTTTGTCTAGTTTGGCTCGGATTTGAAACTACGAGCAACCGAAGCACGAGTGCTCCGACGATCGAGGGAACCCTAATTTGCACTCAATTCAAACAAATTTCGTCTTTTCGAACATGCTCCACTCAAAATCATGAAACCGGCCTATAACATCTTTTTGTTCTACAAGAAATTATCTACACAATTCATGAAGAGTGCACCCACATGCAAGGTCCCTAGCTAGGACTTTTGAACAAAAAGAGATAAATTACTTTCAAATTCAAACAAGGTCAAACCAAGTCAAACTATCATTATAAAATCAAATTAAGGAACATGACCAACATCAACCTTGCCCTAAAACATCCCATAAACATTTCTAAGAATAAATAAAAATTAAACAACTAATTATGCAAACATTTCATACATGAAGTGACAAGGCAAAGTGTAACAAGCAATTTGAATGAATTTAAACCTGCAAATGACCTCTATCATTTCATGTGCATAAATGCATGTGACTAAATGATGATTATGCTCATGAAATGCAGATGCTAATGACATGCTTAAAACTAGGGTGTTACAAATCTACCCCCCTTAAGAAAATCTCGTCCCGAGATTTGTCGGTACTAACCATTTGTTATAAAAGGCAGGGTAGGCTTCTCGAAGATATGTCTCATTTTCCCATGTAGCATCACTCTCCCCATGATTACTCCATAAGATCTTGTATAGCTTCACAATCTTGTTACGAGTTGTTCTTTCTTTGGTATCCAATATTTGAATTGGCTGTTCAAAATAAGTTAGGTCCTTGTCAACTTCAGCATTTCTGATTGGTATGCGTTCTTCAGGCACTCTCAACCATTTCTTCAACTGAGATACATGGAAGACATTGAAAACGGATCTCAACTCATCCGATAGCTGTAACTGGTAAGCCATTTTTCCTTTTCTTGCAACAATACGGAAAGGACCTATGAACCTAGGTGCTAACTTCCTTCTAACTCCAAAGCGTTGCGCTTTCTTCATCGGTGACACCTTAAGATATACAAAATCATCAACTCTGAATTCCAGAAGTTTCTCACGCTTGTCGGCATAGCTTTTCTAACGTGATTGAGCTGCGGCTATATGTTGTTGTATTGTCCTAACCTTCTGTTCTGCATCATCAACAAAGTCAATACCGTAATAGGTTCTATCTCCTGTTTCAACCCAATTCCGAGGTGTTCTACACTTTCTGCCATACAAAGCTTCAAATGGTGCCATCTTGATATTTGCTTGGTAGCTGTTGTTGTAAGAGAACTCGGCAAATGGTAGCCATTTATCCCATGGGTCTTTAGCAGATAAAACACATGCTCTCAACATGTCTTCTAGGATCTGATTTACTTGTTCGGTTTGTCCCATTGTTCTCGGTTGATAGGCCGAACTATGAAGTAGCTTTGTGTTTAGGGCTTGTTGTAGACACTCCCAAAATTTATCGGTCCACTTTGATCCTCGGTCAGACACTATGCTCTTGGGTAAACCATGCAGACGAACGATCTGAGAAACATAAATCTCGGCATACTGGTGAGGTTCATAGCTACTGTTGATTGGGATAAAGTGTGCAACTTTAGTTAGTCTATCCACAATTACCCAAATTGAATCAAATCCTTGCGGGGTACGTGGAAGTCCAACAATGAGATCCATAGTGATGTGATCCCATTTCCAATCAGAGATTGGCAATGGCTGTGGCAGTCCAGCAGGTTTCATGTGAATGGCCTTGACTCTACAACAGTTATCACACTTTGCTACATAAGCTGCAATTTCCTTTCTCATCTTGGTCCACCAAAAGCGTGATCTCAAATCTCTATACATCTTTTTACTGCCTGAATGGTTCGATAAGGTAGACGAATGGGCTTCTGTCAAGATTTGGTCTCTAAGTTCCTTATCCTTGGGTACAACTAAACGATTGTCATACCATAGAACCTCATTCTCATCGATCCTAAAGTGTTCACTTGGTTTTGCTTGGAGCTTCTGCTTGATGAAAGAGATACCTTTATCTGATTTCTGCCCTTCAATTATCCTCGCCTCCAGAGATTTTTGCACTTGTATGTTATGTAAGACTGCGGGGTGCATTAAATTAAATTTCTCTTCCAACAATGGTTGCTTAAATGTACAATATGCCTTCCGGCTCAAGGCGTTTGCAATGACATTCGCCTTGCCCGGATGGTCATGTACCTCCAAGTTGTAATCCTTGATTAACTCTAGCCATCTTCTTTGGCTCATGTTCAGCTGATCTTGAGTGAATATGTATTTCAGACTCTTATCATCCGTGTAAATATGGCACACATTTCCAAGCAAATAGTGACGCCAAATCTTTAGGGCATGCACAACAGCTGCTAACTCCAAATCATGAGTTTGGTAATTCACTTCGTGTTTGCGTAACTGTCGTGATGCATAAGCAATCACTCTTCCATCTTGCATGAGTACACATCCAAGACCTGTATCACATGCATCGCAAAACACGTCAAATGGCTTCTCAATATCTAGTTGTGCAAGCACTGGAGCGGTTGTTAACAACTCTCGTAATGTATGGAAAGCTGTCTCACACGCCGGTGTCCACACAAACTTCTCATCTTTCTGCAGCAGTCTCGTCATGGGTTTGGCGATCTTAGAAAAGTCGGGAATGAATCGACGATAATACCCGGCTAAACCAAGAAAACTCCAAATCTCTGTAACAGAGGTCGGCGCCTTCCAATCTATGACTTCTTGAACTTTGCTTGGATCCACTGAGATTCCATCTACTGATAACACATGTCCAAGAAATTGCACCTTCTTTAGCCAAAACTCACATTTGCTAAATTTGGCATACAACTTGTGCTCTCTGAGCCTGGCTAACACTATTCTGAGATGCGCTGCATGGTCTTCCTCATTCATTGAATATACCAAAATATCATCGATAAACACGACCACGAATTTGTCTAATTCGGGCATGAATACCGAATTCATTAGGCACATAAAATGAGCTGGAGCATTTGTCAAGCCAAAGGACATGACAAGATACTCATACAACCCATATTTTGTAGAGAAAGCAGTCTTCGGGATATCTTGTGGTCTGATCTTGATCTGATGGTAGCCCGAACGAAGATCGATCTTGGAGAACACTTTTGCTTTGGACAACTGATCAAAGAGAATGTCAATGCGTGGCAAAGGATATTTATTCTTAACTGTCACCGCATTGAGTGGTCGGTAATCCACACACATTCTCAAAGATTAGTCCTTCTTCTTCACGAAAAGAGCAGGGCATCCCCATGGCGATGAACTTGGTCTAATCAAACCTTTATCTAGCAATTCTTGAATTTGCACTTTCAATTCGGCCAACTCATGGGGCGGCATTCTATATGGTCTTCTAGAGATTGGTGTTGTTCCCTGTAGCAGCTCTATGGCAAACTCTACATCTCTGCGGTGGTGGTAACCCCGGTAAGTCTTCCTCCCGAAACATCGGGAAACTCACATACCACCGGGTATATCCGAGATACGGGTGACTTGTAGAGCGGGAGAGACACGATTTAGATTGGGTGTTTGGGGAAGAATTATCTGATGTTCTCTTCCATCACGGGGATCTTTGAACAGGATGACCCTAGTCAGGGTGTCTATAATTACTCCCCATGTCTTCATCCAATTCATTCCCAAGATAACATCCAAACTCAGCCCGGGTAATACTATTAGGGAGGTGATAATCTCTAAATCCCCAACTTTAATTTGTACATTTCTGACAACCTTCCTGGTGAGTTGATCAACTCCTGCTGAGCTAATACGGTAACCATAACCCAAATTCGATATCTGCTCATTATGTTCTTTCCGCAAAAAAGCTTGACTCATAAAAGAATGAGATGATCCGAGTCAAACAATACCACAAAGATCATGATTGTTGACTAGGCAAGTGCCAACATTCTGAGACTCTCATTCCGGGCTCTCTTCAACATTGGTGGAGTTAATTTGTCCAATCTTACGCCTATAGGGTTGATTACTCCCGGGTTGTGGACAGAACCGGGAAAAATGTCCTGGCGTCCCACAATTATAGCACTTGTTGCGAGTGGAAGCATTATATCCAACAAGATCTGTGTGGGTTCCTGGAGCAAGTGTAACAGGAGCCGTCCTGTAGTGAGGATTCTCAAACTGTGGCTCTTCTTGTAGTGGGGCATCTGGTTGGTGGTAACTTGGAGGACTGATGAGTAGAACCTTGTTCTGACTCGAGCTAGTTTCCATGTGGTCTCTTCTTGCTCTTGGCAGCAACATTTCTAAGAATAAATAAAAATTAAACAACTAATTATGCAAACATTTCATACATGAAATGACAAGGCAAAGCGTAACAAGCAATTTGAATGAATTTAAACACACGCAAATGACCTCTATCATTTCATGTGCATAAATGCATGTGACTAAATGATGATTATGCTCATGAAATGCGGATGCTAATGACATGCTTAAAACCGGTGTTACAAATCCAACAACCGAAGCATGTCTTTCACAACTCGGCAAGAGCGGTAAGCCAATCTGGGTCTTATCGTAACCTAGTACTAGTTCGGCATTACAATTATCCGCAGCCACACCCGCAGCAGCAGTATGCATGGCAACATCAAATGTATAACCCACATTATAGTTCCCGCAGAATCAAGATTAGTCTGCAGTAGTCTCTTCACAGACATCAACTCAACCAAAGGCCGAGAAATCAAGAAAATAAGACGGTGAACTCGAGTCATGGCGGTCGGGGGCACATCTATGCCATCACCGGAGGGTCCAACCTAGAGCACGAAAGCAAATGAGTGAGACGAGACTACGAGAGAAGAGTTCACACGGTGACTCCCAAGTTACCCCTAAATAGGTTGGCTTGGTCTATGGAGCCAATCACTTTGACAAAAGTGGTTTTCAAGTTCGAGACTACCCACACTGCGACGCTTTTGTTGCAATGGCAAACATAGCATGGTACACCCTAAGCTAGAGGGTTGAGAGATAGCAAAAATAGGGTTGAGATGTTTTTTTTACTTTTTTGTGCTTTTGATGATTGATTTGGTAGATAGGGTTTAATCGGCCGTGATCCTCTCATTTATAGAGGTGGTGTGGTCTTATCCTTTAGGAAACAATCCCAAAACGCTTCCAACAACAAAAACTACCCAAAACACGATCTAATTCGAGATCGGTTCGAGGTATGAGACATGAACCGACTTAGCTAGTTGAGGACCGACTAAGCCGGTTTTCACAGCGCAAGCTTAACGTGTCAATAATGCCAAGATTCCTTGGCCTGGTCTCAATGGTGAGTTTTATTACGTTGTTTCCAAGATTGCCATGTCATATAAAATGAAATAAAACTTAGATGAAACCTTTATTCTCGATGGAGAGTTTCATTCTGTGATTTCATAGGTATTTAATTTCATGACTCAGAGATAGTTGGTATTCATGCCAAAAGAGTTTCACCAAGATAAACTTTTCCCTTCTCTCTCCTCAGCGTTTCATGCAAAAAGTGGACTTTTGCTAATGTGGCGCTCTATTTAATATGCATGAAACACCAATGAAACCGCTGTGTTAATTAAATTTTATAAGAGTTTTATGAGCATTAATTAGGCCGATGTGGCAATCGTATTAATGATAAGAGAGATGATAAGAGTTTCAATGTGTCTGTGACATGAAAAATGAAATAGACCGGCCTTAGAGCACTCACAATGCAAACTCTACCATGATTTTTATCCTCATTTATTACCCCTCTATTTATTGCTTTTTGCCGATATGACGCTATATTTATTGAAGAGAGAGGAAAAACACAAGAAACTAAGTCTAACTAAGAAACCGGTCTTCACGTAAACCAAGACAATTTGTGAGGGTGACAAGTGGGCCATGTGACATCATGATAGAAAATTGCATTGTGGGAGATAGTTTCTTGACACAATGTCCAAGACTATATAAACCATGATAGTTTCTAGCATCACAATGTAGACTCTATCATAGTTTCTATCCTCATTTATTACCCCTCTATTTATTGTTTTTTTTCTTTGATGTGACGCTGTATTTATTGAAGAGAGAGAAAAAAAAACACAAGAAACCAAGTCTTCACGCAAACTAAGACAATCTGTGAGAATGACAAGTAGGTCATGTGACATCATAATAGAAAATTCCATTGTGAAAGATAGTTTGTCCAAGACTATAGAAAACATTATACTCCCTCCGTCCCCACTAAGTTTGTCACCCCCCCTGATTCCGTGTCATCTTATTCAATGCTTCGTCTTATTCAAATTTTTTGCACAAATATAATTTATTTTATTATGACTTATTTTACTTGAATATTGATTAATTTATTTTATAATTTACATAAATATTTTGAATAAAACGGATGGTCAAATATAAAGTTTAAAAGTAAAAAAAAACGACGAAGTTCATGGGGCGTAGGAGTAGTTTCTAGCTTGCGCTTAGAACACTTTGAAAATCCTGTAATCCAAAGCGCTGAAGGGAGCCGTCCCACAGGAGTCTGCATTTTACTTGTACCTGCCCTAACAGAAGCGCCGCCGATGGAGGCCACCGTCGCCGGTTCGCGCGGCCGCCCAACCCTGCGCTTCCTCTGCCCTAAGATATCCCTACTCTCCCCACCCTCGCACTCCTTGCTGCGCTGGCTCGTCGGTGCGCCTCGTGTCCTCCCTCCCTTCACCGTCGCTGCTGTCTTACGCCCTACTCACGGCGACCACGCCGCCCCTGATCTCCCTAGGGAAGCAGGCGAGTCTCACCAACCCACTCTCTCAACCGCTCATGATTCCGCTTGACGATCTCCCTATACTTCTATGCCTCCCGCAGACGAAATCCGGGGGTTGCTGCCGCGGGGTTTCGACATCATCGGAGCACTGCTCGTGGGGGGAGGGGGTTCTGATGCGGACACCGCTCGCGCACTGGAGCAGGCTCGGGTGCTGAGGGAGCTGCTGTTCGGTGTGGCGGCGAGCCATGGCTTGGTCGGAGGCCACATGGATGCAGCCACCGGGGAGATTCGATTTGTTCTGTCCGAGAACGGAGGGACGGACTCAGTGGAAGGGTCTCTGGTTACATGGGAGGATGAGCCGGGGAAGTTGTTGTGGGAGAAGGGATGTCTCCTGCGCTGTGAACTGCCACTGAAGCTTCCACTCTATTTTAGGCCTGATGAGTCTGGTAAATGCTCGGAACCTTACCTGCCTATTTAATCATTTACTGTACAAATGAATGGGCAAAAGTTGAATCGATCATGATATGTTGTTTCTTGACATCTATTTGAAGAACTTGGGTTCTTCTGTGAATTCTGTTTGTTGCAACCGGTTCAAATTTTTGGATTATTATAGTGTTAGAATACTGTTTCTACCTTAGTATGTGCTTAGGGGAAAAAATCATTGTTCTTAGCAATTCTCATTTCAGTACCCACCCGTGATCTGATAATTGGTTGGATAAGGTGGCAGGTTACTACATTTACATCTTGCATAGCTGGAGGGTTTTTGTTTCAATTATTATGTGATTTCTTAAGCCTGTGAAATACTCAATCATGAAAGAAACTATTAGAGAGCCTGTGCATTACCATAGATATATATTCAAGAAACATATAGAGAATCTAGAATCTAAAACCAGATAATATGATCGTAACAACATACACGAAGAGGTAGATCGCCTCCTTGTTCTAACTGAAACTAAAATTTTGCATCAGATCAGTGAACTAATGTAACAATTCAAATTAATCAAACATTAAAATGGCGAACTGTGTCTGTGAACCTATTTATCATGAACAAATTGTTACCAATTTCTAACTTGCACATAAAGTTTGCATGTACTTGCATTTGTAGATCCATTCGCAGAATATCCTTTATAGATCCACCAATTCCGTCCCTCCACCCTCGGACATACTGCTACAACTGACACCAGTGTAATTTTTAAAGTTGTAGTTAGCGAAGAACAAAAAAAGGTTTGACTGTGCATAATCATGTCTGACTGCACTAGTTGTTTATATGAAATCTTTTCTCTCTCTTTTTTTTGCTCTTTTTATAATATAAACAATTGTATCGGGTAGTTAGGTTTCAACTATCTGCTTCTGAAGGGAATGAGATAACTTTGTTATTTGCTACTTTTTGAAGGCATCGAGGAACGGTTTTCTTCACTTATTGAGTCTACAGTTGCTAAACTCAGAGATCGTCATGTATCATATTTAGTTGAGGGGCCAATTACATCTAGTGAATCACATCGTTCTATTATCTTGCGTGGTGATGATTTAAGCTTTGATTCACATACACATGGAAACTCAAGAGCGGACAATTGTACCACAAGTACTGTATCTTGTTCAGAATTCTTCACAGAAAAGAGGTACAACCTCTCATTGACAAGAGAGGTAAGCTGATACTCAACCAAACTTGTTCTATAAAGTTATTTTTGAGAACTGTAGTTTTTATCAAATTGGATCACTTATCTTTCTTGTATGAGCATCAAAATTGAGTATAGTTGTTTATTCCATGAATATCTGTTATAATTTATAAATTGAACTGAGGTATGTCAATATAAAATTATGAAAGCCAGCTGCTAATGAGGTGCCATTTCTTTTCTGAAGTTCTATAGTTGGATAAATGGATAATGCAGAGTGCTGTTTCCATGCATACTTCTGTATCACATGACATCTTGGGTCAAAACTTTGAACAATTTCTGTTTGCTAGAATGCAGATGCAATTGCAATAACTGTCAACCAATCAGCGAGTAGCTTGAAGCCTGGCACTACCCCTGTGGTAGAGTATTTTCCTGGTAATTATGTTACCTGTGTTCAAATTCTGCTTGTCAAAGTTGCTTTTTCACCATAGTGCTTTAAATGTTACCAGCAGACATACATTTTCTTTCTTAGCGAAATTATTTAAGGACTTGTTTGAATTCTGTGAATTGAATCTGATTCAAGTAATAGGATTCCAGCAATTGCTTTCATGGAAATTGAATTGGACAGAATTTAAATTTAATTGAAATATGACATTCTTGTTTGGATGTACGCATAATTTTTTTCCAAGAATTAAAATACAAAAACTGTTTGGATAAGAAAATGTGGAAATCATCAAACCCCTTATCTCTTATGTCTCCCGCAATGCACGTTGGTCCCTGTGGACGATGAAACCTTGGACCAGCCAGCGGCCACGGCCATGGCGCTGTTGTGTCTAAGTTGCTGTTACTGCCTCCTCCTTCCAGAGAATCCACGCATGTAAGAGTGTAATGTAGATGATGGATATTAGGGATATTTGGGATAGAGCACAATCAGCAATCTGTGTTGAGCAATGAAGGAGAGAGACGTAGTAGTAGTCGAGATTTGAGAAGGATTTGCAGTCATTGGGTGCTAGCTGCTGGGGCTTGTTGGTGCTCGCATGCGGTGTCCTGACTTCGGGTCTGCACCACCATTCCGGTGCGATGACAAGCCTGGCCGCATGTGAGGAAGACTTTGATGTATAGCTGCAAGCGATGAGTTGCGCTGAGTTGAGGGAGCTCGCTGCCGCAGTGGCAGTGGCATGTAGCTCCGGATCTGCCCTGCGGTGCCAGTGCGATGACCAACGATGAGGCTGGCCACAGCCAAGGAGAAGGAACCCAGTGTGAAGATGTGAGCGACGAGTCGAGGGGACAGGTGATGCTAGGGAGGAGTCAGTATAGAGATGAGGTGTGGTCTGGAATTGTATTTCTCGTTTTTAGCCCGTGAGTTTTAAGTAGGCTGCTGTTTCTGGTCATGGAAATGCGCAGAATGATTTGCTTTCCGATTCTTGGTTCATGGTTCATCCAAACAAGATCGCCCAAGAAAGTAGTTTCAATTCATCCCAATTCATAGGATCCAAACATGTACTAACAGAAGTTTACTTGTCAATTCTCTTGATTCCTGCCTAGTTCTTTTCTCTTTCCACTTTAAGTGTGGTAATTTGTGTTCTCAACTTCTCATGATGCTGAAAAAACCCTTTTTTTTTTTTTTTTTTTTTTTTTTTTTTTGCCTCAGCACCTGCCAGCCTCAGAGTAATCATCTTGAAGCTTGATATACTATGCTACACATCAATAGATTCTCCTGTGGCGGCTGCTGTATCCGAACTTGTTATTCCAGGATTAGCTGATCAGATGATTGTAATGAAGAGGATTATTGCTTCAGAGATAACTCAACAAGTACAGGTATGTGATTTGCTTCAGAGAATTAATCATTAATTCCTTTTACTGAAGCAGCACTTACACATGGAGCATAGATAACTTTGTAGAACCACATATGGCTTTGGCTATTACAATTACTTGAAAACATGGTCGATAAAAAACACAAAATCTTAGATATTGAAGTTGCTGCATGTTTATATACATCCACATCTCTCCATGTGTGCTAATATATGCACCCGGGAATGATAGGGGTGAGTCCTTATATACTTATATGCATCCACATCTCTCCATGTGTGCTAATATATAAGTACTCATCCCTATCACTCATTATGTTTATATACTTATAGTAAGAATGTAGAGAGAACTCGACGCACCCTAGTTCATCATCACATTCCATGAACTCTTTCTACACCGAATAATCGATTATCATTAATTAACCATTATCCATCAACATCATTATTCATTCAATTTAATTTAAAAAATAGATTTTGATGCAAGTATTTTGGAAATAAGTTTGTTTATAAAAATTGATGTATCATCTACATGACTTGCTTGAGTCTTAAAATATTACGCAATGTCGTGGTTTTCTACCACGGACTAAGTAAATTTCTACGGGCTCGTGTGGGCTTCGATGGCCTAACTCTAAGATAACACAACCCTAGTCCAGTGAGAGGTGGAGTGTATATGAGCTTGAACGCTCGTAGTAGGGGTTACAAGCAGGTCGAGAGAGGGAGCCTAGTCCCAAGTCTCGGTGCGTGGGTGGTGTGTTGATTGAGGCAAGTGCCAATAGCGGGAGACTCTGTGTGTTGAGCTCCGTTGCCTTCCCAGTGGCCCTTGGGTCCCTTTTATAGTTTGAAGGGAATACAATAGCTCAGGCTCTGGGAAGGTTGAGAAAGAAGTAAAAGAGAGGTGTAAAAGTACAAGGTCGTGTATTTATAGAGGGGCCTATGCCCAATTCTATGTAGCTACATTGCCACTGTTGGTCGTGCGTCCTCTGCTTGACTTGAAATGCCGAGGGGGAGTCAGATTCCTTTTGACAGGGTAGATGCGTGAATCCCGTTGATTGGGTGAGATCGGTCGAGTTGTTGAGAGGTCGTGCACGTCGGAGCGAGCTCCTCGACCTCCCCGGCTCTTTTGCCATGCTGGAGTGGTTGTACGAATTATTCCCAGGGATGGGCGGTTGATGGCGTCGTCTGAACTTCTGTTGACTGCGGCGGGGAGTGGTTGATCCATAGTGCTCCTGATGGGTTAGAAACTGTCACTGGTCTTTAGACGGTGTGACTGGCGGACTGGCCACAGCCTGCGTCAGATGACATGGCATGTCCAGTCGAGGAGTGGCTGCAGTGCTTCGAACGACTAAGCCCTCTCCGGAATGGTTGGACACTGTGTATTTGACCCGTTCCCCGGTTCCTTACTTTGGAAGGAGACGGGGAGATCGGAGGAACAATGAGTGGGGCCCACGAGTTGACGGGCCTCGTACGGGGCAACCCCAGGTCGAGGTCGTACGAGTCGTGAACAGATCGGGGGACCTGAGAGGTCGGATGAGACGTGGACAGGTCGCTCGACCTGAGAGGTCATGCGATGTGGAAAAAAGGTCCAGGGACCTCGGAGGTCGTACAGGTCGGGACGAGGTCGCTGTCAGGCCCAGCCGCATTAATTAGGCCATGCTGGGCTTAGCTTTCAAATCGCCTATGTGGTGGGTACCCCTCTCATAGGTACCCAACAAGCAAGATCTGTCCATATACTCTAGATGTTCTTCAATGTTTTAGCTTGCTTCTTCTAAGGTAATTATAATACTCTCTATATTGGCATTTAAAAAACATTTGGAAAAACAAAATGTATACAAGTGCATACAAGGAACCTACGTAGTAAAGTGTCTTGTCTACTGTCAATATACACATGATTTATACTAAGTATATTGCTAAGGTGTGTGTAATTAGTCAAATACTAATTAACTAATATTGCTAACTTCTTGTGAGACGTGAGCTCCAAAACCAAATAGACTAAAGCAGCAGCCCTGCTACACTACTAGTACTAAACTACTAATGCTGAACAATGAAGTGCTACTATCAAACACAGTTCTTCGTGTTGCACAGCTGCAGCAGATCCCGCTGCTCAAATCCACCACCATAATCTCACACCAAACACCCCTCTTCTACTCTCCTGACTACCCTGGAGCTACCCATGTTGTCTCCCCCTCCGATTTGGCCCTCTAGTGTTGTCTATTTGGGAATCCTAGCTCCGATGCTCACCAGGACCACCTGCGACTTACTAGAGACCCTAGGCAGAGGGCCTTGCTGGCTGCTTCCCACTGCTCGAGGGGCTGTTGTGAGGCTCAGGGCCGATGCGGTTGTGCCACTGGGCTCACCTGTGCTCGGGTGCATGGCTCTGACTGTGTGGTGGTGCCAGGCTTTCTCTGTTGTGTTTGGCTGTGTGAGCAAGGTGAGTTCCTAACTTTTTTTTTTTTTTTTTTGAAAAACGCAGGAGACCTGCGTTTCATTGTATTAATGACAATGAAAAGGTGGGGGGGGGGGGTCCCCAACAGGATCCTCACTCATACGGGGACCAAATGAGTGAGGCAATTACACATAGAAAAACACAACTGAACTGTGTCGTGGCTCCTAACTTAGCATCTCCTCCCCAGTCCCCAGCACGCCATTTCCTCTCCCTTGTCTAGCTACTGAATTTTGTCGTGGCCTGGATCTGCTCCTAGAAGTTGGGTCTGCTGTGATGGTGTACTAGTGAGGTCGTGCCATGGTATTGATGGGGTGACAATGTGCCTAGCAACTGGATGCTCATTATGTGTATATTTAGACTAAAATTTAGTGTTGTATGAGGACTGAAAATCACCTTTGCTTTGGTGATGGCAGTTAGGACATGAGCACACCAACGAGGTTGTGGCGGCGTCCTCGCATGAACCCCCGTCCATGCCTGGTCAACTCTCTCCTCCATCTCAGCTGTTAGAATCAGCACACCACAACTTCTCCTTTCATGGCCAGTCCTCTCTTGTTCCTCTTTGAGAGCGATTAGGTCTCGGGATAATTGATTGAATTAGATGGCAAATGAGTACAGTGTACATATATAGGCAAGGATCACTGGGTTCCTACGGTGATCCTTGCCTAATCAACACCATCTATCCTAATCAACCGGCAGCACAGCCATATGGGCTTGTGCGCCTGGCCCATGGCCTTCCCAAGGGCGCCTATATTCTAACACTCTTCTTCTCGGCCAGATGATTTGGTGGTGACAAGATATTATATAGGCATGACTGGTAGGAGAATCAGTGGGTGGTTTGATATCTTTGGATTTTTGCCATCAAAAGTGTTTACTTGCTCTCTTGTTTTTGTTCTCCTCTCTGGGTAGTCTTTGGCTATGGTGCTGGTTCTGGCTTCCTCCAGGCTCCTCTCATTTGTAACCCTTCCTGCTGTGTCCTACTCCATGTCTCCTAGAAGATATTTTACTCTGAGTCCGAGCCTGGTCAAGCCTTAAACAGTGTGAATGCCTTGTTGCTGCCACTGGATTGGCTGGCCTCCCTCTAGAAGGGCATGGCTACACCTCATGTCCATAAAGTTGTACCAAGTGGGTGAAATTGTAGCCAGTGATTTGTGTACTAGTCTACCTGTATATGTAAATAAATGAATGGTGTGTGTGTGTGTGTGTGTGGTAATTGTGTGAAGCTACCTTGGTCTGAAGTCTGAACATGTCCAAAGATTCATATAAAATTTATGTATTTTGTAATTTTGTCAAGGCGTTATTAAATTACCAGTTTGATGTAGTTAAGAGAATTTATTGTTTATTTAAGTATGGTTAGTTATTTGTTGAAAAGGTGGGTCCTTACACAATGTTAGCACTATTTATATGACCGCTAACCCTGTCCACCACTGTCGCACCAAGCATATCGAGATCGACATCTACTTCGTTCGCGAAAAGGTGGCAGTGGGACAGGTTCGTGTCCTTTATGTTCCCTTGGTGCACCAATTCGCGGATATCATGACCAAGGGTCTTCCTACACGGTTGTTCACTGACTTTCCGTCCAATCTGTGTGTTCGTGATCCTACCGCTATGACTACAGGCAGGGATTAGGAAAGGATCCAATTAGAATTATATTAGGACAGGACCCATTAGGATCAATCTTATATGACAGTTTCCATGTATAGCCTAGCTGCATTGTATTGTATCACCTGCCTCTTGTGATCATGGCTAAATACACGAGACTATGACCAATGACCATTGTGTCACCATGTCATTTACAACATACAAGAAGTCAAGAACTCATTCATATCGCCACCCTTGATAATCATTGGCACACATGTTCTTGTAGGCCTTCTGAATTTGATTTCAGTGTATTGATGTATTATGGATTGGACTTTAACTATTTCTAAATAAAAAGAAGAAGTAAAACATACTATTTTGGATCTGTGTGGGCAATTGAGCAATTGATGTTTGGTATTTTCTCGGTTGCATATTTCTCTTTCAACACATACAAGTCAAATCAAGTTCTCTTAATCATTAACACTGATTCTTTTAGTGTCGCTTCATTATAAACATGATCATTAAATGCTTTAATTTCTTATTAGAATGTTTTCTAACGCATCTCGCCTTTGTTTACAGCTTTGTCCATTCCATTTCATTCCTTCTGGTTTGCATGTTCCAGTAACAGCCATATACAATACAACATATGGTGAGATCGAGGAGAGGCAAAGTATGAAAAATTCTATTTCTGAAAAGTTTATATTTCTTTCATGAAGCATGGGAGTGAATATGGGGCCTTAATACTGTGTCTATGTCTCTATACCTAAAAACATCCCTTATTATTTTTCAGGTGAGCTGAGAAAAGAACTGCATACAAGGCTAGGACTTCCCTTAGATCGGCCTTTGTTGCGAATTTCTAATGCATTGACTTTTGGTGGCATGGGAAAGAGGAAGAAAAGCATGCCAAGAAGTGGTATTCATCATGCATGTGTTGCAAAAATATACTCCATTACTATGTTTCCCCCCTGAATTACATGTGGGATCTTTCATTAACTTTGTGCAAATTTGTTTCAGAGTATATAATATAATATGTAAAAACTGCAAAATATCATATTATACCACGTGAGAAGCTAATAACATCATCTAACATGAAGATAAGAATTTATCTTTGTATATGTAATACTGTGCTAGTTAAGCCTTTCGTTATGTTTTCACATTCAGGTTCTTCCCTGCTTCGAGATGTCCATAGAGAAATTCCATCTAGTGGTGGTTAGTTATATCTCTATTTCTTGCTTTAAGCAAAATAAGAAATTTGGTGAATGTATTTTTGAAGGAGATAGTGACGTAAAGTTTTATGTTTATTGCAGTATCTGGAGGTGTTGTGTCTTTGATTGATGGTTCGTATGAGTATTACCATTACCTTCATGATGGTATTGATGACAATGTAATGTGATGCAGACAACCAAGCTAATTTTTGAATTGTTTCTTCAGTGTTTGTTTAGATGGATGTGATAATTTGTAGGTCTGCCTGGAAATTTCCTTCCCCAGACTCAGTTTGTGGGGATTACATCTTAAATTATTTCTTTGATGAATGCATAAAAACGCCTTTCCCTTCTAGATTGTTTCCTGTAGATGTTTAGGTGGTAAATTATATTAAGATTGCTTTTGCAGTTTGTTTTATTCAATCTATATAGTACATGGACTATATAGTAGTAGATTGCTTGCCAGCCTTCATGAAAGATCATAGATCCATATAGTCCCATCAATATCGATATATGATGTTGGATAATGCAAGTTTTGAACCCAAGTGTGATGAACTTGCAGCGAAAAAGAAAGGTTTTATTTTGAATCTTTGCACAATCAGCCAGTTTCAAATTCTAGTTACAACATTGCTTCCATAAAATAAATAAATACTTGAAGTTCAATGCAAATAAAATTTCAGTTGGAAGTTCGATGGTGTTAAGTGCATAGTACATGTACTTATATGATTAATACGAATTGATATTCCTCAATATCTTCAAAGTTCAAAACAAGACAGTTTTAATTTGAACCCGCAAGAGAGGTGCATATCATTATATTAATAAAAACAGGCAAGAACATTTACTAACCACCACCACCACCACCCCCACCCCCCTCCCCCAACCCAACACACTCATCGCCAACACAGGCCTTTTCATGTTTATCCTGAATTCCTGATTGCTATTTTATTAGTCTAACATAGCGATAATTAAAATGCAGTAGTTATTCACCATAGAATACAATCAGAAGATATGCCTGTTATGATTTCTTGTGTATATTTCTTCAATGAGATGATCATATTAGATGTTACAAATTATTATTGCATTTCAAAACTTCCTTTCTGAAATTGCCCTGTTAGGACCAGCTATTTTGTAGAAATTAAACTGTTGTTCCCTCTTTTTTGGGTTGGCAAGTCTTAGTTCTCTTTTAATGTTTCAGGGATGGGGATGTGCATATCGGTCTCTACAAACAATTGTCTCTTGGTACAGATTGCAACAATATTCGTCAATAGATGTTCCTTCTCACAGGTTTGTGCCTAGTTTTTTTTTTTTTTTTTTTTTTTTTTTTTTTTTTTTTTTTTAAGGAAAACTGGGGAGCTTGGTTAAATTAAAAGCATACTAGAAAGAAAAGTGTACAAAGTTTGCTGGGGGCTAACAGGAAGAAAAAGAAAAGGCTCACCTATTCAAAGGAGAAGAGGTGATCTAACTGTACAAAAAATTTACAAAGAATCTACCCAATTATTGATTACAAAGTGAAAATGACTAGGGACTCTGAGGAGATGAAGTTTAACTTCTTCCCGTAACATGCGTTTGTGCCTAGTTTCCTTGTTGATTGACTTGAATAACTATAACTTGGTCATATTTACTGCAAACTGAAACTAGGATTATTTCCAGTTGATAATTCTGACTTTCTGGCATTAGTATATCAAACAATTAGAAATGTGCAAATCTATCTGCTTGTTGCATAAAGAGGAGGATGTACTAAGTAAATCAATATATAACCTTATTACAAGAAACCATCTTGCAATCTGCACCCATCGAAATTCAGAAAATGAACATACCTGCATTTCAATTTCAATGTCTCTAAAAAGCATCATGGATGAAGGTCCTAATGATATTACTAAGTACCAACAATGTGAATCAAACATCCATTTCTACCATTATTTGGTTCATTCGTTTTGTAAGGGACTAAGGCCAATTTTTTCATGCCCATTAATGTTAGGCACAGCACACGCTCTCACGAAGTCGCGAGTAGTAGCAGCTCTCTGTAGTAAACTTTCCTTCCACCTTCTTCTCCCTTCTGTTCTCCTGACCATCCATCCAATCCTCCATCCCCTCCTCCATCCACCACCGCCGCCGGCCCCTGCCTCTCCCCAGCATTCTGCTGGTGGCAGAGCAGGCGGCCCGGCACCCTTGCTCTCCCTTTCCTTCTTACAACTTCTCTAGCCAAATAAGGCCTCCATGGCCATGCTTTTTAGTTCTATGTAAGAGCTCTAATCCTAATGGTGGGAGGCATGGCGATGGGCGGATTAGATGCAAATCCGTCTTTGGATCAAGGCGGGGGGCGGGCTGTCCCTGTCGTTGCCGTGTTCGCGCAGATGCCCACCGGGGGCAGCGGGGCCGTCGGCCATCGCGTATGCCCTGCCGAGCCGCTGCTTGCGGTGGTGTCGGCGGGCGGCGTCGGGATACCGACGGCGATGACGATGCCGGGCTACCAGAGATTCTCGACATCCAACATGGACGACTACACGGACGAGGGGGCGACTCGATGATGAGGGACGACGAGCGGATGATTCCCTTCGGGCTCGGGCTGCGACGCCGCCCCTCGACGAGCTGCTCCCACCGGTCCAGCCCCCGCCCTGCCGCGGGCCGGCCTGGTGTCGCGGCTCCTCGTCGCTAGCGCTGCTTCTCGCCCGCCCGCCCCTACGTCCGCGGCCCATCTGAGCATCCACCTCGCCGCCGCGTGCACGTAGGCCACGACAACGATGTGGGCGGTGGAGATCTCGCCGGCGGCATCCCAATCCCCGGGGCCGCGAGCCACGCCGAGCCGGCCGATGATCTTGGCGAAGCGCTTGGTTGCAAGTCGGTACCACTGCAGCGGCCTCCATGTACGCCGGGCGCTTCCTCCGAGTTGCCACGGTCACCGGTCACCGCAATGCCACAATGGCGCCGCCCACGGGCGCCAACTTCTCGTGACGACCAGCCATGGGGCCCACCAGACCTTGCTTCCAAGGGACTTCACGTGGTTTGCTCAGAAAGTTTCCTTCCCATCGAAGCAATGCAAAAATATCCAAGCAGCCTGACTAGTAAGCAGCACGTCCTGATGGGCTTCCTTTTATCTATACAGCTACTTCTGCGGCACTCCTATTATCGCTCTGCCTTCACCTGGGTCGCCGTTTGGAGTTTTAGTTACATCCGACAACGAATTCAAAACCATCCTTCGGTTGTCGGAATGCCACTCCCTTGTCAGCTCCACCGACCCAATTTCAACTGACGCATTTTGCGTGGCCTTTCCATCTGGGTGCAGGTGTCTTGGACACCCATGCGTATACCCCCCACTGGTAGAACAATCATAGGATGTAACGTAGTCGACACTGCTGTCTCCTATTCTGGTCTATGGACTGTGATGAACTTCAAGTCTTCTTCGGAAGACCCCTGTAATTTGGCTGCTTGATATATAATATATGAAGTTTCTTGTCAAAAAAAAAAATGTTAGGCACAACAAACTGTCACGCTGCAATTTATTTGTCAATATTGACGTGACCCTATAATGTACAGTTTGAACAAATGCTTTTAGTAGAAAGAAGAAACATAGATCAATATTGCATTCTTGCCTGTTATTGAAATATATTTTGTCAGTTTGATTCATATTGCTGTTCTAACTCCAACATTCCTATTCAGGGAGATTCAACAAGTTCTTGTTGAAATTGGTGACAAGGATTCATCATTTATTGGATCTTATGAGTGGATTGGAGCCATTGAGCTAAGCTTTGTCCTCGACAAACTGCTGGGCGTGAGTTTTCACTATTCTTTTCTTCATGTTTCTTTTGACCTACTTTTCTCATATGTTACGTGCTATGAAGATTTGCTTGGCATGTAAGCAACAGGAAGGTCACATTATATACTGTCAAAAACTCTCAAAAGATTGGCAAATACTCCGTAACAAGCAAACCTGAATTTGGTTAGCAGATCTTAATTTCCGCGCGATCGAGTCAGTTTTTCGATGTGCGGAAAGATTTGGAGTTGAGATAGTTGTTGGAGAGCAGTTTTTCTAATCTTGCCCAAAAAAAAAAAAATCAAGATTGGGAACTCTTGCAGATGCTCTTATTTATAGCTGGAGATATGACAGTGATCTATAGTAGTTACTCACTCCTCTGCTACACCATGTTGGGACTTGGGACTGGTGTGGAGCCCACCAACAAATAAAAATCCATAACACCCAACTGTCATATGTCAAGGGCCTGGAGGTCTAGGGTAGGGCCCTCGGCTCACGAAGGTCGTAGCCTCGGTCCGTCGTCTTCTCCGGCGTGGTTATCCCCACTCCCCCGTAGGCTTAGATGAGAGAGAGAGGTAGATTAGAGGTAATGATCTTGCTTTAATTCATCTCAGGTCCGGTTACAAGAATATAAAGGCCTCACGGCCGCACACACCGAGCCAATCGCTCTCCTTAATTCTAGCCATGCAAACAAACCTTCCAACAAACTATCTAGTTTCTAATCTTAGCCACTAGAGCCGGCTGCCGCGCCTCCCACGGCGCGCCACGCGCACGCCGCACATCCCGTCTTGCCGCCGTTGCCCGATATATGGGCGCCCGTACATGACATCTCTCCCGCCTCGAAGACCAGCTCGTCCTCGAAGCCGAACGCCGGTGCTGAAAGCACGAAAAATCATCAAGGTCTTCCCAGACGCGGATGTAGCAGGCTCGCCACGCCACCGGACGACGACTTGGCGAACACCGCGTGCCCGCCTTTGCCCGCACAACTCGTCCCGGCCAGAATCACCGCACCGTTGACGATGGGCGGCAGTGCTGGTGGCGAGTCCAGAGGGCGCCGATGAACTTTGAGCACGCCAATGTGGAACACATCATGGAGGCGCGCACCTTGTGGCGTAAGCGCCGCGGCCACGCCGTTGATGAGCTCCGAGACACCTAACGGGCCGACATAGCGGGGCTTCAACTTCCCAAAACGTAGTGCGCGTGGTAGAGAGGCTGCAGCGCGCTGCCGGAGGCGGAGCAGGGCCCGCGCCGACCGGTGGTGACCAGCCTGTGTCTTGTCGTAATGGCGCTTCGGACGGCTTCGAGCCTGTTGCAGCGGCCCGACATCCTCCAGAAAGCTTCCCGCTCTCCATCTCCCCCGCGCCACCGCAGCAATCCGCGTCTCGCCGGGCTCATAAGAGTGGATCGAGGGGGGTCGCGGCCGCGTACACCACCCGAACGGCGTGTCGCGCGGAGGGAGGACCGGTACGCCGCGGTTGCCGTAGGTGTACTGGTCCACGGCAGCCACCTCAACCACCGGCGTGGCCGGGTCTCCGCTGAAGCGAAGCAGGTACATCACGATGACGCCAAGGTTGGCCTCCGACTGCCATCGGCTGCGGGTAGAACGCCGAGAACATGTGCAGCCGTCCCCATGAGCCGCATCACCGCTCCGTAACGAGGAGGTGAACACCGTCCCGATCGGAGACGATGGATTGCGGCACCATGCAGCCCCGACGATGTCGGTGAAGAAGGCTTAGCCACGGACTCGGGCGGTGTACGGATGCGCCAAGGGATGAAGTGGCAAGATTTGGCCGGCGGTCAACGACCGCCGAGCACCGCCTTGCCGTGGCACACTAGGGAGCGCCTCCACGGTCGAGCGCGATGTCCGCCCAAACAGCCGAGGGCACGGCAGGTGCAAAGCAGTTTCCGGGTGGGTGTAGGTGTTCGGTCTTGTACTCGCTGGCAGATCGCCTTGAGGCCCGGACGAAGTCTTGCACCACGCGCCGCATGTTGGGGAAGTGGAAGTCGCGGCGGAGTCGGTGGAGCGTGCGGTGAACTCCTTCGTGGGTCGCCCTCATGGACGGCGACGATTTCCGCCAGAGCGGGGGCGGGGATGAAGAGCCGCCCATCAAACGTGACCATGTCGTCCGTCACCGCCACACGGGCCGCGTCGGGTGCCGGCTTGATCTCAAAGATGGACAGCCACCAAGGTCGGGTCCGTCTGCCTGTGCTTGGCGCAGCCGGCCGATGAAGTCGAAGCGGGGCGCGGATATGGCCAGCAGCTCGCCCTCCTCCGTGTCGCGGCGGGAAAGGGCGTCCGCCACGACGTTCGTCGCACCCGACCTGTACTCAACAGAGAAATCAAAGCCCAAAAGCTTGCCAACCCAGTGATGTTGTGGGATCGTGGCGAGGCGCCGGTCCGCCAAGTATTTGAGGTCGAAGTGATCCGCCTTGACGACGAACCGCCGCCCCCCAAAGGTATGGCCTCCAGTGTCGCGACCGCTCGACCAGCCCGATGAGCTCGCTGGCCAGAGGGCGGCGAGGGCGCGATGTCGGGTGCGATGGGCCGGGCCGAAGAAAGCCACCGGGTGGCCCTCCCGACCAAAGACGGCGCCAAACCCGCGCGAGGAGGCGTCACACTCGACGACGAACGTTTTGGCGGTCCGCATGGCGAGCACGGGGCCGACGTGACCGCTGCCTTGAGGGCAGCGAACGCCGCCGCCGCGCTCATCCCAGCGGCCGCCCCGCTTGAGCAGCGCCGGCGCCACGGGCTGCCACCGCGGCCGTAGTTATGCACGAACTTGCGGTAGTAGCCCGCCAAGCCGAGGAAGCCATGCACCGCCGGACCGAGCGCCGGCGCTCCAGCCGACGATGGCCGCACCTTGGCCGGGTCCATGGCCACCCCCGCCGCCGAGATCACGGGCCCGTAGGCGACGACGACGGGCAAAATAAGGCACACTTGCCGCGCTTGACGAAGAGGTGGTGCCGACGCAGCCGTCGAGGACGGCACGACGAGATGGCGCAGTGATCCGCCCATGTCTTGTCAGATTAGGATATCGCCAAAAAAGACAAGGACGAACCGGGCGGAGGAAGGGGCGAAGGACGCCGTTCATGAGCGCCGAACGCCGCCGGCGCTGCGCAGGCCGAACGCCATCACCAGAACTCGTATGCCCGTCGTGAGTGCGGAACGCCGCCTTGTGGACATCCTCCGGCGCATGAGCACCGGTGGTACCCGAGCGGAGGTCTAGCTTGGTGAAGTAGCGCCAGGCCGTGGAGCTCATCCAGCAGCTCGCCGACGACGGAATGGGGAACGCGGCCTTGACCGTGAGCGCTGAGGGGCGCGGTAGTCGACGCCAGGCGCGCCACGACCCGTCCGGCTTCTTGACGAGGAGGACCGGGGGCGAACGGGCGAGTCGCCGCGGCACGATCCCCGCCGATCATGGCGGCGCACTGGCGCTCGAGCGGCCTGGGCCGCCGGGTACCGGTAGGCGCACGGCCACCGGTTGCGCGCCCGGCTTGAGGGTGATGCGGTGGTCGCGGCACGCTGCGGTGGCAGCCCCGGCCGGCTCCGCCAAGATGGCGCCAAGGAGTCGGGGAGCGCTTCAAGGTGGGGCTCGGGCACCACCGAGGCACTGATGGCGGTCGGCCCGGTGGCGGAGACGGCGGTCCAGGACACCGTGCGCCCCTGGTGCTTTGGGACGGAGGCGGCCGGCCAAGTCCCAAACGATCGCCCCCAGCCACGCCCAGCCACCTTGTGCCAAGGACGACGCCGTACCCGGCCAACGGCATGACGAACAGGTCGGCGGAACGGGCACCCTCGATGGAGAGTGGAGCGGCGCGAAGAACCCCGACGCAGGTCACGCGCTCACCGTTGGCGACCATGGCGGTAAGACGCGGTCGCCGCTGTAGGTCGTGCGGTCGCCGCGCTGCTTCGGAGATGAAGTTGTGGGTGCTCCCGAGTCGAGGAGCGCGACCAGCGACGGGCGCCCAGCCGACCGTGATCTGCATGGTGTCGACCCACGGGCACCCCGCGAGGGCCTGTAGCGCGAAGCGGGGTGCTCGGCGCCGGTGCCCGGGCAGCGTCCTCCGCGTCAATCTCCACGCCGTCGACGAAGAAGATGCGCCTGCAAAACCGGTTGTGGCCACGCGAATATTTTTCATTGCGATTCGCGAGAGGCCTTGGCGGCGGCGTTCGGCCATCTCTTCGGGCGGCAGACGCCGGCCGTCCCCGAGGTGGTGCGGCAGCAGGCGCTGCCCCTGCCGGTGGCGGCGCTGGAAGGCTGGGGGCTGCTGAGCCGCCGGGCAACGCCGTCGCTGCTGCGGTGCAGGAAGGAGGGCGCGCTGGTTGCCCCTGGCCGGGATCGGCGGTGCCTTGTCGAGTTCCATCAGCTCCACCCGACGTGCGGGCTCATCGCCGCCGGCAGCGACCGCGGGTTGTGGAGACGCGCGGGCGTGGCTGAGCGGCGGCAGAAGTCCTCCAGTGAACAGCTGGACGCGCTGCGCCTCCTCCAGCGTCCCGGGCGCGAGGGAGCAGCGCCCGAAGCGGTCCCGATATCTCCTCCACGGTGCCCATACGCCGCACTCGGGCGAGCTCGAAGAGGGGGGCAGAACGGAGCGGCGGCCCGGCGCGCAGGTGAAGGGAGATCCTGAACCGGCTCCAGCGAGGGGTGCCCTCGTCCCTCCTGCAGCTGGTAGTACCCGAGCTGCGCCACGCCCTCGAGGTGGTAGGACGCCATCCGCACCTTCTCCTCTTCCATGATACGCTGTTGATGGAAGTAGGATTCACAGCGGTTGACGAAGATCAAGGGGTCTGACTTGCCATCATAGCGAGGGAAATCAATCTTCTGGAATTTGGGGGGCCTGTCGTTGTGGTGTTGGCCATCAGGAGCGCCGCCAGCACCCGACGAGGACGACCTCTCGCTTTCATCGAGGTGACCTCCGTCTGTAGATTGTTGACGGTGGTGGTCAGCTCCTTGATCAGCTTGGCGATGTCGGCGTTGGTGGGATCGGCCATTGGGAAGGTGGAGGAGGCGGTGGATGGTGGGGAAGACGGTGGGGCTTGGCGGTGGCGCGGTAGGGTTTAGCGGCTGCTGCGCGGTGGAAGACTTCGGCGTCGGCGAGGTGGTGGCTGGAGAGGATCGGCGTGACCGTGATACCAGGTTGTCAAGGGCCTGGAGGTCTAGGGTAGGCGGCCCTCGGCTACGAAGGTCGTAGCCTCGGTCCGTCGTCTTCTCCGGCGTGGTTATCCCCCACTGCCGTAGGCTTAGATGAGAGAGAGAGGTAGATTAGAGGTAATGATCTTGCTTAATTCATCTCAGGTCGGTTACAAGAATATAAGGCCTCACGGCCGCACACACTGAGCCAATCGCTCCTTAATTCTAGCCATGCAAACAAACCTTCCAACAAACTATCTAGTTTCTAATCTTAGCCACTAGAGCCGGTTGCCGCGGCCTCCTGGGGCGGCGGCGCGCGCTCACGCGCACGCCGCACATCCCGTGGCGTGCCGTTGCCTGATATATGGGGGCCCGTACATGACACATACACCCCCCCTTCTTATCTTGCACATTTGGTGTCTTCCTCCACATCACTGTCTCCACCTCTGCTCTACACGACGTTCTTTCCTTCATGCCATTGTCTCTTTCTGTCCCTCTGCCTGGATCAGCCTGTCTCTACTCTGAATTGTCTTCCTTCTTAGAATTGGCCTTTCTACGCCCCATCTCCTTTCCTTTTTTAGTGAGGAAGGTCATCTTTTATCGATGAGAGAGGACCATGTGTCGCGCCTCAACGTTCATGTGACGTCCCTGAGCATCGACACATCCACAGCGGCCACAGATGGCTGTGGGCAACCTTGCTTTGCGCGGACATCTGGGTTGGTGGCATCACTACGTGCATGGACCAGCAGTGAGGTGCCAGTGGTGACTCACTTCACACTGGAGATCCATCGTCACCAGGACGATAGTCCTGAGGCCCCTCCCACCCATCACTGATGGCAGCCTCAATGCCAACCTCGCTGTCAGTCATCAGCAGTGAGGTGATGCATCCAGCCATCGGCATTATTGCTGGCCTAGCACCCCACGAGCTGGAGGAGCCCTAGGCGGATATGGTGCTCACAAGTTCGTGGGAAGTACCGACTGCATGTGTTAGGAGGAGGGGCGATGGAGGAAGTTTGCTTATTCATGGCGGGTTCATAAGCATATGGACTACTGTAGGCCTGACACATATGTGAACTGCTTCAAAAATTAGCACAGAGTTTATATGGATCACTCTGGTTGGTTTATATACCCTTTTTTGTACACAACATTGTGGGTGCGCTTAGGCAGGACATATCCACTCTATTTTTGTGCGAGCTTCCTGAGTATGAGTGAGTGAGAGGTGTAGCTATCATTGTTCACTTTACATCTTGTATTATTTATGTCCATACCGTACCACGTGCTTCCATTTCTGCTGAGCAGAAACTGCATCTTGCAGGTTTCTTGTAAGGTTATCAATGTGAGATCTGGTGATGAGCTTCCTGAAAAGTGCAGAGAACTTGCCAGGCATTTTGAAACCCAGGGAACTCCTGTGATGATTGGTATGTAATTTGTCCAAAGGGTCTTATATTTAACTTGTTTGATTTGATATACTCTACAATGTTAAGATGGCTACAGTTGATTCTGTGAATATTATCTGACATAGAATTGGCAAATCCAGGTGGTGGAGTCTTGGCTTACACCCTTCTCGGAGTTGATTATAACGAAGCCAGTGGAGAGACTGCATTTCTTATCCTTGATCCGCACTACACTGGTACCGACGATCTGAAAAAAGATTGTAAATGGCGGATGGTGCGGATGGAAGAAGTCTGTCGACAGCAAAGGCCGAAGCTTCTTCTTAAAAGACAAGTTCTACAACCTCCTACTACCCCAAAGGCCAAACATGGTGTGTGAAACCTATGGTGTTCAATACTTGTGCATGTTTGCGAGGCACCATAGTTGCGGCTGTGCATGTTCCCTTCCTATCCTGTGGCGGTAGTCTTGCTGTAGTAGTGTTAGTTTCAGTGTCAAAGTGCACATTAGTTTTCAAAAATGAAAGGAATGTCGAGTTGGGAAATAATAGAAGGAAGTTGAATGATGCGAGTACCTGTTCGTTCTGTTTTGCTATTTCCAACAAAATGAAGGTCAATTTTGCACAAGGTGTACTAACCTTTTCTCCTTTTATTGCATGATCTGCAACCCTTGCAGACCATTGTATTGTTTTTTATTTGTAAATGTAGAAAGTTATAGAAATCACACACACCACACCCCAATCTGGGGGGTTTACTGGATAGGAGTACTTATAATGTGCATGATGATCCTGATACAAGCAGCCCTAGAGGCTTTTCTGGTAATTACAAGGAGAAGATCTTGACTGCTGTAGCAGTCAGGTCTTTAGCCTAATCTACTTTGCTAGGAAGTTGGTATGCAGTCTACTTTGCTAGGAAGTTGGTATGCAATAACTTGTAGCCAGTAGAGGACTTGACTGCTGTAGCAGTCGTCTTGCTCTTGCAGACAATAGTAATTAGTCCTTTCCTAATAGTAAATCAGGCATTAATTCCATATAATTGATGTATCCTAGACAATGAACTGAAGCTACCTTTGATCACGCTGTTATAGTGACCGTCAACATCTTGACAGCCTCGAAGGCTGTTGGACCCAAGCAACAAATTGTCCGACGCACCCAGGCTAAGGGTCCAACGCCCCGAGAAAGCTCCTCTTAAATTTCTTCTTCATCTTTTTAAACTTGCCAACTCCACTAAGTATCATGTGCCTGCATCGACCGGTGGTGGCTCTCGCTCGCGAGTAGTAAGCTCTGTGTAGTAGCTGTCCCCAACTTTTCCTCTTCCTCTCCGCCCAACATCGATCCTGTTGTAAAACACACGGACTCTGTCCTAGAAGGAAAGGAGAAAGAGGAATCCTAATCCTAGTTCGTTTGTATGTGGGCTCTTACCGAAACTCTTAGGCCTTGGCAGGACTATATATACGTGGGAGATCTATGTTGTAATTACTAATATTTCAGATGAATAAAGAATAGTCTCCCTATCTTGTGTCTACTTGTTCTACTTCTTTCATCTACTACGTGATCATGAGAGACGGAGAGGGGAAGGTCCTAACCGCTGACGACATGTTTTATAACACGTTATCGGCCACGACAAGCTCCTCGTCGACATCGCCGCTGAAGCTGCCGCCGATCTTCGGCACCGACGCTCGTCCGACGGCGTCTCGCCGTGACTTCGCCGGCGACGCCGACATCCCCGACGTTGTTACGGAACGGATCTGCTACCGCCTTCGCTACAAATCTGCACCGCATCGACTCATCGTCACGCCGGCAGGTCCCCCGGCCTAGCCGAACTGTCCTATGCGACAGCCTTCGTTTTTCCTCGAATTCAAGAACAAAAGGTACGAAAGCACGTATCACAGATTGTGTGTTTACCCTAGCCATTGTGTTAGGTTTTGTATTTTAAGTAAATCTGTACGTGTAGTATTTATTGAAGTACGTACATACCCGTATATACAATGAATAGTAAATGTGCATGAAGACAACTTGTACGATAGGCTAGTAGCCATCACGGTGCCAGTAGCCACCACGGGGCCATGCAAATTAAGATTAGAACCGCTTGTATGATCCTGCAAGATCTATTCTCATCATTATTAAAGTTACCTGCAGTAACACTATCGGACTCCAAGAAGAGCCACGAACATATCGGCAAGAAATCGACAACAGTTGAGTTATTGACGTTCTAATCAAGTTTGGATTGCATCTGAATCATGCATCGAATCAACCATCGACTAACAAGTTGTTGCCACCATCGTCCCGAAGAACGTATACATGCATGCGAGTAAATATAATTAGTATATGCCTATATATATATATATATATATATATATGTTGACTTGCACGTCACCAATAGCATGGGGTTAAAAACAGAGCAAAACAAGAATACATGCAGTATTTATTTGTCTTCGTGGCTGAATATTGCGTTCAGCGCTGCACTAGCAATTTGCGGCCTGTATGCAGCAATTGCCGTGCCGAATCACGACTACGTCGCGTGTTACCGTTGGCTCACACGCCAGCATACTAGGGCTTTTGCCAGGCGTCCAACCAGACTTGCAGTCGAACACAGAAGTCACTAGCAGCAGCGCATACACACAAAAAAAAAAAAAAAAAAAAATTATTGTGTGTTTCCTTTGCCATGAAGAGCACGTGAGCTCCTTTTCCTAGTTTTCTTACTTGTGTACATATGAAATCCGACACCAGCACAGCCGAGAAGGCTTTACACAGTAAGATTACAGGGCCACAATACCACTTGAATACGGCCTGAACGCCAACACGCAAATCATGGCAATCTTGGGCAAGCGGCTTGCATGTTTACTTGTCGTCTACAGTCCTGCAGGCTTTGCCCAAATCCTTAATAGCCCATGATTCTTGCATAATTCAAGTATAGGTAATGCATATTCTTGCAGATTTGCTCCGATATATATATATATATATTCTGGCTTATATTTTAGGGTGGACAAAACCTCTCGGAATTTTTAGATTACTCTAGAAACATGGTATAAGGTGTATATATGAGCTCTCTAAATTCTGCGCACCTTAGACTTATATTACCATTGAGAGGCTCGTATTTGTTTTCCCTAGCATATGAATTTTTGGGTTAAATGAATGCTTGGTATAAATTCTGAAAATTTGCATATACCATAATCCCGAATAATGCTAGGATGCTTCTAAGAATATTTTTAATAACCATCCACTATATTTTTTTGCACCTTGCTACTGTTTACATGTAGTAAACTTATATGCACATGATCCAAGTTATATTAATATGCATGTCATAAAAGAAGAAGAAATATCCTAGAGTTACTCAATATTAAATTATTTGTTATGGTCATTATTTAATCCATGTAGGATATTTTGCTACCATTGAAGTGTAGTAAACTCAACATAAATATTTCTTAATTACTCTCGAAATGAGTATATGGCGATAGAAGTAACAAATACATTGTGGGACTCATTGCATGAGTGAAATCCTCGATATTATGATTACGGAATATCTATTGTATTGAAAGTTGAATTTTTCAAGCTTGTATGTTTAACGCCGCTCTATAAAAATAGCTTGAAGCTTTGTATTAAATGTCTCAAGACAAGATGGTAAATAGATTTTATCAATCTACATTCTCGAAGAAATGTCTCTTGTATATAGAATATCAAAGAGCAATGTAATACATGAAGTATTGATTTTACCATTAGAAATTACTCATGGAAATTGAGTTGGAATTTTTAGACAGCTTTATGAACCAGGATATTATGGATTACAATAATTTTGAATATGTGGCTTGCATATGTTACACTTTGCTTGAAGGCGTGTGACTACATATCATAACTGTTGAATATAAAGCATGTAGCTACCGCTTGTCAAGTATAGAAGTTAAGACATGCGAGAATGTATTTAAATCATGTGCTTATTATCTTTGAAGTTTATATCCCAAGTATTGATAGTAGTGGTGGTGGTTCATTAAGTTTTAATTCTTGTTGAATTAAGTGGTTAATGGTTATTTTGTTAGCTTGAAGACTAATATGAAATATTTAATATTCTTAGTTGCAATTCTTGTTATTACTTGAAGTAAAACGTGCGAACTTATCATGGAATAAATTAGTTTTATATGTTTCTCATATAAACAATTGCCAATTGCCTATCAAAATATATTTTTTTTGCATTAATTTATCCACAAAGAAGCCTCAATTGACCATGAAGGTTATAGTTCTTTGTGCATCACTACCATGTAGGTAAATGGGAAACTGAATTTTCTAAAAAACATGAACAATTGGACCAAACTAGCATATTAATTGATCTTGGAAAGATCGATTTAGCCAAATCCTAAGTATTTAATATTTTAGTCCATGAACTAAAAAGTTGTATCCTACCCTAAGTCTATTGTTGTACACTGAATAGTACATTGGATATGTGAATTTCATGCCATAATCAATAAATACTAGAAGTATGATTGGATTCTATGAAGCATTAAAAGTGACTATTCATAGATAATACACGAAGCAAATCGTTACTTGAAGTAATTATGGCATGAAAAGGGGGGAGGAATTTTGGGTAAAGGCATAAGAAGATGTGGATAATATATAGGCATAGCCATCCTAAGTCGATCTTTAAGTGCATGTATCGAGACTTGAAGTTTAAGCCCGCGTCCCTTCCTACCGAAGTTAACTTTCTCTATTGCACTAATTGCATGTAAGCTCGTAGCTCTGCATTTTGTTGTTATCTATTATGTTAGACCAATACTAACATTCCACATTACACCCGCATGTGTACTGGGTTGAGCTGCAACTATCTCCACCATGTTGCATGAATATTAGCATAATAGCTACTTGTTGTAGCTAGTAGCTATTTTTGCGCTTCCTTCATAACCAAATTGGCTAGCTAGCATGCTATGTCTATATGGTTCTAGTTAAACTAAAGGAATGATTTGCTTTTGATGCATCGTATGCATAAGCAATAGATTGGTCTAGGGCCGAAAGCGGCTGAGATCGGGGAGCGAGTTTATAAAATTTGCTCAATGGAGACTAACCTATTTGATGGGATGAATAATTGTGGAACTAAGATGGTGGATGACATAATTATGATGATTTTGGATTTATGAAGAATAGGCATCAAGGGATTTTTGCATTGATTGCAATTAGAAATTTCTTGAAGAAAATTCCATGAGAATTTGAATGTTGCGTATCTTTAATACATTTGAAGTGTATGATCCATTTTTTTATATGAGTACTTGGATCAATGTTTTTTTGGCTATATACGATTAAGAAGCTAGATAAATAGTTTTTTTTTTTTTTTTTTTGTAAACTATGTTATGTGCATATTAGGGGAGAACATCCCTAACTTTATAGGAATGTTGAACATTCTTAAGTGCACTTTAAGTATTCTAGCTCATTTGCATAATGAATAAACCCCATATTGAAATATGTGTGTGAATATTTCCCATAAAATTTAATCATAGCATATATAAATGGGCCTCCACTTATAGTTGGAGATATATGAATTTGAATTAAGCCCATGATAGGGGATATATTTTGAAGTATGCTATTAATGATCTAATATTGGCATTAGGGGAGAGAGCCTATATTTTGAATGTCAAATATTATTTCCATAGAAGGAAATGATCTTAAGAGAAAATATTCCTTGGAGCTTGAAGCAGGAATAGTATCACACACTAAGTCATACAATAGTTTGACTAATGCTCTTGTGAAGCCCTAAGCGAGCATATGCCGGATATTTTTAAAATGAGAGGAGTAACTTGAAGTTATAAACTAGAAGTTGTGTTTACTAGTAGTAAACTAAATGTTATATACTATCAATCTAAAATCTACGGGGGGCCTTTGTGGGTTCTAGTTTAGTGTATACACGTTAAATAGAAAAGAAATAGAACTCCTCTATTCTCGTGAAGAGAACGCCTCACGAAGAAGGTTAAGCACCTCATGAAGAGGATCATCGGGAAGATGAGACCCAACACAATAAGCGCACCTCACTAGTGTTGGGTATGTAGAACAATATATCATCTCTTGTTTGGGAAAATGATAGAGATAATATTCTCACATTGTGAGAGTATTGGGAGAAAGAAAATAATTGTCGACAAACTACCTCTTTAATTGCAAATGTTTCTCTTATGAGAACCCGGATCCGGAAAACAAAGTCCATGGCAAAATCGCTTGTAGCGATTATATCGGGTCAATAAAGAAAGCAATTGAGGTTGAATCTCCTATTAAGAAGAAATGAATGTTACGCTATATCTCTACGGCTAATGAAATGAATGAGTATCGAATATGCGGATTAATAGTGGATTATGAAAATCCATATAATTCTGAAGAATATAAATCGCAACTTATAGAAATCTCATACTAAGTATTAAAGTCTAAGGTATATATATTCCCTGAATGAATATTCAAGTCTCAAGAAGAGCATGTCCTAGAAGGATTGCAATCATTAAATGATTTTACAAAGGAATAACGCTATGTCATTGCGTATATCACTCATCTCTCATGCAAAGAGAGAATATATCTTATAGAAGAGATTAATAATTCACTAAGAATGAAAGTACATCCTTGAATGAATTAATCCATGAAGGATTTACCGTCAATTCTTGAATAAGCATCATTCATCCCCCGAAGTGAATATAGACCCGAGAGAAATAAAATGAGGGATCTTAAACACCGTGAAGGTGTCATCGAAAAACACTTAGAAAGTGTATGAAAAGCTAGCAATGTAGTGTTGATATCCTCTATATACCATAGAAGGTATAAGAATAATGGTGGTTACGCAATTGAATTATCCCCTAAATGCCAAATGCAAGGCTTTGGATTTGTACAATCAATCTCTCGAAGATTTATAGAATACATTTTGAAAATCCACTAAGGATTAATTATAAGTATCAAACTCTAGTATAAGTTTGATACACTATCTAGAAGATATTGAATATTAATTTATTTAACCCCATAATCCTCTAAAAGGATCTATTTCTCTCGAAGGATAATATTTATTTGTTTTGCACAACTAATAGGTGGTCATTATGCATGAAGCATATTGCTCCCATATAATTCATAGAAGAATTATGAGCCTACTTTTTTATTTACACACGTTTATGAAAAAGTGTGGTTTGAACAATGAAGTTCAAAGTTTGGCTTTATGAGGGGGAGCATATTTTATTGAATCGCCTTTAAGGTAAACCACTAGAATTACAAAGATCAAGTAGATCATATTTGCTAAAACACCAAGTTTATGCATAGATTATGAAAATCAATATCTATTCATGAAGAATAGAATATCCTGAAGAATATATGACCAAGAAGGTTAAATGTTGTACTCTTTTTTCCCTACGTGAGTTTTTACTTGAAGGTTTCTCACACAAGGTTTTTAATGAGACAAAGATGTGCAATGCAATTAACGAATGCGATGTACTCTTTTCTCCAAGAACCGTTTTTTCCCACTTTGGGTTTTTCGGATGGAGTTTTTTGATGAGGCATATGCATATCATGGTAATCGCCCAAGGGGGAGTGTTGTAAAACACACGGACTCATCCTAGAAGGAAAGGAGAAAGAGGAATCCTAATCCTAGTCCGTTTGTATGTGGGCTCTTACCGAAACTCTTAGGCCTTGGCGGGGACTATATATACGTGGGAGATCTATGTTGTAATTACTAATATTTCGGATGAATAAAGAATAGTCTCCCCTATCTTGTGTCTACTTGTTCTACTTCTTTCATCTACTACGTGATCATGAGAGACGGAGAGGGAAGGTCCTAACCGCGACGACATGTTTTATAACGAGATCCATCCAGATCCTGCGCTGCGCCCTAGCCCCTTCCCTCCCCGCCGGTGTTCTCGCCGCCGTAGGTAGGGAAAGCCGCCCCCTTCCCTGCTGTATAGGCTGCGTAGGTGTCCCGAGATGAGCTACCCCGTGGCGGTCGTCTTCATCGCCGTCGTCGCCGCCGCCGGGCTGACCTCGTCACCGTCATTGAAACTCCGGCCATGGTAGTATAAATCAATCGATCCACTCCATCGCCATGCGGATCTCCACCCCCACCCCCCTTTCCCTTCATTCCGCCTCCCCAAGGCTGCCCATGAGATCCGCTTTTCTTCGCTTTGCCACCTGTCGGTGTTTTGAGAACCGGGGTATCCCAAGCACCGCAATAATTTATAAGTCAGGCGCTCCCCGCCGATGGCGTGTGCGCGAGCCGGGAGACGAAGAGTTTATCCCCGTTCAGGCCATGGGGCCCTACGTCCAGCAGTTGAGACCTTTCGTATTACCTCGCACCAAATGTGCACGGGAACCAAAGCGGTTACAAGTGGTTTTGGGAATGAAGGAGAACTTCAATCCCAGGATGAGATGGCTAAGTATGAAAACCTAGAAGTGTCGATCCGTTTTTCTGTGGCATTACTCTCCTTTTTATAGTGTAAAGGAGAGATAATGTGTACAATACGTGTCGTGTACAAACGCTAAGGTGTCTATCGTCCGGGGCCGTAGGCATATCGTGCCCGAGCCCGGACCTCGGGTTCCCTGGAGGCGAGTGCCCTAGTGAGGACGCGCGTCCTTGTATCTTCTGCGTGCGTGTCCGTCGCCCAAAGGGGGTCTCCCGAGGACCCAATGGGGATCCTCCGATCCCAGCACGTATCTTGGCTTGTCCAGGTTGTGTCATGGTGTGGTGTCAATATCCCGAGGGTCCTTGGACATGTGTCGAGGAGGTGGAGTCGTTAAGCAAATGAATAGTGCAGTCATGTTTTCCTGTGCACGGTGGCGTGTGAGGTAACCGCTCCTTTTACGTCCCATCAACGTGGGATGCGAGGAGACAATGGGGCAGGTGAATCGACAGGGCAATCGATTGCCTTGTCACTGCGGCCTGTGATGCAGGGGCATTAAATGCGACTGCCCCCCACTTCCCGGCTGGTATTCCCAAGGTGCGCCCGAGGCTATATGCCCTGAGAGAGAGAGAGGGAAACCAGGAGTTCGGGCGCTCCTACCCTCGGGCGAGGCGGAGAAGTCTCGCCCGGGAGTCCCGATCCTCGGGCGGGACGGAGACTACCTTCGGGGAACCTCTGCCCTCGGGCGAGGCGGAACTAGGCCCCCGGGGTTCTCCGATCCTCGGGTTATTAGCGGGTTGTGGTGCGAGCAGGCTTTGTGGGCTGGTATTATCCCATTACGGGCCGATTCGGGCCATATATTGATGGGTCATAACAAGCCTGTTCGTGGATTGTTTTTCTAGTCCCTCTTCTCCATACTCTCGATGGTCCCAAACGGTACTATTTTTCGGAGCGTCTAGACGTCATCCTGGACCCTCTTGGCCCCGGCCGGGGTGATTTGTTGAGTTGGGCTTTGTTGGATGAGTATTTGGAGATGGGCTACTTTGGGCCTCTTGTTGGGCCGAAAAGGTGTCCAGTATGTTAATTCCTTCGGGCTTGTAGATCTATTGGCCAGGGGCCAGTCTTCGTCCTTCCGGCTGTCTCCTAGCCTAGGATACATCTTGGGTTGTAAGGCCCGGCGTCGTCTTCCCACCAGTCCTCCTTTTTGGGCCTTTGGGCCGTACCATCCCTCATGGGCTTATTTTATCTGTGGGCCGATTATTTTCGTCCCCGACAGTAGCCCCCGAGCCTCCGAGGGAGTATGATGACTCGTTCGGGGGTTGGTAGTCGCCTTTTGGTTTTGGTCTACTTTTGGTCTCGGAACGGGTGCGCGCGAGCACACCCCAGGAGTGTAACCCCCGAGGCCTCAGAGGAAGATTTAATTCCTCGGAGGGCTTTTCTTACACGCTGGAAAGATCTGGAACTACCCACTTAATTTGTGCAAATGTGCAAGGGATGTCCGAGATGCGGGGCAGCCAGGCCCGCGCTTCCGTGCGCAAGGTCATTCCAAACTTCCCCGTCTTTTTATTTACGCTCCTCTGTCGCCCTTCCTGGAAGGGAGGAGGAGGAGTTGTGCCATACGCCACGAGCCGAGCATGGCATACCCCATTGAGCGTTGTAACAGAAATCTAAGCGGAGTGCCCGTGCCCCGCGGAGCAGGGGGAGGGTGTGTGTGGTCTAGGACGCACTCCATGAGAACTCTCGGGCCTCCTAGCGGATCCCGGGTTCGGCAGGTCGGACCCCGAGGGCCGCCGGGCCTCCCACGGATGGGACATCTCTATAAGCGGTCAAGTGAATCTTAGATACGTCCGAGAAACCCCGAGCTCTTGAGCTCAGGCTCGGCGGTTGTGCATTTCCCTTCGGTCCCTTGCTCGGTTGTCCCGAGGCGGTTGTAGAAACCCTGGAGGGCCTAGCTCCGCATCCCCTGGACCATACAGGTGAGCACGTGGCCCGGCGTTCGCATTGCGGTGATGTTTCGTTCCTGCCCGAGGGCTCGGGCGCCCCTGGGGTGGCATTTGAGTCGAGCAATGGCTCGACATTTTTACCCCCGGAGGGGGGGCGCGTTTGGCACGCCTTTTCATGTCATCTCTCCGAGGAGGTGACCCCTTTGTACTTGATGGGACGGTTTCTTTGCGGCGTTTGCGGTGGCCGCCGCTGTCATTGCTTCTTGGGGGCCAGGGCTGCTTGGGGCTCCCCGCCGTTGGATCCGGCCCCAGTTGATCATCCGTCGCGCCCGGTTGGGCTAACTTGACGGTTCAGCTCCCCTATATATTTGGGGGTTCCGCCGTGTCACGGCTTCCCTTCATCTCCCTCAAGATAGTGCTCGTCCCTCAGTATTTCCCCACCATCCCCAAAGCATAGAGGAGAAAAGGGGCGTAGAGAGGGAAGGAGATTGAAAAAGCGCGAGGCGGTTGTGCTTACTTGCCGGTGTTGCTCCCATTGTCGTGGTTGCTGCGGAGGGGCTGATGACGTCGCAAGAGGAAGAAGCCGTTCTCCCTCTGGATCCCCCTCCCTTGGCCACGGCCGCCGGTCATGGAGGTGAAGTTGCGCGGCCGGTGGACGACGGTCTTCGCGGCGCCGTCGACGGATGACGCACAGCCGGAGTGGCTGGTTCCCAATGCGTCTCACGAGGAGCCGCAGCCGCGGCCCGGGTACATCGTCAGTTTGATGGATCACCACAGGAGAGGCTTTGGTGTGCCGGCAAGCCGGTTCATGCAGGCGATCCCGCATTGGTATGGCGTCGAGCTCCACCAAATCGTCCCCAACTCGATTGCTCAGGCATCGATTTTCGCCGCTCTCTGCGAGGGTTTCTTGGGAATCGAGCCGCATTGGGAACTCTGGAGGTGGTTTTTCAAGGCGGAGTTGAACACCCTGAGTACCGGGCCGGAGGAGTACATCATCCAACTTCGTCCTTATGATAAACAAGGGATAAACCGAGCGGAGGAGTACATTCCCTCTCGGCTTGCGGGTTCGAACAAGGGATGGCAAGAGGAATGGTTCTACCTCCGGAATGACGGAGGGGGGCTTCCAGCGTATACCGGGAGCGTGATAAAGGTGAAGCTTGATCATTGGCGCTATGGGCCACCGCAATGATGAGCAACATCATCCGGATGGTCTTCGTGCCGCCGTCCGCGGGCCGGGACCGTAATGTTGACGCAGCGGCGGTTGTGGCCGCTTTCTCTCGCCGCCAAGTCCTCCCTCTCGCAGCCAGGCCCCTCCGCCACTCGGAGATGACGAGAGAGGCTGACCGACAGGCACCCGGATGGCGTTTGGGGATCTCGCTGGCGAGGCCCTGAGGCGCCGGGTTTGTGTGTTCTGGCGACAAAACTCCCAAGACAATCCCGGGGATCCCGATGCGCCTAGAACCGGGATACATTTCCTTGGTGAGTTCCCCTTGCTTGTTATTATGTACATTCTTCTTTCGAATTTGTCTTCTTTTCCGTCCTCATGTTTCAACCCTAAAACCCATTCCTTTCCTTTGTCCGGGGGAGATTGAATTTTAAAAACTCGCTTCCTCCGGGTCCCTAAGATCGCCTCGACGGACGCCAACCATGCTCGAGAATGAGCGCGGCGGTTAAGGAAGGCCCGAGCGGATGAGAAGAAGGCCCAAAAGGTAGCCTTGAACAATAGGCGCCGCGGCGGCGGGCTTCGGCGAGTCAATCGGAGTCCTCACCGACGATTCCACCTCGTCGTCGGGGACGGTGATGCCCTACAATGCACGATGCTCGATGGGATCACCGTCACGACCAAGAGCTGCCGGGATCTAATTGAGTACACTAAACAATCGGCGTCGCCGGCGGGCGAAGAGCTTCCAAAGGGGTGCGTGTCCCGTCCGCCTCGGCTCCCCGGCCTCGGGAGGAGGTCCCTTGAGCCCGAGGATGCTTCGGACCTGATCCGCCATCAAACAAATCCGATGTGGTGGGAACGGAGCAAACATCCCTATCGGGTGTTCCGACCCCATCACGGCAGACGGTAGGTTCGGCCTCCAATACTAGGAGCCAATCGGCACCCAAACCCTTGCCGTCCCGGTCGGCTGCCACGCCGAGGGCCACTCCGAAGTCCCTGTAAGTTGGATTTCTCCTTTCCATTCTTCTCAGGTCGTTCCCGCCCTTGGCTGATCAAGCGATTTTTCGCGTCCTTCGCCAGAAGAGGGTTCTGAGGCGCTCGTTCTTCATCCTCGGAAGCAGCTCAAATCCAACGCCCGAGCCTCTGTGCGCCAAGGTCGTCAGGTTGCCATGGCTGGAGCTTTCTCGACGCCGCCGCCTCCTCCTGTGATCCCTCCAAATGCAAGGTGACCCGGCGATTTGATGGCGGAGGTCAGCCTTGGCCCATCCTCTACTTCGGTAGCTATCGAACCGCCATCTCCTGGGGCACCGATCCAGCCCAAGGAGGGCATTCAGGCCCAGCCGGAGCCGATTTCTTCTTCTCCTCCCTTGCCATCTCAGGTAGTAGCCATGGAAGGTCCGGTCTGCGAAACGATCAGCCGAGGGGATTCTAGCGGCCAGCACTGCGAGGGACCGACCCCGTTGGCGGTCTAGATCCCCCTACTTCGAGGTATTTCGGGATTCTCTCGGAGAAGTTCCCAAGAGGAGTCGTTTGATGCCGCCGACGCCTTGCTACCGCCTTGTGGCGCCGACCGGGCGTTCATCACCGGGCGATCTGTCCGTCCCCTGACTTGGGCGCCTCTCTTGTTCCGAGGGGGCCTCGGCCTCCGGGGGCCCTGACCCTGTATTGCCAAGAGAGAGCCGTGAAGGCCCTCTAGACTTCTTTTGGTCGACTTCCACGGCATGGGGAGGACCCATGGAGCCTCTAGACTTCTTTTAGTCGGACTTCTTTCCGGTGATCCCCACGCCGGGGTGGTCTCGCGGTCGAGCTCGGGAGGCCGCGGGAGGGGTGCCCCGGCGACAGTGATACACCACCGTCCCCGAGGTTCTTTGCCAGGGCGAGTATGACCAGATCAAGAGGTGGGCGGCCAGGGTCCGGAGAAGATTAGCCAAACCTTGCGCCACCGACCGTCTCAAGCCGATGAGGTATGTGTCTTTTTTTTTTCCTTAGTTTTTTTATATATATATCCCAATTCCTTTCTCTTTTTTGATTCCCTGGGTGCCTTGGGGGTTTGTAGAGTCTCAAGAGATTTGCTCGAGAGAAATCGAGTTGTTAAGGAGGAATGCCATTGGTTGGGACTCCCTTAGGCACACCTAGGCCGAACTGCGCTGCATTTAAGAGGGAGGTGACTCGTCTTACCGACCTTGCCACTGAGCGAGAGAGTCATTTCCGATTCTTGTCGATGGATCTGGAGACGGCCAACTCTATTTCGGCTAAGGCGAGGTCCGACGCCGATCAGGCGTTCGTGATTGTGAGGAAGGCCGGGTCGAATCCTTGATGCTGTTGGAGGAGGCTCGCGTCGAGCGTGACCAGGCTCGGGAGGAGGCCAAAAAATAGTCAGAGATGGCTAATTCCCTGAACACGCAGGTGGAGGAACTAGCAAGGGAGGTGGATTCGGCGAAGAAAGATGCTGAATTGGTTCGAATCTGTCCGTTAATGAGCATAATGAAATGCTCAAGTGGAAAGAGAAATGTGAAGGTATGATTCTTTTGATTCTTGTTGAGTCCATTAATTGCACCTGAAGAATTGCCCCCTTCGTTATGTCTTTTATCCCATTTTTCTTCCCCGCAGAGGTGGAGAAGGCTGCGGGCGAGGCGCGTGGAAGCCGCCACCAACATGTCCCAATGCCTCAACGCCGAGGAAAGCTCGCGCAAGGAGTTGGAGGAGGTCGTGTTGGATCACATCCGTCGGTTCAGGCCTCCGGACCTAGTGTCGGGTACCTCCGTTCGGAGCCACCGAGTGCCCTCGGGGTATGTCCGAGGCGAGATCCGGTGTGCATTCCGTAATGGGATGAGGTGTTGCCTTGCGGTGATGTGCTCGCATTTCTCCCTGTCGGATGAAACCCTCGGGATCCTTTCCAAAGGTTTTTTCCTGGGTCGTAATGACGAGGAGGAGGAGATCGCCGACGAGAGGACGGACGAGGAGAAAGTTGCCGAGTTCCATGCTCGGGCGTAAGGTCCAAAGGTCAGCGGCGTGTTGGCCACTCACTTTGAGGACGAAGTTGCTCCTCCCTTTTCGCCCGTGGAGTCGGGATATGAAGCAGCCCCGAGCCTATGGAGGTATCCTCCGAGGACGTCTTGACGAATACTCTGAGGGGAGGGTGATGAGGAGACGAGTACCTCGGCGATCCTTCATCCCCACCCTCTGCGCCTGATGCTAGGTCGGAGAACGTCCAAGGCCCGTGAGCTTCTTTGAAAGTAGTTTGTAAATAGTTCGTAGTTGACGGCCTGAGGGGCCCTTTGTAACTAGGGGTCTTTGCGCTTGACGCTTCAGAAAACGCGTTACTCTTTTGCTTCTATCTGGCTTAAGTGTTCGTTCGAGTTACTTTCGTAATTTTTCTTTCCCGAGTTGATTTGGCTATGGATACCCCTGGGGGTGGTCCTTGAGCCCCTTTTGCCTCGTTCCAGAATTTCCACGGAAGGCTCGTGCGATTTTAAGCGTAATATGAGCGAAAAAAAGGAGTTTTTCAAGCACTTGTATTTTTTTCGAGTAGAATTTTCTCGAGGTGCCATCGTAAGGGGAGAGGTTCCCCCTCTGTAGCCCCCGAGGGAGGTTTTTGTCTTTGCAAAGAGTTAAGACAAAACCTACATAAGAGAACACTTTGACTGAATGCTTTTTGGAGAAGAAGATGCTTTTTATTGCTTTTGTACTAGACGTGTATGTACAAGGCATAGTTCTTGGTTCTAAGGATAGAACCGGCGAAGTTGCTCTATGTTCCAAGCATTGGAGTAGACTTCACCCTTCTCGTTCTTGAGCTTGTATGTCCCGGGCTTGAGTACTTCGGCGATGAAGTATGGTCCCTCCCATGGGGGTGCTAGTTTGTGTCGCTCTCGATTGTCCTTCTCGCCAACACTGGGTCATCAATTCGGAAGCCTCGGGGTTTCAACCTTCTGGCGTGGTATCGTCTGAGCGACTGTTGGTAGCTGGGTTGAATGTATCGCCGCCGTCTCGGCTTCTTCTAACCGATCCAGCCCGAATGCACTTTATGGTTGCCTTATGGTTGCCTTGTTCGGTGTAGGCACGAAGTCTTGGGGACCCATACTCTATATCTGAAGGGAGTATGGCCTCGGACCCATAGACCAAGAAGAAAGGTGTGAATGTTGTTGTTCGGTGTAGGCACGAAGTCTTGGGGGCCCATACTCTATATCTGACGGGAGTATGCATGGCCTCGGACCCATAGACCAAGAAGAAAGGTGTGAATCTTGTTGCCCTGCTCTTAGTCGTTCTTAAGCTCCACAAGACGGATGCTAGCTCCTGGTACCACCTTTTGTCGTACTGATTGAGCTTGTTGAAGATTCTTGGTTTGAGGCCTTGCAAGATCATGCCGTTGGCTCGCTCTACTTGGCCGTTGGTCTTTGGATGTGCCACGGCAGCGGTATCTACCCTGATGTTGTAATCTTCGCAAAAGTCCAGGAACTTTTTTCCGATGAAGTTGGTTCCGTTGTCTGTGATGATTGAATTTGGGACACCAAACCTTGAAAGTACGTCCTCGAAAAGCCTTACCGTTTCTTCGGTCCGAGGGGTGACAACAGGTCGGGCTTCAATCCACTTAGAGAACTTGTCTATCGCGACCAGCACATGGGTGTAGCCCCCGGGAGCTTTTTTTTAGGGGTCCGATCATATCCAATCCCCATACTACGAACGGCCAAGTGATCGGGATGGTCTGCAGAGCCTGTGCAGGGAGATGAGTCTTGTGGGCATAATACTGGCAACCTTTGCAGGTGCGGACTATGTGATTTGCGTCCCGGACTGCTGTTGGCCAGTAGAAGCCTTGCCTGAACACCTTCCCCAGCAGGTGCGTGGAGCAGCATGATGTTTGCATTCTCCCCCATGGGTATCTATTAGCAGTTCCTTGCCTTGCTCCCGGGAAATGCATCTTTGGTATATTCCCGAAGCTCCCCTTCTGTATAGTTCTTGGTCGTCACCAATTACCGCAAAGGACTTAGCTCGCCGAGCTATCCGTCTTGCTTCAGTTTTGTCCTCTGGCAGCTCCTCTCGGGTCAGATAGTTCATCAAAGGCAGCCGCCAATCTTGTGGTTCTTCATCAACCTGCATGGCCTCTGGTTGTTGTTGTTGGGTTGTTTTCAGAGGGACTTCTTCCTCTGAGGTCTGCCCTCGGCTTCCTGATGGAGCTTCCATAGCCCCTGAGAGGGTTGGGTCAGCCCCCGAGGGGGTCTCCTGGTCTTGATACTTGACGGATGGTTTGTAGAGGTCTAATGTCAAGATATTTGGGGGCACTACGGCCCTTGTTGATGCAATTTTGGCAAGTTCGTCTGCGGCCTCATTGTACTTTCTCGGGGTGTGCCGATGTTCCAGGCCATGGAACTTGTCTTCCAGCTTCCTCACCTCTTGGCAGTATGCCTCCATTTTTGGATCGTGGCAAGCCGAGGCCCTCATCACTTGATCCACCACGAGCTGAGAATCTCCCCTTGTTTCTAGGCGTCTGACTCTGAGGTCTACCGCGATGCGAAGACCATTGATTAGGGCTTCATATTCCGCTACATTATTCGAGGCCGGGAAATGCAGCCTGATTGCATATCTTATGTGAACCCCGAGGGGTGAGATGAGGAGTAGGCCTGCCCCCGCTCCTGTCTTCATAAGGGATCCATCGAAGAACATGGTCCAGCACTCCGCTTGGATTGGTGCCGGGGGCAGCTGGTTATCCGTCCATTCCGCAACAAAGTCGGCGAGGACCTGAGATTTGATGGACTTGTGTGGGGCGTATGACAACGTTTCGCTCATGAGCTCTACTGCCCATTTGGCCACCCTTCCTGTGGCTTCTTTGTTGTTTATGATTTCCCCGAGGGGGAACGCCGACACCACCGTGACTGGGTGTGCCAGGAAGTAGTGTCGGAGCTTTCTTTGCGCCAGTACTACGACATATAGCAATTTCTGCATCTGAGGGTACCTCGTCTTGGTGTCAGAGAGTACTTCACTGATGAAGTAAACTGGACGTTGGACTGGTAAGGAGTGCCCCTCTTCTTGCCGCTCGACTACTATGGCCGCACTCACCACCTGGGTGGTGGCGGCTATGTAGAGGAGTAGTTGTTCCCCGGGGTTTGGTGGCACCAATACCAGCGGGTTGGTAAGTACCCTCTTCAGGTTCCCGAGGGCTTCCTCTGCTTCGGTGGTCCATGTGAAGTGCTCGGACTTCTTCAGAAGTCAGTAAAGTGGTAATCCCTTCTCTCCTAGCCTAGAGATGAATCTACTGAGAGATGCCAGACAACCCATAAGTTTTTGGACTCCCTTGAGATTGGTGATGGGTTCCATGTTAGTTACCGTCGAAACCTTGGTTGGGTTGGCCTCAATGCCTCGTTGTGAGACGATGAATCCGAGAAGCATCCCGCGAGGGACCCCGAATACACATTTCTCCGGGTTGAGTTTGACCCCCTTTTCGTTTAGGCACTTGAATGTCACCGCTAGGTCTTCTACTTGGTTCGCCGTCTTTTTGGACTTTACGACGATGTCGTCAACGTAAGCTTCAACTATTCGGTCTATGAGCTCGCCAAACACATGTTGCTTGCATCGTTGGTAAGTGGCCCCTGCGTTCCTCAGCCCGAAGGGCATGGTGAGGTAGCAATACATCCCGAAGGGTGTGATGAATGTGGTTGCGAGTTGGTCGGACTCTTTCATTTTTATCTGATGGTACCCGGAATACGCATCAAGAAAGGACAACGTTTCGCACCCTGCAGTGGAGTCAACGATTTGATCGATTCGAGGTAGAGGAAAAGGAACTTTGGGACATGCTTTATTGAGACTAGTGTAGTCAACACACATCCGCCATTTTCCATTCTTTTTCTCTACTAATACTAGATTTGATAACCACTCTGGGTGGAACACCTCCTTGATGAACCCAGCCGCCATTAGCTTCTGGATCTCCTCCCCGATGATCTTGCGCTTGGCATCGTCGAATCGCCTCAGCCGCTGTATCACGGGTTTGGAGCCGGCTCGGATGTCTAGGGAGTGCTCGGCGACATCCCTCGGTATGCCTGGCATGTCTGAGGGACTCCATGCAAACGTGCTGGCGTTTGCACGGAGAAAGTCGACGAGCACTACTTCCTATTTCGGGTTGAGCTCCAAGCTGATGGTCAGCAGCTTCTCTCCAGGGTGCTTAGGGTCAAGCGGAACAGCCTTTGTTGCTTTGGAAGCTTCAAAGCTGCCTGCGTGCCGCTTGGCCTCGGGCTCTCCGCGCATCTTGTCAAAGCTTTTGGAGACTTCAGCGATGAGAGTCTCGGATATGGCGAGTGCTGCAGCGTACTCGACACTCTCAACGTCACAGTCGTACGCATGGCGATATGTTGGTCCGGTGGTGATGACTCCCTTGGGCCCTGGCATCTTTAGCTTAAGGTAAGTATAGTTGGGCACAACCATGAACTTGGCGTAGCAGGGTCGGCCTAGCACTGCGTGGTAGACCCTTCTGAACCCGAGGACCTCAAAGGTCAGATTCTCCCGACGGAAATTCAAAGGGGTGCCGAAGCACACTGGCAAGTCGATTTGCCCGAGGGGCTTCACTTGCTTCCCGGGGACGATGTCGTTGAAGGCCGGGCCTCCTCGGCGGATCTTGGATTTATCAACCTTGAGCAAGTCAAGGGTTTCCTCGTAAATGAGGTTGAGGCTGCTTCCTCCATCCATGAGGACCTTGGTCAATCTTGTGTTACCGATGACTGGATCCACTACCAATGGGTAGGCCCCCGGGTTCGGGATGTGATGCGGATGGTCTTTCTGATCAAACGTGATTGCTTGATCTGACCATTTGCGAAGCTTGGGGGTGGCAGGTTCCGCAGAGAGGACCTCCCGTCGCTCTTTCTTCCTCTGTCGAGCAGTTATGTTGCTTGTTCTCCCTCCGAAGATCATAAAGCAATTATCGACTTTTGGGAACTTTGAATCTTCCCCATCCTCCCCCTCGGGCTCTTTCTTTTCCTCCCCTTCCTCGGGGATAGACCCGAGCTTGTTGAAGTGCTTGTGGAGGGTCTTGCATTCCTCGAGGGTATGCTTGACGGGATATTGGTGGTTGGTGCAGGGTTTCTTAAGCATGTCGTCGAACTTCCCCGGAGGTGCCCGAGGCCCCTTTCGGTCCACTGCCGCGACGAGGTCCTCCTCGGGGTCGCCTTGCGCCAGACCTTTGCCTCGTCTGTTCTTGTTCTTCTTTTTCTTTTTCTTTTTGGCGTCTGGGGGATTTGATCCCTCGGCCTCGTCCTCCCTGCGCTTCCCTTTCTTGGAGACTTGGTCAAAAAGCGCCCCGACGGCCTCCTCGCCACTTGCGAACTTGGTAGCAATGTCCATCGGTCGTTGGCTTCGTCGGGGTTCGACGACCCAACTTATCGATGAGCTCCCGGCGGTGGTGCCTGCCAAGAACGCCCCGATGATGTCGGAGTCCGTTACGTTTGGTAGTTCGTTCCTCTGCTTCGAGAAGCGTCGGATGTAGGCGCGGAAGGATTCGTCGGGCTTCTGTCGGTAGTTCCTGAGATCCCAGGAGTTCCCGGGGCGCAGGGATGTGCCCTGGAAGTTTCCTCTGAAGACTCTCACCAGGTCGTCCCAGCTCGTGATTTGATTAGGGGGAAGATGCTTGAGCCACGCCCGTGCTGATTCGGAAAGGTAGAGAGGCAAGTGGCGGATGATGACCTTGTCGTCATGGGCACCTGCAAATTGACAGGCCAAACGATAATCATCCGGCTAGACCTCGGGACACGTTTCGCCGAGTACTTCTCAATATGGCTTGGGGGTCGAAAGCGTGACGGAAGCGGTGCCCTTTGGATCTCCCTGGTGAAGACTTGCGGCCCCGGGGGGTTGGGAGAGCTGCCTCGCTCGTTATGATTGCCTCGGCGTTGTTCAATTTCTTCCCTTAGGTCAGGGAGTCGCCGGTTGTCCCGTTGGCTCCGACCCGATTGCTCCCTTGGGCGGCCGCGGTTAGGGTCATTTTCCTCGAGGCGTTCCCAGACATCACGGTTGGACCGATTGTCGATCGGGCGCTCGACGGGGCGCCCCGGGGCTTGGCTTTGTTCGGGTTCAACAGAAGCTTGTCGGCTGCGGGTTGACTCCTGACGCCTTGAAGTCGCGTAGTTCGTGAAAGCCGAGCTCTCGGCTTGTTGAACCGCGGCTTTGTCAAGGAGTTCCTTGAGCCCGTCTCGTAATCTTCTCCCTTCAGTGGTCGAGGGCTCGGGCATTTCTCGAACAGGCATCGCAGCCGCGGCTACATTGAGGTCGGCGCGGTTGAAGGGAGCCGGCACCCTCGGGGGGCGCGGGCTGCCCCCAGTGTTGGCCTGGCCACTCGGGGCTTGAGGTGCTCGCTGGTTTCTTTCCCGCTGCGCCTGTTCCCGGCGGATGGCTCTCTCTAACCGTCGTAGTCGTGCGGCCTCGGCCCGAGTCGGGCCTCGATGTCTCGTAGCCGTATTTTTACTCGGCGGGGATCGCGGCCGGACGTCTGAGGGCGCATGCTGCTGGTGCCGGCGGAGCGCGTCGTCGGGTTGAAACTTCTGCGTTGTCATCACTTTCTTCGGGGTCAGTAAGATGACCATCTACGAACTCGACGTTATAGCATTCCTGAAGGGGATCATAATATTCATTATTGAAAAAACTGAGTTCAGAGTTTTCTACAACAAAGTTGCTCTAGGGCGATACCCTAAACTTGGATGTACATCATGGAGCTCCGGAAAGTAAGCGCCGACCGTTCCTTGGTGAGGGGGCACCTCTGGCCCGCTGGCGAACAGGTTGTCCCAATCAGGACTGGCGGCGCGGGGATAGTCGTCGCGTCGTGCCACCGTCACCAACTCAGGCGCCCCTAGCACAAGGAATCCCTGGTCCGCTGGGGCGTCGTGATTGCGGATCGCTGGCGTGGTGGTCGCTGCACCCGATGCCTCATGAATCTCCGGGATGTCATCGTAGTATGATACTACCGCCGACGTATTCGCTCCTCCTGTAGCTGAATGGGCACTCGCCGTCGGGCTCATGGGCCCTCCAGAGCCCTGTGCTCCTCCTGCAGGCGCCATCGCAGCTGCCGCTCGTGCCGTGAGCAGAGCGGCCTCTTCCTCCCCATCGATATCGACGAGCACGGGGAAGAGGTCATAGTTGAAGTTGCGCCTCACGCGTCGTCGCTGGTGTCGCACCCTCTGGCGGCGACGACCATGATGGTGGTTGCGCCCCCTTGGTGACTGGGAGCGGTTGTCCTCCGACTCGGCCGGAAGTAAGATTGCCTTGAAGTCGTGGCCCAGCGCCACAAACTCGAGGTTATCGAACTGCATCGACGTCCCCTGGCAGAGCTCATGCTCCGGCGAGCAGGACGGGAAAGATGGAGAGGCCGCCATCTTAGGGTTATGGGAAATGGTTTCGCCGCCTGGCGCTCCCTACCGGGCGCGCAACTGTCGGTGTTTTGAGAACCGGGTATCCCAAGCACCGGCAATAATTTATAGGTCGTGGCGCTCCCCGCCCGATGGCGTGTGCGCGAGCCGGGAGACGAAGAGTTTATCCCGGTTCGAGCCATGGGGCCCTACGCCCAGCGATTGAGACCTTTCAGATTACCTCGCACCAAATGTGCACGGGAACCAAAGCGGTTACAAGTGGTTTTGGGAATGAAGGAGAACTTCAATCCCAGGATGAGATGGCTAAGTATGAAAACCTAGAAGTGTCGATCCGTTTTTCTGTGGCATTACTCTCCTTTTTATAGTGTAAAGGAGAGATAATGTGTACAATACGTGTCGTGTACAAACGCTAAGGTGTCTATCGTCCGGGGCCGTAGGCATATCGTCCGATCCCGAGGACCCAATGGGGATCCTCCGATCCCAGCACGTATCTTGGCTTGTCTTGGCTTGGGTTGTGTCATGGTGTGGTGTCAATATCCCGAGGGTCCTTGGACAAGTGTCGAGGAGGTGGAGTCATTAAGTAAATGAATAGTGCAGTCATGTTTTCCTGTGCACGGTGGCGTGTGAGGTAACCGCTCCTTTTACGTCCCATCAACGTGGGATGCGAGGAGACAATGGGGCAGGTGAATCGACAGGGCAATCGATTGCCCCACACACACCGCGGCCCGTGATGTAGGGGCATTAAATCGACGGCCCCCTTCGGGCCGGTATTCCCAAGGTGCGCCCGAGGCTATATGCCCTGAGAGAGAGAGAGGGAAACCAGGAGTTCGGGCGCTCCTACCCTCGGGCGAGGCGGAGAAGTCTCGCCCGGGAGTCCCGATCCTCGAGCGGGACGGAGACTACCTTCGGGGAACCTCTGCCCTCGGACGAGGCGGAACTAGGCCCCCGGGGTTCTCCGATCCTCAGGTTAGGAGCGGGTTGTGGTGCGAGCAGGCTTTGTGGGCTGGTATTATCCCATTACGGGCCGATTCGGGCCATATATTGATGGGTCATAACAAGACTGTTACATAGATTGTTTTTCTAGTCCCTCTTCTCCATACTCTCGATGGTCCCAACGGTACTATTTTCGGAGCGTCTAGACGTCATCCTGGACCCTCTTCGCCTGGCTGGGGGTGATTTGGTGAGTTGGGCTTCGTTGGATGAGTATTTGGAGATGGGCTACTTTGGGCCTCTTGTTGGGCCGAAAAGGTGTCCAGTGCGTTAATTCCTTCGGGCTTGTAGATCTATTGGCCGGGGGCCGATCTTAGATCCTTCCTCCTGTCTCCTAGCCTAGGATACATCTTGGGTTGTAAGGGCCGGCGTCGTCTTCCCACCAGTCCTCCTTTTTGGGCCTTTGGGCCGTACCATCCCTCTTGGGCTTATTTTATCTGTGGGCCGATTATTTTCGTCCCCGACATCACCACCGCAGCTCGCTCCCGCCCCGCCCTTTGCCATGTAACCATCAATCCTACAGACCGGACTCTAACCGGCACCCCCACAACCGGCGTTGGCTCGACGACATCGTCTTCACTTGGGATTCGACCTCCATCTTCTACCTCCGGCGCCGGCTTTCTACACATCCTTCGGTCGTCCGACAAGCTCGTCATCAATGGCTCTGTCATCCTTGGGATTCGACCTACAACCGTCGCTCTGCGCGGTCCCTCCATCCGGGTGTATGCGCCTCCGGCGCCCCTACGGCCCCTCGCCGACGAGTTCGTCTTCGTCATCGCCTATGTTGTGTTCGTTGTGCTTGTCCGGTCTTTGGACCTTGTTGTAATTCGATCTCCTTTGGAGGACCATTCTGTAATTTGGCTGCTTAATATATAAAGTTATAGTTGTCAAAAAAAAAAAAACTCCACTAAGTGATATACCACCTTGTGCACGTGTTTTAGATTTTCACCAAACCCCACCCCCCAATGATTTCCACTTGCCATTACAACGCCATTCGGTCATAGCAAGCTTGCAAAGTTTGATCGCTTAAATAGCACTATGACTTGTATACAAACAAGCTTGCTCCTCTTGAATGTACGTACGTAAATCTTTCCTAAACTCGGTCATGCACTTCTCTACGCAACATTTGACCACAAAAAAGATCTCGTACATATCATACTTTTGCCTTACACATTCCATTTCAACTCCTCCAATGTCGATGCCACACAAGGAAGCCTCTCATCAACATGAGTCAACACTTGGCTTGATCTTCCTTGAATGGTACAATACACTTCATATCATTGTGTGACCTATGGTTCATGTTCGCGGTTCTTATTAACTCCTAAAATTAACAAACCAAATCCCACATAAAATCCATACATACAAACACCAAACATAGAATTAGGTTTTATAACTAGCAAAAAACCATGAGTTTTGTGATTACTCATTTACATGACATATCAGGATAACATAAAAAACATTCTCAACATGCACAAAGAAAAAAGCATAAAGCTATCCAGTGAGAGCACAAAGGGGGAAATGCCCACTTACCAGATGAAATCAGACCCAAGCAATGCACCGACACAACAACAGACCCAACAAGCAAACCGCCACAATGAAGTCGGTTGCGCGGGGAGGTGCTACCGAGGGTTGGGCTGCCCCGGGGGTCAACCGACCCCCGAGCCACGCCTCTCGCCTCCTACTTTCATGTGGGCCCTCATATTCAATGCTCCAAGGCAGTTTATGGGTGATTCCCCCCAAGTATTGCCTCCCAAACCTCCTATGGAGTGCCATAAAAGGAGGGGGAGCTCTCACACACTACACAACACACAAGAGAAGAAGAAGAAGAGCACCACTCCAAGGCAAAAGGCCCTGGCTAGCTAAAACGTAGTAATTGGGAGAGATGTGAGGGAGAGTTCGGGGAAATCAACCAGGTTTGTCTATAATATTTGTACTAGAAGAAACAAAATAAATTAGTAAAAGGGGTGGTCCCTAATATTTGTACTAGAAAAATACTATTAATTACTATTTATATTTATAGTTATATGAATAAAACTCTCTTAAATTAATTTTAGTGAATGGTTTGATACATCAATGTGGACAACTAAATGCAAGAGTGGGTGAAGAGATAACTATCATAATTACGTGTGCTAGTTGGCTATGATTGCAAGTTTTAATAGATTGTTGATGTAGATAGCTTGCATTTTGAGAGAAATCCCCGGTATAGTTATAACAGTATAGGATAGGATTCGCCTAGCATAGCAACAAGTCTTCCTACACAATTCTAGTAGCAAGATATACAACTAGCTAAAAGCTTCATAGCACTAAAGCTACTCGGCTTTGAAGCTGTTCTCTATGTATTGGTGTGATAGGACTTTAATTAAGGGAGTGTTTGGATTTTTAGGGCTAGGGACTAAATGGGACCACTAGTTCCAATTAGCTCCTCTTGAGAGACTAGTGGACTAGGGACTAAATGAGACCACTAGTCCCTCTTTTAGTCCCCATATTTGGTAATTTACGGTCTAAATAAGACTAAAATTTAGTCTCTAATCCCTAATGTTGAACCAAACACGCCCTAAACCGGTGGAGAAGCGCCCCTACAAAAAAGCTCTACGAGAAAAGACCTTAAGATTGGACGGGTGAAACAATAATGTAATTGTGGCTTAAAGTGATTGTAGAGAATTCATAATAAATGACCCTAAGTGGATTCCATCCATAAAAGGTTATATCCATGAAAAAATTGCGAGCTACAGAATTTAGCGGGAGGTTAGCCAAAACGCTATAGTGGTGCTATTAGCGCGCTATTTGGCGCTATAGCGCGCTAATGAGCATCGCGACCGGTGCTTCTAGCCACTATTAGCGCGCTATTACCGCGCTTGCTATTTTTTTCGTGGTGGGTTATATAAATTTAATTTTTTCAGTGGCTAATACAATGATTCATATGCATTTTTTTTACCTTTTTTCAAAAAAAAGTGCAAATGATCATGCAAGAACTGCTATAACGCGCTATTTCGGCGGTTTGTTTTGTTCGCTCGTTGGTTCAGCCACAAACCAACGGTGTTTTCTCTCACAACAAATCAGCACCGGCCAACAATACTTTTCTCTAATAACAAATCAGCACCTGCCGATTTGTTATGGAGAAAAACATTAATAAGCACCGAATGGAACCTTGAACAACTGTTTAGTATACTAGCTCATACATCACTAGGAACAACCACTCTGGCTGGCTGATTCTGGTTGGTGTTGATTTGTTACGGAGAAAAACGTTGATAAGCACTGAATGGAAGACATCCTTGTCCACATCTAATTTGGAATAAACTATTATACATATATATTATAATGCATAATCTGCATATTTTGTGCATACTAATTTGTAACTACACTAGTTAAATGCCAATATACGATCAATTAAGTTTTATAGATGCACAGGTCCTGTACGCCTGTAACGAGATGTATGTATATAACGTTTGTCTACCAGTAATCCCCACAGGAGCAGGCACCGTCCACGAAATGGTGAAACCTCCTCACGTCCCTCAGCACAATATCCCTCCCAACCATCCTGGAGATGAACTTAGCAGCCTCATGGCAGTCGTTGCACACCCTCAGGTTCTTGGCCACCCTGATGGTGGCGCCCGGTGGCGTCCGCAGCAGCCCGAAGGCAATGGCGAGCTTCTCGCTGTGGTACCGGAGGATGGCCGCCTTCTCGCTCTCCTCAATGTCATGAAGCACAGACGACGTGTCTGGCGTGTAGCCCTGGTCTCTCATCCGCTCCCAGAGTGCGTCCATGTGCGCGTGCACCAGCGTGCTCTCTGGGTGCGCAGACTCGCCAGCCATGAACCTGTGGATCACGCCGTCGAGTTCGATCCAGCTGCAGCCGGGTTCCTTGCTGACGCCCCTCTGCCTCATCCTGTTGCGCACCTCTGATGACTTGTCCCATAGGCCGGCGGCGGAGTAAATGTTGCACAGGAGCACGTAATGGCTCGCCTCGTCAGGCTCAAGCTCCAACAGCCGCTCGGCAGCGATCTCCCCAAGAGGGACGTTCCGGTGAAGCCGGCATGCTCCAAGGAAGCTGCTCCACGCGGACACCTGCTGCTCGCCTGGCTCCATGGAGCTGATGATACTGTAGGCCTCGTCCAGCTTGCCAGCTCGGCCGAGAATGTCAACAGCGCAGGCGTGAAGGTCCGGCGTTGGCTCGACCCCGTGGTTCCTCTTCATGCTATGGAACAGCTCGAGGCCGCGGTCGACCATGCCGGAGTGGCTGCAGGCTGCTAGTGCGGCGATGAAGGTGACCTCGTTCGGCTTAGCCTCGTCGCTCGCCACCATGCGGTCGAACAGCGCGATGGCCTCGTCGCCGAGCCCATGCATGCCGTAGGCCATGATGAGAACGTTCCAGGTGATGACGTTCCTCCTCGGCAGCCGGTCGAACACGGCCCTCGACAGCGCCAGGCACCCGCACTTGGCGTACATGTCCACCAGCGCGCTCCCGACGGCCACGTCCGAGTCCAAGGCGTGACGCACCGCGTAGCCGTGGATCTCCTTCCCCCTCGCTGGCGCCGCCAGCATCGCGCAGCCAGGGAGCAGGGTCATGAGTGTGATGCTGTTGGGCATCACCGGCTCTTCATCCGCTCCGGCAATGCCGTCTTCGTCTGTCGCGGCGGCAACAGTGAACCTCCCTTGCTGCATCTCCCGGACCAGCTGGAACGCGTCGCGGATGTGGCCCCGCACGACGCAGCCGGTGATGAGGGTGTTCCAAGACACCACGTCGCGGGTCTCGATGGTGGCGAAGATCCACCGCGCAGCGTCCATGTCGCCGAGGCGCGCGTACAGGTCCATGAGCGCGTTCTGCACGAACGGGTTGTCCGCCATGCCGCGCTTCACGATGTACCCGTGCACCGCTTCCTTGCCTGCGAAGGTCTCCGAGCGCGCGCACGCGGGCAGCACGCCCGCAATGGTTGTCTCGCTGGGTACGACGCCGGCCTCGGCCTCCATCCGTGCGAAGAGCTCGAGCGCGTCCTCGTCCATGCCAGCCTGCGCATACCCGCAGACCATGGCGTTCCACAGCCCGAGCTGGCGGTGTCCGCCCGGGACCATGTCGAACACCCGCCTCGCGGCGCCCACCCGCTCGTGGCTCGCGTACATGTCCACGAGCGCGCTGGCGACGAACGAGTTGGCGGCGAGGTCCGTGTCCTTGAGGACGTAGGCGTGCATCTCCCGGGCGAGGGAGAGCATCTCCAGCTGCGAGCACGCCGGGAGCGCGCTCGCGAACGTGACGCCGTCCGGGCGCACCCCGCGCGCGACCATGTTGTAAAGCACCTCGATGGCCTCGGCGCAGCGCCCGTTCTGCACCAGCAGGCTGACCATGGTGTTCCACGTGACGACGCCGCCGCCCGGCGCGTCGGTGGCGGCGGTGCCGACGGAGCCGAAGAGCGTCCGCGCGTCGTCGACCAGGCCGAGGCGCGCGTACATGGAGAGCAGCGCGTTGAACGCGAACCGTTCGTCCCCGTCGAGGAACCCGTTCTTGAGAGCGAACGCGTGCGCCTCACGGGCGAGGCGCAGGTCCTCAGCGAGGTGGGAGCACGCGAGCAGGACGCTGACGAGCGTGAACGAGGTGAGCGGGTGGCCCTCCAGGAGCATGTCGCGGAGCGCGTCGAGCGCCGGGAGCCAGCGGCGGAAGAGGCAGAGCGCGGCGATGAGGGAGTTGAATGTGACGGCGTCGCGGCTGGGCATGGCGTCGAAGAGCGCGAGCGCGGCGGCGAGGTCGCCGCACCGCGCGTAGGCGGTGAGGAGCGCGTTGCAGACGGCCGGGGTGGGGCCATCGAGGAGGTCGTGGCGCAGCGCGGCGCCGTGGATGGACCGGACGGCTGTGAGGGAGCGGAGCGCGGCGGCGGACTTGGCGGCGGGCGGGAGCGCGAAGCGGTCCAGCGGGGCTGAGCGGGAGGAGGACGCCGCCGACAGGGACGATAGCGCGTGGAGAGCGGCGGCGTGGTTGCCCGCGGCAGTGAGAGCGCGGATAGTGGCGGCGGTGGGCGGCTGCGGTAGGGGTGGCGTGGGTGGTGGAGGTGGGGAGGTGATGTGGAGGGGCGTGGCGGCCATGGAGGGAAGCGGCGGAGAGGATGGGCCTGGCCGATTGGGATTTGATTTGGGAGCCGGCTAGGAGGAGCCTGCCCGGCTAGCTTCAGCGTCGAGTCGACTCGTGTCGTGTGTTTGGGTGTGGATGACGACAAGATAAGCTTGCGAATGGCGTTGCCGGGTCGTGCCGTCCTGCCGCGGTGGAGTCCACGCTCTATCTTTGTTTTCCTCCTGACTGTCCTTCCCCGCCACGTCCAGTCCACCACCACCACCCACGTCCCACCACGGCACCACCATCATGCGGCGAAGACCCCGTGACCGTGAGCGAGAAGCTTCATCGCATTTGCCAGTTCTCCCCCAACTCCACCCGCCTACCCCGCCCGCCCCCGCCTCCAAGGGGAAAGAGAAGGACGCGCCCGCGCCCCAAAGTCCCAAACCAAAGCAAGGTAAATCAACCTCCTGTTCCTTTGCTTAACCTACGGTTTGATTCACTTCCGCTTTGCGCTAAGCCGTTGCATTCAGTTCTGCGGTTCGGATCAACGCGACCGAGCTTGGTTTCCGCGCAATTTGGTGTCGCGTGACTGGTGGATTGTGCCCTTGCTTTCGCTTTGGGTTTCGATGCGCAGGCCGGGGAACAAATATCTGTACAGCTGGCTGTTCAGTGTCATGCTCTATTTTGATCCTTTTTCTGGGTGGGGAGCTTGTGGCATCTAGGTTGGTGTTTGGGCGATTCAGGGTTTCCTTATTTTGGGGAAAATCCAGACCGTTGGTGCAGCATAGTGTTAATTATACAAGTAATTTTTTCCCCGCCAGCGTGAACGTGTTTCATTAGTAGGTAGAAAGAAAGTGTGGCCGCACACGGAGGGGCTCAGGCCGCAGTGAGTTTAGAACAGGATATTACAATTTCTGAGACTGAGAGGCTTATTTTGGAATGTTGTGGGTTATGCTGCTACTCCCAGGTTATGTTTGGGACCAATTAGATATTATTTTCTGTGGCACTGGATCTCAATTGGTTGAGATGGTTTGGACATGTCCAACGGCCGTGAAGCGCCGGTGCGTAGCGGGGTTCTAAAGCCGGTCGATAATATAAAGAGTGGTAGAGGTCGACCTAAATTGTCTTGGGACGAGTCGGTTAAGAAAGACCTTAAGGAGTGGAATATCTCCAAAGGATTTAGCTACCGATGTGTTGACTGGTTTCTGTTATGAATGTATTGTTAGCTGAGTTCAGTAGATGGAACTTGTCAGTTGCGTGTAGGAGCATGCTGCGGAAAACTATGTTCCTTTTGCGCTGGAGGCAAGCGCAGTCTGTTGGGATTCGGTCGCCATGCTGGGCTGGCTTTTTTTGGTGTCTTTCTTAGGTGTTTCCAATCTGTTTCTTGCTTTCTGAAACATCTATATGATGCTGTATCTCTGTTCTTTTGAATGGGATGGGGAGCCCCCCGTATCTAGAAAAATCTCTAGTCTTCCCCAACTTGCCAAAGGCTATGTTGTTGTTTGTACTGGATCTCAATTGGCTGTTGACATTGCTACATTTCTTTGTTTTGTCATCTGATTACTGAAAATACTTTACAGGATAGTTCGCATGCCAGTGTTGGTGTTCTTACTGGGCTGTGATTATAATCCTCCGGGACCTTGATGTATGTGGATATCACGCTTGAAGATTTGATCTACTCGTGTTAGCAGCTAAATTTGAAGGAAATGATGATGGGAAGAGAGGACAAATATGTGAGGTTGGCCATCACCTGTTTCTTGAGAAGTTGAGATAGTTTCTAGAGTACATTATTTTGTTGAAGTGTTTTGCGTTTATAGCAAATTTAAAAGCATGTGAAGAATGTGATAGTATTCGAAGTATGGAAACATGTCTATTACAAGTGAGCATTTGAATTAGATCACGGAGATGGCCACATGGACCATCAGATGCAGACTGAATGGTTATAAGAGGGACTTGGCAAATTATCCAAGTCTCTTATGTGAAAATGCCCACAAAAATATGTGCTTTTGGTAACAACATTTGATTCTAGCTTCTAACCTGCACCCTCTTTCCTGAATTGTTCTATCCCCATCTCTTGACATTCAATTCTTGCTACGGCTCATGCCACATGGTCAAGGCAGGACCCAATTGAACAGTTAACCCCAAGAACCAGAATGCAAAACTAAGCACGAGTGCATATGTCAATGTACATAAATGTTCATGCAAGCTGCATTATATCCATCTCAGAAAAGCACATGGTGCCTGAAATTTCTCAACCTGACCCATTCCTTTGACGACTGAAATTGTATGCCATGTATATCCATGTCAGCAAGTTGTATAGAGCAACATTGTTTTCTGTGTTTTACGGTAAAAAAACATTTTTTCTGTGCATCAAAACCATCATAGAGGTTTTGTGGTTCTGAATGTAGAGAGATGACACCAGGCTTCCTGTTCCAGAATGTAAAGGGACCACAAGAGGCTTGATGTAACCATAGCATGCGACACCACACTACCATTGCACATATTGGAGATTGGAGTTTTGGTCTATCACAGGATTTAATGGATGGGGCCCAACTAGACTATATTTTTTTTTTGGAAAACAGAAGATTTTATTACATTCCAGGAGCAGTACAGCGAGTTGATACACAACTTTGGAACGAAAAGAAACTTCCAGCCTCTGCCTAAAGGATAGGCACGCAGCTAAAGAAAAGAAAATATAAATAAAAAATAATAAGACTGAGCATATTCTAGTGACAATCAATCCTAAGACTAGATCGCCACCCATATGCCGGGTAAAGATATCCTTCGCCACCTGCTCCAAACGTCGCGATGCCGCCACAACTATATCACTAGACTAATGAAGTAAGAACAGAATTTTAGGCCTTTAGCAACTTGATGACTTAAAAATAAAAGGCACTGTGATCCAATTATTGTTTTGAGTAAAGAATGAAGGCAAGATTATTGTTGATTTGGGGAACTTTTAACATGCAACAATTGTCCTGACTGCTGAATGTTTTGTTTGGTTATTATATGTGCAGATTTCAGGACTGGAGATCAGAGCAGTCTGTTAGTTCTGAGAACATAGTTGCTCCACACAGAGATGATGTTTCAGTATTCAGTTCACTGAAAGAAAGGACTGCCTGGGTTTTTTTGCCTCAGGGCCATTTCTGCAAAAATGGAACTTTTGTGATATCATGAAACATCAAATAGATCAATGATGAAAAGCTTGATGATGCTTGATGAAAGAAAGTTGCTAGGAAATCTTTTGCACTCAGAAACATCAAATAGATCAATGCTTGATGAAAGAAAGTCTGCAACAGGAACACTTCATCCTCATAGGGCCATTTCTGCAAAATGGAACAGGATATTTGTGATATCATGTATATTTGCAGTTTCAGTGGATCCATTGTTCTTGTATATCCCAGTTATCAATGATGAAAAGCCTTGCTGGTATTTGGATAGAAAGTTGGAAAAGGTGGCAAGTGTCCTGCGTTTTTTTTACAGATATTTTCTACATACTCCATATCATATTTCAGTTCGGACAGGCTTTATTGCATCATCTCCTACAACCTTTGGGGGGTGTCTTAATCGAAGATAGATATGCAATAACAAAGCGCTACTTATCAACATATTTTTTCATTGATGTCTTTGCTATTCTACCCATCCCTCAGGTACTTGGGCTATAGAACAATTTTGATGGCATCATAACATGTGTTCTTTTGCAATATACTTTGGTTGAGCTCTTTTGCTAAAGCATTTTGATAGCATCATATGAAATGTGTTTTACATTTGTTAGCATATCGGTATTGCATGAAACAAATTATTACCATTGATGGACTTCTAGAACTCCCTCTGTCCCATTTTCTGAGTCGTTCTGGCACCGTATTACAATGTCCAGGTTCACAAATCCATCCATGCATCTGGACACTGCTATCATCCTGGTTCAAAGAATATGTACTGTACTACTGCACCTCATTAAATGCTAAGACGACTCTGAAAACGGGACAGGGGAGTACTTAATAAGAAATTATCTTGACCTGTTAAAAGTTACAGATATACATATAACCCACATATTGGAAATGATAGTTTTCATAAATTTGTAAAATCTGAAAATAATTTCCTTTTTATTTCATGGTTCTTCTGTACTTTGGCTGTCCTCATGCATTAAGTTAAGGTTTATGCATGTTTGTATCTTGTTACATAGTTAAGATTCTACTAATGATGTGTCTGTTCCCCTCAATGGAAAATAATGATACTTTCTGTTAACAGGTTATTATTTTGGTTGTGCTACCTAATCTTCAAGGCTCAAAGGTTATGAAAGCCAAAAATGTGTTAATGCTTATAATTATATGCCAGTATGTGCCTCGCTAATACGGATAAGGCCACTATACCTCCAAATCACGAGGTCTGCTGGTGTAATTACAGAGACAGCACGGGCTGGTGCTGCTTTCAACCTTTTACTTTACATGCTTGCCAGCCATGTAAGTGCTCTATTTGTAGAATTCTGATGGTAACTAATTTCAGTTGTCATTTGTGCATTAGCAACACAAGAGTCATTTTTATACGATAGAAATAAAGTACTTCCTAAGTCCCAAATTATAAGATGTTTGAATTTTTTTCAACACTAAGTTTGACCACTCGTCTTATTCAAAAATTTGTGCAAAATATCATTTTTTTTTTTTTCTTCCATGATGGCTTGCTTTATTAATAAAAATTCTTCAATAATGACTTAAATTTGACTATGTTTGCACGACGTTTTTGAATTAGACGAGTGGTCAAACTTGGGGTCCGAAAAGTCAAATGTCTTATAATTTGATAGTCACTGGCCACCTCCCGATTCACCAGCCAGAAGTGAAATATAGAGGGGGTGGGGGATTTATCAATTGAATGCATATGTACATAGATAGTGGAGAAATTAATTTGAGCTGTTATAATTGTCATAGTATATGAAAATAATAAATACAATTGACGACAAACTAGCTGAGCATAAAAGATTCTCTAAAAAACAACATGAAATCATGATTAATAATAAAATATTACTCACAACCGTATGCAAACTATGTAGGTTTTAGACTGAAAATTCATGGAAAAAAAAAATTTTTATAGGACTTACACACACGTAGAGTAAGTACATTTTTTTTTTTCCATGATTGCTAACTTGCAACCACTGTGGCCCAGACTCACGAACAGCAGTCTAACGCAGACATATAGCACAGGGATGGGGACTGGCGATGTCGTAGCTGAGACTCACAAACAGAGGTTTTAGAGAGTACGGGAGGCCTGTGCGCTTCACAAAATCACAGAGGCAAATTGTTGTGGGGGCGGGGGCCATGGCCCACTATGGCCCCCACATAGCTCCACCTATGCTGACAGTGTCCGTTGCACCACGATCTCCCGTTTCCGTGGCGACTGGGACTGCCATGACGGGGTCTTGTCTCCTCTGCCTTCCACACCACCTGGCATTGCCAGTGATCACTGTGTATACTACTTGTTGGCACCCGGGCTTCCTGCACAGGTGAGCAGCAGCTCACACACACACACACAACACCTTGAGCTGAGGGACAAAGGGTTGAGAACAAATCACAGCACGCACAAAACTGAACTGGTTTCTGAGGGTTTCATTCCATAGACTATATATACATCTAGTAGTAGTAGTTGAACAAGTACAAGGTACACTAGTACCATGCCTGAGAACAGCCTCAACTACTCTACATGGCTTACATAGTGGCCTATTGCTATACTAGCAGCAGTAGAGAGTGGAAAAGAAAAGATAGCAAGGAATTGACATATTGTGAACTCCCTTTAGCAAAACCAAAGAGCCCAGCAACAGATTATCTTACAAATTAGACTACCCAGAAAATGTAAGGGGTTATATAGACTTTTCTGCAAAGTGCAGATGCGCCACACACAAACTAGGAAGACAATGTAGGAATGACATTACTGCATCAACGTTCTCAGCCCTTTTGCCCGTGCTGAACACCAGTGGTCAGCTTCATCCAGACCGCCCCTAACGAAAGCATATACGCTTGGTGCTAATCCATCAAAGACTCAATCATTCCAGTGAATTACAAATTTACCAAGCACATAATGTGACCAAGGAGTGGAAGACTGCTGTTCTTTTGCCGCTTTTAAGTTGTGGTTCTACACCTATCTGCAAAACCCACCAAGCTCAGCGTGTTGAACCAAACTTGACACAAGTGTTGCAGCCCACCAACAAATGAGTGATTGTCTTCTTCTCCAGGTCGCCAAGAGGGCAGTGTTTTGGGTGTGGCAGGCGGGTTATCTAAAACATGTCCATCTAGTGCATCTATGTATCTGTTTAAAAAGGTGATGCCTATCCCTTGCTAGCACCAAGGCATTTTGTCTAGGCTTTTCCTGCATAGAGGTGTTTTGGGCTTGATGTATCATGTATGCATGAAAGTGGGGGCAATTAAAGATTCAAGGAGGTGAACTACAATTCTATTACTCATGGATGCAAGAAACCTTTTTTTTTTTTTTTTGCTGTGACATGCTAAATTTCCTCTATTTAGCATGGAATTACTGTAACTGTCCATAGACAGTATAAACACTTAGCAATGCCTAGGTGTCGCTTGGGCACACCTGCCTAGTGCTTTTTGAAATACTGCTATATTGTGATGAGGTGCTATGGTCCACCCTTTGCATGCTTAGCACCTTTCATAATGCTATCTGTAGCCATGTTTTCTGATCGTCCGATTAATCGTGATTAATCGTCCGATTAATCGTGATTAATCGTCCTGATCGGTTCTAAGCACTCGATTAGGCCCTTCGATCAGAATCAGAGCGATCAGAAACCTGATCGTCTGATTAATCGTCCTAATCGTCCGATCAGCTCTCTGGTCAATCAGAAATAAATAGATACTGGGCTGCTTTAGTTGGGGTAAAGTAACCAACTAACTAGAAATATGGAGTCAGATCTCACAGGTAAGTAACCAACTAAATATGGTATAATCAGGTAAGTAACCAACTAACTAGAATTGATAGTTGATACTATATAAATATATAGTATATGGTATATATACCAAATACCATACATATATGATATATAGTCCTGCTATATGCAGGACGATCATATGGACGATCAGACCGATCATGGGGTCGATTAATCGTCCTGATCGACGATTAATAGTCTTGATCGTCCTGATCGGTCCCTGATAGATTAGAAACGATCAGCGGATCAGAAAACATGGATCTGTAGCATTGTGCATGTGCTATTCTTTTTTAAGGAAATACTGTAGGCTACCTTTTAGAAGTGCACAACCTCTACACAATGACATCAATCTTTCAACTGTTTCAGGTCCTTGGAGCTCTTTGGTACTTGCTTTCCATTCAACGCCAAGATTCCTGCTGGAGACAGAAATGTAGAAGCAATTCGACATGTGATCTTACATATTTGTACTGTGGAGATTATGATAATTATGGGAAAAATGCATTCTTAAATCAAACTTGCCTACTAAGTAATCAGTCAAACTCAAACCTTCCAGATCCGTACTTTGGAATTTATGCACCAGCTATAAAAAATGTATCACGGTCAAAAAGTTTCTTTGCAAAATTGTTCTTCTGTGTTTGGTGGGGTCTTCAAAATCTTAGGTGCGTCTAAAGGGCAAACCTTCAAACTTATGTTTTAAACCAAGATATGAATAGCCTGACATTTATATTTGTTTCTTGCTATAATTAATGCAGCTCTCTTGGCCAAAACCTGAAAACAAGCACTTATGCATGGGAGAACTTATTCGCAGTTTTTGTCTCAATATCAGGCTTAGTTCTGTTTGCATTGCTGATCGGTAATGTGCAGGTAAACACATTGAACGCTGATAGTTTGGAACTTCCATTGTGTTGATTTTACTTGGAGGAACTTATTCTGGAATGATATAATAAAATGCTATAGATATTTAGGAGCGAAAAAAATTAACCCTTTATTATATTACTTTGAGATTATGACAGACTTGAATTAGAATGTACTCTGGTGGTAAACTCAAAACTCAGATTCTGTTAGCTAGTCATGCATTAACAAATCAAAGCAACATTAAATATAACCTTGATTATCACATACATAAAGCAGGTCTTAAATTAGGTTGTCAATCAATGGCAACAAGTGCCCAATTGACCCAAGGCTCAGGACAGCAACTCTCTTTTCTCCTCTCCTGCCTTCTTTTTTTCTTAGTGATATAGGTGTCCCTAAGTAGATACAGGAAGCTGACGCTGAAGCTTGTGGCAGCCGGCATGACACTAGCGGGTTTTGCTACGGTACCCTCAAATAACTGTGAACCGTCGATCTAGGTGGCTATAATCAGATATTACCTCCTAAGAGGTAATAGGAGAAATATCTTTTTATTATTTTGAGAAATAGGAAAGAAATCAAATTTGAGGTATCATATCTATCAATTAGAGATCTAACATGCGTGCAAACATGTGACCATGGATTTGTATTATTCCCAACATTACATGTGACATTGTTCATTAATTAATCTACCTAGAGTTGTAACTTATCTCAACTTTAGATGTACATAAGCTTTAGTTGTGCATAAATGTTAGTTTTTTTTCTACACAATTTGACAAACGTAGAGGTGCATCTTAGTTTTATTTAAATTTGAACATGAATATGTTGGTATTTAAATTAGTTTTTTTTCTACAATGTGACAAAGGTACAGCTCTACTTTGTCAGGACCGGCAAGGTGCTACCCTTTGCCTTGCGCCCTGCACTTGCATGACGCTGTTGCATGTTGGTGCACTCCATCACTTTCTATGGCAACAAACAAACTATTTTTGGATAGTAGATATCTTATGTATGTTTAGTTAGTTTGTTCCCTTACTAGAAGTTGGGCTGTTATACCATGTAGAATTTTGGAGGAGAAAATAGCATGCCACCATGCTAGCGGCTGGCCATTAGAACCTCGTATCTATTATAGTACTTGGAATTACAATACATTCAAATCAGGAGCCCTATCCAACTAGGAATAGGGGGTGTAGGGAATAGGCGATAGGGCACTCAGCTTATCTCATTGTCAGACAGATTTCTGATTTTCCCCTCGAACATACAGGCATAGATCCTGTCCATCGATTCTCGATTGTTGAAGCCTATGATCTGTCTTATGGTTTTCCTTTTCCTATAAATTTTAACACCTGACCTTCTTATGGTTTTCCTTTTTCTTTTTTGTAATTTACTGTGTTACATGTTATGACACGTGATCTATTGGGGATTACTTGGCTGCTAGACTTGTGCCAAAAACATATATCCTAGGACAAATAGAATATATCTGTGATTAAATTACACAACTGATTCTTTTAAGAAAATTGTGCCACTATTACTGGCACAGTGGCTTTGGCCAACATAATCTTTGAAGCCCACACCAGCAATAGTGTTTGTCGAAAAATGTTTCCATATTGGATATAGTGAGAAGCTAAATTATTGAATCATGCAATAAAAGAGTTTGGAAGAAGAATCCTTACTTTAGAGAATTCAAAATTAATATGAGAATTCACAATTAATATGTGTTTTTTTTTTCTCTTGACAATGTTTCTAACAATGTTTCAACCCTATTTGCAGACCTATTTGCAGTCAGCCTCTCTGAGAATAGAAGAAATGAGAGTGAAAAGCCGTGACACAGATCAATGGATGTCATATCGACATCTTCCTGAGAACCTCAAGGAAAGAATACGGGCGTTATGAACAGTATAGATGGCAAGAAACAAGCGGTGTTGATGAAGAACAACTCCTTATGAACCTCCCCAAAGATCTTAGGAGGGATATAAAACGACATCTATGTTTATCGCTTCTCATGAGGGTATGTTCTCATCTGTTTTTCCCCGTATAGTACTATATTGAGCATCACTTATCAGTAATCATTTACAAGGCGTTTGGTTGGCTAAAATGTAATGTAACCCATTATGTGTTACCGTTAAACATGTTAGCTTCCCACCATCTGTAATCAATATTATCAGATCCTATTTCCATTTCCAAATAAAGATTGAACCACTCCAGTTACAGTGGTATCTGATTTCATTTCCTTTGCATTACCATTTACTGAACCGAACACCATCTTAACCTGATGCTCCTTATATATAAAAAAAAAAAACTGAGGCTGAGCCAGTTCTTTTAAGAATTTAAAATCTCATTTAGATTCGTAAATTCATGGCTTCTATTATTGCTGATGTTGCCAGACAATGGACTAATCGGATACAGTGCTGTAATGTAATTTTTGTTTCTTAGATCTTACGGAATCCTATAAAATCTACAAGCACCATAGCACAACTTGGTCTTAGCTTGCAGCACTCCATTTGGACAATAACTTCCATAGGGGCCCTTGGGTTTTGCCCAGCAGAAACTTCGCTTTTTTTGTTTGTGTATTTTGATCTATGTATTGATCTTCCTGAATGTTTTACCTTGCTGCGTTCCTTGATTCCAGGTTCCAATGTTTGAAAATATGGACGATCAGCTTTTGGATGCCATGTGTGACTGCCTAAAGCCCATTCTATACACAGAAGGTAGCTGTGTCATTCGTGAAGGTGATCCGGTAAATGAAATGCTTTTCGTCATGAGGGGAAATCTAATGAGCATGACGACAAATGGTGGAAGAACTGGCTTCTTTAACTCTGATGTTCTGAAAGCTGGAGATTTCTGTGGTGAAGAGCTCCTAACCTGGGCTCTTGACCCCACATCAACATCCAGCCTCCCCAGCTCAACAAGGACAGTGAAGACAATGTCTGAAGTCGAAGCTTTTGCTTTGAGGGCTGAAGACTTAAGGTTTGTGGCAACTCAGTTCCGCCGACTCCACAGCAAACAACTCCAGCACACTTTCAGATTCTACTCGCAGCAATGGCGAACCTGGGCCGCCTGTTTCATCCAAGCAGCCTGGCACCGGTACTGCAGAAAGAAGATTGAAGATTCTCTGCGTGAGAAGGAGAAGAGATTGCAATTCGCGATTGCCAATGACAGCTCCACTTCGCTCAGCTTCATGGCAGCACTATATGCTTCACGTTTCGCTGGAAACATGATACGGATCCTGAGGAGGAATGCCACGCGCAAGGCCAGGCTGCAGGAAAGAGTGCCTGCAAGACTGCTGCAGAAACCAGCAGAACCCAACTTTTCTGCAGAAGAGCAGTAATATTTCACTTCTGACTCCCCATGTGCAGATACAGAATGTAAAATTGTTTGCGTGACTTTGGAGTCCTAGGTGCTGGTATTGGTGAGGATTGGCATCTTCATTTTTTTTTAAAGAGAGGATAAATCTCGATAGAATGACCGCTGAGTGATGTAGATGACTGCTCGTTTAAGAGCGTTCAAGTGGCGTTGCATGCGCGGCGTTTGTATGTGCTTGTGTAACACAGTTACATAGGAATGATAGTAGTAATGCTGTGATAAATACGTCCACCAATGTATGTATAGGGAGCGACCATTTTCGTGCTTGCACATTGTAAATGCAGCTGGTGAGTGCTAGTAAATCTTTACAAAACATCGTCAGTCACCCCAGTGATGGCTGAAGTAGTTCTTCCTCTTCCTGACTGGCCTGATGACACCGCAAGATAGTTACTGCAGAACTGATAGCTAGCTCTATAGGTAATCCAAGAAAATCTTCTATGGAAAACCCCTGCCCTTTTCCCGGGTATAAATCCCACGGCTTAAATTTCGTGCCCACGTGAGGGACAGGCGCTGCCCTCCCCAAGGCGTCTCTGACTTCGGACGTGCGGACGTCACTCCCTGCTGGCCTCGCCATGTGAGTGGGGGCGTCGCTCCCAGGTGGGGCCTCCATGGCTCCCAAATGAAGCCTAAGTGCCTGTTTGTACCACCGGACTAAAGTTTAGTCTATTTGTGTCTATTAATCCATGATTAGTATGTATTTTAGACCTTCTATTTGGCACCCAAAACATGGAAAAGTTTAGTACTCATTAAGAGCCATGCTAACAAGCACAGATCTAAGAGAGGTTTTGAGGTGGGCATATGGTTTATCTATCTAAAGATCCAACCATACCAGCACACATATATCATCAAACTCCACTCGAAATCTATGGAGCATTTAGTGTATTGGAAATAATTGGCGGGTTCTTTACAAGCTCTCCATTTCAAATTATAGGACGGTTTTATTTTTCTAGATACAATTTATTATGTATCTAGAATTCTAGACGGTGCATATCTACGAAGATCTCCAATAGTTCCAAAAAACAAAACAATTGGCAATGGGTTTTCCACGTGGCTACAAAAAGTTAAGAGCATATTTGTTTGGTTGCTACAACAATTAACAAAATCTCAGTAATATAGAAGACAATTTTACATCAAGAATCCTAGACTATTTACAAATCACGCTAAGCACTTTTATATTTTATTTCTCTTGTATATTTGCATGAAGGGTACCCTTGCACGAATCATGTCTTACTCTTTATTCTTTGGCACGTCCTTCCATCATGGTGAGTATTAGGAAAGGACCAATCAGTACTGTTTGCAAGCAAATTACAGAGCAAGACTTGACTGCTACAACACTCAAGGTCACTACTAGCTGCAAGTAATTGCATAACAATTTTCTAACGAAGTAGACTTAGACTAAGACTTGACTAGTCTTCTCCTTGTAATTTCCAAGAAAGCCACTAGGGTTGCTTGTATCAGAAAAAATCCATCATGTATATTGTATGTATCCAGGCAACGACCCCTCCCCCCCTACAACTCTTGCGCATGGGGAGCCCCCCTAAACCCCGAACTACATCCTTTATTTTTCGTGGTGTATTTTCTGAATTTCGTCATTAATCTATGAATGAACTACATTCTTTGTGAATTTTAACCCCTCCTGATTTTTTTTTTTCTGGTTTCGTCCCTGTATCCAGCAATGCCATATGGTGTGTGATTTCTATACTTTTCTAGCGGTGACACATCAGAGTTGTATTGAGCGTTTTCCTGACTGTCGGATTGTTTTCGGGTGGCAGGAATGCCAAACAGGGAAGGGAGGCAACGTATAAAGAAGGATATGAAAGGGGACCGAAATCTGGATCAGAGAACAGACCGGAAAATTTTATTTGTATACATAAACGCAAAAACAATGGAGCACGCCGCGGTTGGAGGGAAGCGTGAAGATAAGACGTGGACCTGGCATGGCCTGTTGCGTTAGACAGAACGTGAGCATCTCGATCGCCAAAGAATATGAGGCGCCTGCTATCGCACGTGGATATTCCCCAACAAACCTCTCATCCGGTGCCAATTATGAGGGAAGGAGTTGGAAGAGGCTCGGAAAGCAACGTATGCGCAACGATCACTATGCTGATGCTGAGCGGGGAGCAGCAACTGAGAGGGACAGCATGAAGACTGCATGCTATTGACAACCACACAGCTGGTTAGCTAGGAATCGAGTTTGTGGCATAACTGGATAGAAACCACATGGCAGGGCTCCATTGCGAATGCTCGAAAGCCATTGTCGTCTGTCGACACTTTGATCTAGATAAGGCTATTCAAGCTCAGGAACAAAATGTAGACAGCTATTCTCCATCGTCATAGGGTGGCCCATTTTGATTACATGGCATGCATATTGAATACGACTAGCATTATTTCATTTCTCGGTGACTTTACTTGAGCCATAGGCACTAGAACCATATGCATGCTCGATGACTTTGGAGAGTTAGGGGACACTATAATATGAGGCGGTATATGCATGCTATTGACAACAGGAGGCAAAGTAACAACATCAGTTCCTATAATATGAGGCCAGGTATATGCATCATGAGGCAAAGTAACAACATCATAAGATAAGGCAAAATAACAACAGGAGCACAAATATCATTTCTCTAATTCATTAAATTTGGGCATAAGCTCACTCATAGCATGAAAAAAGTGGAACCCTCAACTATTCCACTTGCCTTAACCGCAGGTCTAGGTGCAGACATGATGATGCTCCCCTAACCTATTGCACCGATGAAATGGTCGTTTAACCAGTTGTTACACATCCTGGTAGAAATGATCAATACCATCGGTCTTTTAGGCCATATACAACGATAATGGAAACACAAGAAAGATAGATTGAACCCAACGAATTGGCTAGGTCAAAAAGATTGGCTGTAGGATACAACCGAGCCAATTGTTCCTCAGTGGAGTCCCCAAAAAGTTGATTGACGCTAATTAGATCACCATATCAATAAGGAGCTAAATCACTTGGTATATGGCCTAGCTGACTTTTAGGTTGGTTGACACCTAAAGTAGTATGTTCACACACGAACCTTGTGCTTCCAGCGATGAGCGTGATATGCAAGACACTTCACAGAAGGAGACTCGTCCGAAGTGCGATACACAAGACATGCTGGTGAGGTCTCTTCAAACATACCCACACGCCCAAGAGAGACCCGTCATGGCATGTGGCGGCTATGGGTTGCAGCCCTAGTTGGCCTAACCACTCTAGAACTTCATAGTCGTTGATCCACCAGCCGTGCAAAACAACAACAGAAAAGGGGATAGGTACTAGATGGGAAAAGAGGATAAAAGGAGTAGAAGAGATGTGTTTTACTATTGGGCGTTGTATCCCTCAATTGGTTCGTGATCCTCTCGTTCATATAGAGGGGGTGGTCTTGTCATAATAAGAAACATCTCTCAGACGTGTTGGTCTGTACCAAAAGTACATGACTCGGGGTTGCCAAACTAACCAAATAATCCAACAAACACAAGGAAAACCAAATGAATAAGTGGAGCTACTTGTATTAATTTTTCATCCGTCCCTTTACACTCCCTTCAGGGGCGCTATTTATACATGCCCTTAGGCTTTTGGCATGACCAAAACATCCCTATACCTACTTGGCATCTTGGAATATTCCTCTTAGGAGAAGGTTCGTCTGGTCATTCACCGCCTCGGGCTTCACCTGCTCCCCTGTGGGTTCCAGCTCAGCCCTTGGGCTCGCCAGGACCGAACGCCACCTTCGCACCTATCATGACAAAGCGGTACACAGCAAAAGACCAAAGGGTTTCGCCTGGACGTTCACCTGAACGTAATGAACGTCAAGCACGGCCACCGAAAGTGGAAACTTAGGTGAAACGTGCAACGCGAAGAGCGAAGATTTCCCGAAGGCTCCCTCTCGGTCCATGTTTTCTCCTTAGCTCCGAAATTGTAGGGTTCGATATTGTAGGATCTGATGGAAGCCTAGAGGGGGGTGAATAGGCTTACCCCCTAAAATCGACCTGTTAAAACTTCAGCGCACTGTCAGTACAGAGAGGCGCGGCACTGCCGCGTATATGCACGGCACTGCCGCTGCAAACCGGATGCATGAGACAGAGAATAACCAAACCGAGACCGGATCTGGCCGAGGCCGATGGGCGCGTGGCACGCTGCCGCCCTCACGCCAGCGGCAGGCCGCGAGTCCCTTGACGTAAGGGCTCAAAGATGAATCTGAGAGCTATCAACTTGGTGCTTGTGATTCACACTTGTTCCTGCACACAAATAATTCACAGAGAACTAACCAAGTATGACAGAAACCCTGCAACAAGATAGATCGGGACGAAACCCTAGCTCACAAGATAAATATGTAAGAACGTAAAGAACACAAGTGACACAAGGATTTAACCCGTGGTTCGCCGTCGCCACACAAAGCCGGGTTACGTCCACGTTGTTGAGGTTGCCACACAAGGCTTAGCTTGCCCACCGCTTGCTTTTTCCCTCGTTCACAAGTCTAGGAGTTAACCCTAGAGATGTGGGGTAATGTATTGCTGTTTGTGTGAGGTTACAAACCTCCCAAGGCTGCCACACGAAGGGGGCAAGCTCAAGGGCGACGCCTTAGCCGTCTAGGAGCAAGCTCCAAGAGTAAAGAACCCTAGGGTTCCGCCAAACGTGAACCAAATGCTCTTTTGAGTGGGCGAAGTAGTAGATCCGGTCTCTAATCGAAGTTTGCAAACATGCTTCCCTCAAAAATCCCCTGGTGGGAAGTGAGAGATTGAGTGGAGAGCTCAAGGTGCTTCAATGGAGGAGTGAGAGAGAGCAAGAGGTGTCTCCCCGGCTGTTCTCGTCGGGAGGAAGAAGAAGAGTGAGCCAGTGTAACCGCTGTGGGAGGGGTAGAATAGGTATTTATACCCCACAGTCCCCAACGGTCGTTTAAGTGTGGCATCGCCGCGATCGACACGCCGCACTTGCCGCTTGGGCGTAAGACTACTACGCGCCAACCCGACAGCCAGAAGGGTGAAACCTTGAAGAAATGCTTTGGTCGTCGCTTGGAGTGATGATTTGTGTCCGATTTGAGTTTTAGAGCACTTGGTCCACAGTACCCGAGAATCCTAGGATCCCTCTTAATAGTACGGCATTTCCTAAACTCAAGATTCAAAATATGAAATAATTTAAACTCCTTGATCCGGAAACACCACCATCTAGCTTATTTGGTGCCTTTGGACCTGTACATCAACTCCACATTTTATTCCCTGCATGTCATCTTCGTAAATCTCATTAGTCCTCTAATTCGGTGGTCATCAACGCCAAAACCCACTTAGAGCTTGATTGCACTTACATATATCAATGACCCCGAAGGTGTGGCTCTTTGGGTCAGGCTTGCTGAAGGCTCGGTCTTCGGTACTGAAAGAAGCGATGGTGTTGCCTTCGGTTCAGCTGAGTTTTTTTTACCTTCGAGGCGACACTTCTCAGATGACCTTTCCTTGGAGCCCGTTCAATCCGAAGGTGGGGGGAGACACCTGCATGCCCCCAACAAGACACAATCTTCAAGTGTTTCCAATGACCAAAAATAGGTCTAGATCGAGTTGGACTAAAGGAAAACCGGCTTTCTCAGGATAGGGCAGTCATTCCATACAGCACACAGGAAAACCGGCTTAGCCCTAATTTTTGTTTTCTTTATTGAACTCTAATATTAATGTTCCAAATATTCTTCTTTGTCATATTGACGTTAGGAACTTGATAGTAGAATCAACTACTCTTGTTGGGACATTTTTGCTTGTCAACACATCCAATTTTCATTTCAAATCATAGAGGATTCTTACATATCAACGTTTGGGGCTTTATATAGTGTATAAATAGAAGGGCAACAAGGTCACTTGAGCTATTTGTGATAATATAAGTGTAAAATGGCATACACATTTACAATAGGGCCACTAGTTAATTAGATGAATTCTCCGCATGTTGCCGCGGGATTTTCGTGTTAAGTGAATACTTATGCAAAGTGGAAATTCCTTTTGAGTAGTTAGAAGTTTATTGTTTTGTTTTAGAATGTAATGTAGGGACCGAGGCGTGTAAAGGACATGACTCACGAAAAAAGAACATCGGTGGAACTGAATTTCCTACTCATGTTCATGCATTCTATTTATGTAGGCCGATCCAAAGGAGACGCACTAAAAGTTACTTAGTAGTATGGTTAAAAATTGTCATGAGCAATTGTATTTGTTTACATAGAAATTAAACTCACAACTGAAAACTAAATTATCTTTAAAAATTGCTGCACATAGCTCTTTGCTACTGAAGCTACTCTTCACACTATTTTTACTTTATTAAAAAAATACACAAAGACCAGAGAGCTCCCGACCCTCAAAATGCAGTTACCTATTAGAAGTATGAAGGCGCGCCGTCTAGGCCGTCTCTGAAGGTGTCCACGTATCCTTTATCCTTTTCGTGCGTTAGATGAAAATTCCACGATCCAGAGGTGGTTGCTCCCTTCTGAAGATCTCTAGATTGGTTTTGGCTAATTGATGACATCCTTAGGACTAATCTCTCTATGCTAAGTGTTGTTTTAGTTGAAGATTGGCCAAGCCAAGGACGATGCATGGTGGTCATGGTGGATGGATCGAGATGATTCAAATGATGATCAAGTGCATGACTTGGAGTGGATGGTGGATCAAAATGGGCTCAAGGCAAAGGTATATCCATAGGGCCATTTTGATTTTACACTCAAGACACCATAGAGGGTGTGAGTGATTATAGGATCGATAAGCCGTACTATAAAGAGGGGAAAACTATCGTACATATCGGTCCTCATGTGCCTCTAGGTTCAAAATCATTTGCATGCATTCTAACCTAGAGAGCTAACCCAACCTTCGAAATTGATTGTGAAAATGCTAACACACGAGCACATGGTGATGTACACATGGTGGTGTTGGCACTTTTGCGAAGGCGGTGATGGTTGCAGGGTTGAGATGGGTTTGGGTACCGCTCACCCCCCCCCAGAAGCTTGGCAGGCGGATTCGGGCGCTTTTGAGAAAATGAAACGTCTATTTTCTATTGCGCCGGATGCATCGTGGTGGTAAAAACATGCTAGTCCTTGTTCTCAAGTTGGTACACTTGGTGGATAGCATGTTGAAGCAAAGGCGGCAGAGAAACGACGAAAATTCGCTGCTCAGAGTCGACCGGACCCGGTGACCGGACTCTCGACCGGAAGCACGGGAAATCGACCGGACGCACCGGTGACCGCGTCCGGCAGAGAGCATGTTTTTCGGTGGTTCGGCCGAGGAGCGACCGGACGCACCGACCGGATGCTTCCGGTGCTGACCGGATGCACCGATCGGACGCGTGACCGGACGCGCTCGGGAGCTCGGTCGGCGATCCGGTTGGGGTTGTCGGTTGTGACCGGACCCACCGACCGGACTCACCGGTGAGTCCGGGCGGTCGGCCCCGGTCCGGCTGATTTGTGCGTGGATTGCACCCCAACGGCCACATTTCGTGGTGGGGGTATTTATACCCCTTTGGCCGGCTCTTGAAGGTCTCTTGGACATTTGAAATCATTCCTAACACCTCTAGAGCTGAGCACACCCTCTCCTCCTCACTCCTCTTGCTTGTGAGCATCATTCTAGTGAGTTGAGGTGATTCAAGTGCACTTTGCTTTGATCTTTGCATCTAGTGGCACTTGGGAATCGTTGTGAGCCGGTGGTTTTCTTGTTGCTCTTGGAGAGCACCACTCCTAGCCGGCTTGGTGATTGGTGGAGGCGTTGGCAAGAGAAGGTGTATGTTCTTGGCCACCTCCCAGGTGATTTGTGAGAGGGTCACACACTCCTCGTCGGAAGACAAAAGTGTGAGTAATTCATTGCTTGTGTCTTGGGTACCTCTCATTTGCATTGGGTCGAGAAGCCTAAAGGCATTTGGCTTGGAGTGAGCTCCACCCTCGACCCACACGTGAGAAGGTCGGCAAGACAACGGAGATTAGCTTGAGGGTGCTCAAGTGAACTTCGGGTTAAATCATTGTGTCTCTTGTCATCCATTGGTGATTGGCTTCATTGTTCATATTGATATTCATCTCACGGTGATTGGTTGACTTACCTCGACACATTGGTATAAAACCTCCTCTCTACCTTGCATTTACTTTGACATATATATATTGTGCTTGTGTAGCTTGTGTAGAATTACTTAGTTGCTAGAGTAATTAGCTTGTTCTCCTAGTTGGTAAAGTAGTGACTTAGCATCTTGAGTGAACTAGAGATCATAGCAACTAGAATTGTCAATAGGAGGCTTGCCGACAAGTAGAGCTAGAGCAAACGCGTTTATCGCCTTTTGTAATTCTAACAAGTTTGTCTAGTGTTTTGTAGATAATTTTATTAGGCTATTCACCCCCCTCTAGCCATTTAGGACCTTTCACCTTCCTGCATACATGCAAAGGACAAGTTCAATAAAGTGAGTGGTCATATACATCCAAGTGAGTGGATATGCACGTTCAACTTGTCCTTCACATGCCACCTTGCATGCACAACCAGACATGCAAAGGGAACATGCCAAGGACAAAGAGTAAACATGCATGTATGCATGCAAACGACAAAGAGTAAACATGCGTGCATACATGTAGGGGCAAACTAAAAAATTTCGGTGGTCCTTCATGCACATCCAAGGACAATATAAAAAACATGGCTGTCCTTCACATGCAAAAGTAAAGTGATGGGTCGTATACATCCAAGTGAGTGGATATACATGTTCAACTTGTCCTTCACATGCCACCATGCGTGCACAACCAGACATGCAAAGAGCACAAGCCAACGACAAAGAGTAAACATGCATACATGCATGCAAAGGACAAAGAGTAAACATGCGTGCATGCATGTATGGGCAAACTAAGAAAATTACGGTGGTCCTTCATGTACATCCAAGGATAATGGCAAAAACATGGCTGTCCTTCGCATGCAAAAATAAATGTACTATTATGGTTCCCATATAAAAAGTAGGACATAAGGCCACAATAGGTATAGTAAAAAAATGCATGTCCTTCCCATGCAAAAGAAAAGTAGATTCCATCCATGGCATGCATAGTAAATCACATGTCGAGTAGATTCCATGCATGCACGCCAAGGACGCATGCGATGAAATGAGTAAACATGCATGCATGCATGCAACAACAAAGTAAAAATTGTGACATGCATGCAACAACAAAGTAAAAATTGCGGTGGTCCTTTTCTCATGTACATACGACGAAAATATAAAAATTATGGTTGTCATTCCTATGCAAAAAAAAAAAAAAAAAAAAGATTCCATACATGCAAGGCATAGATGAGACCAGAACAGTATAGTTCAAAAATTGGATTTGTTCTTTATAGTAAAATTGAATGCGTCCTTTACATGTGGATAAAAAATTGAATGACCACAACAACAACGTAATCCTCCGCATGCAGAAAAAGTAAATTACGTATGTCCTTTACAAAGAAATTTACTATGACATGTCGATAGAAAATTGAATGAACATGCATGGAACGACAACGTAAAAATTATAGTTGTCTTTGCATGTTGAAAAGTAAATTGCAGTTGTCCCTCGCATGAAAAAAAAAAAAAGATTCCATGCATACAAGCGAAACAACTAGAGCCAGATGAGGCAACGACAAGGACAATACAAAAATTGAAGGTGTCCTCTACAATAAATTTACTACAACATGAGGATAGAAACTTGTATGAACATACATGCATGCAACGACAACGTAAAAAAATTTTATAATTGTCCTTTGCATGCTGAAAATTAAATTGCAGCTGTCCTTTGTATGTAAAAAGAAAAGTAGATTCCATGCATGGAAGTGAAGCAGCCAAAGCCAGATGAGGCATCAACATGGAAGTATTTGGGGCCCATTGCCATTAGTGAGCTCCTACCCATCGGCGCCCTTGTCCTATATAAGCATGTGGTGTGCCATCCCGCCTTCATCGCCCTCCTCCCAGTGGTGTGGTGGTGGTGTGCCATTCGTTGCTTCATCGTCGCACTTCTCATAGTGCTAGAGTATATCCCTAGTCAGAATTTTGAAAGGTATGCATGCTCCTTGTTTTGTGGTAGTTTCCAATTGTTGGCTCCTGCTCTGAATGGCTCACTAACGTATGCCTATGCACTCCTTGGCAGGAACAGAATCACCAATGGCCTCTAGGAAGTGCGGATCTGGAGCCCGCTATCATAGTAGTTCGGATGTTATCCTTGTTTACTTTATGTTATCCTTGTGCACAATCACCATCACTAATCCCAGTGCATGTGCAGGCAAAAGGTCGGCCAGTAGGGCTTATTGTGCCTAACTTTCATGTTCTCCAGTATATTATTTAGTAATGTTAGCTCATTTGCATTCTACCAAAGTTTAATAAGTACCTTTGTGTGTACCTTTGGCTATGTAATCTCGTGTATGTACAGTGTTCAAGTTTCTCTTCGTCACCTTTAATAAATAAACTAGCAAATATGCCCGTGCGTTGCAACGGGAAAGACAAAAACACTAATTCGGACAACTCATAAATTCTATAGATCTCTTTTATTTTGGGATCTAATTGCAAGCATATATAAATGAGTAACATATCCTCAAGTCTACAACATCAAAAACGTGTGATTCTTGGTTGTGTGTTTTCGTGCGCTTCGGCCAATTGTTTTGGCTAAAGTGTGCGACGTGTAAAACTCTATTTTCCCTTAATGCAGTACATGACAATGTGTACGCTTTCAAAAAAAAACATCAAATACGTCACAATTAACAAACAAATGTAGGAGCTACACCTTCTCGTCAAATTGTGGAGGAACTTCGGTTTTAAAATTTTCGATCTATTAATCACAAAAATATAATATGTTTCTTCAAGTTTTTTGATCGAGAGATCTTTCCAATCATAATAATTATGTATGATGAATATTAATATTTTTTTAAATATAATTTGTTATATATAATTTGTTAAAGCTATTTCTCGGAAAGTGTAAGCGACAAACATTTTGGGACGGGGAGTAGCCGTTATGATCCTCTAAACGATGGTTGTTAGGTCTGTTGGTTTTGTGTTGCTGTGCAGTGTTTACTTAGGCGTAACTCTGCCTGCGTCTTTAGTGTCCATATCGTCTACAAACTCTTTGTATTTCGGTTGTTATTAATGGAAATGGGTTATCTTGAGTGAAAAAAAAAATTATTTGATCGATAAAAAATAAACATGGAAAAGACGTTTGTTTACCTTTTTTAGCTTCGTCATTAGAACACGTTGAATCGACACATCGTGACATCATCGTGAAATGTCAGAGAGCCGGTTCCAGGCTATATCCGGACTTAGGCAGCGCTTCCCAGACACAGCGCGATTAAGGCCCATATAGGGGCAGACCCAAAAAGGAAGTGGTCAAGAAATTTTCTCTCTTTATTAGTAGGTATAGATATATGTGTGTCTTCCTGCTGAGCATCACGGTCTTCCCACCAAACAACCTATCAAAATCACAGAGAGTCTGTATTCCCAAAGATGTCACGTACGCATGCTACGATCTAAAGATTCAAAGCAATGTCGGTGGGTCATAGGCACCTCATATGATGAAAGAACTATGAATTATTAAGTTAGCAAGAAAAGCTCCCCTCTTAGTATTACACATGGAGGATCGTTAATGACTAGGAATTTCAAACCTTGAATGTGTAGTACGGCCTCCAGGCATGACGACGACGTTCTGCGGCGGCGCCGGGTGGACAGCCCCTACCCATGGCATATCTGGCGAAACGGAGGTGAGCAAGCAATGGGGAGGTCAAGGAGAGTTTGCAGTTACAACTAATTGAACGGTTACGCACCTTTTGGCCCTTACCCCAAATCGCGCTCTGTTCTGGCGGCGCGCTGACCGGCGGGCACGAAATTGCCAAGTTGGCCGGCGACTATGCACGCCGGTGGTTGTAGCAAGCTGCGTTACCTTGCTGCTGAAGCATTGAATTGGGTTGTAGAGCTACGGACCACGCGTATAAGAGGAGCGGCGTCGACCGGCCAGAATGGTAGAGGAAGAGGAGAAATAATTAGTTAGGTCGGAGGTCTTGGCGGGATGCGGCTTGCACCAGCGACCGAAGACGTTCACGGGCGAGAGGGTAGCTGAGGCAGGGAATCGTCCCACCGCTACTGTGGCCAGGCCAACCATGGTGCAGCGCAGCGAGGAGTGGCGAGCAGTGCAGCAGTGCCCAGCGTTAGGGTGGCAGCAGGCGAGCAGCAGATGCGACACCACAGCGGCAGTGGGCAAGCAGCGAAGCAGAGCTCCACACAATACGGGCACAATTCGGGCATTGGCATTCATGCCACGCACAAGCAGTCATGTTCGGGCTCGTGCCCCGTAGCTGCATGCGCGGCTGTTACATACAGTATGTGGACAGCAGCCAGCAAGAGTGTGTGCCTGAGTGTGTGTTTTGTTCCTTTTCTATTTTTTTTGTCAAAACATATATGTACTTACGTTACAAACATGTTATTGAGTATCTTTTGGCACTAATCTATATACACATACGTATATATCTATTGTATGTTTTACTTTAAAGAAAATGAATAGTACAATTAAGTAGCTTCTCTGTACCACGAGGAGCAGCGAGCAAATAAATTATATTACTCGATCGGTTGTCTTAATCATGCCTTGGCCTACTATGGCATGCGCTGGTGTTGAGGTTGTGGATTGGTTGTATTTACCGAGCTATACCATCTTGCTACTCTTGCAATAAAATATTCTTCCCGGTAAAAATATTCTAAATGTTCAAGCGGGGAATCCACGTTGGGACGACGAAATGACAAACTATGATAACATTGTTTTGAAGGGAGAGAAGGATGACCGGGTAAAGTTAGCCCTTGATGACTGGAGTAACTGAAGTGTCTGTTTTGACATTGTAACTAGTGTTGAGGCCCCACCTGCGCCTGTCTCGCGTGGCTGCAGCATTGTGCCGCAGTCGCCGCTCTCCATGCAGTATGCCCCTCCTTTTTTTCATGTACCTGTGTCGGCTCTCGACACTCGCCCTCGTCCCCGTCCCTTTCTTCCCCTTTTCCCTCACTTTGGTTTGTGCAGCGGAAGCGTGTTGTGGTCGATGTTTCTCCTGTCTCCTAACCCATTGGCGATTCTCCTCCACTCCGTCTTCAATTCTAGCGTCATGTACCACCATCAACCCACCCGGCTATAAAAATCCCACTTGTGCGCCCATTCTCCATTCCCATCCCCAGATCTAAAGTAGAGTGCGCGGGATGCTTTCTCTCTGTCAGCGCTTGTGGTAGAGAAGCTCGGGAAGTAACCGAGTCAGAGAGGAAGAGCAGTTTGAGGCAGAACTACGAGATCCAGCTATTGCTCGAGGACCTTGAGTTGCCAGTTGGAGGTAGTTGTGTAGCTTGAGAAGAAAAGAGACCTGGTTTTCCGCCGAAGAAGCTCAAGACACCTTGGGCTTGGTCTTAGGGTTCACAATGATCGAATTTCCACTCAATTGTTTCTGGCCTCGTTTGGTTCCATGCCATGTTCTGGATACTCATTATCTTGTTGATTCTCCATTGTCCCCGTCTGTCCCGGTTGTTTGATTAACCATATGATTGTTTGGCTTCGCTCTTAGCGATGTTATCCCTAAGTCTGAATGTTTTTTTTCCAGTCGTGTAAGTCCTATGTGCTCTATTGTCCCTGTCTGTCCCGGTTGTTTGATTAACCATCTGATTGTTTGGCTTCGCTCTTAGCGATGTTATCCCTAAGTCTGAGTGGTTTTTTTTTCAAGTCGTGTAAGCCCTATGTGTAATTTCATATCTATGAAATGTAATCGCGTTTCTTCCCCTCATGGTTCTTGTTGATTCTGTATTCTTTCCTGTCGTTTTTCTCAAGATTTCTTATACCAAGCACATCACCCACAGCGAAGCGCGGGCAACAATGGCTAGTTCAAATATCATTCCTTCTCATTATTGCGTACATGCCGACCAACCTAACATCCTTCTCTTGAGAAAGCTATGCCCGGCCGGATCGGATGCAGGGAGTAGTCCATCATGCGGGGAATCAAAAACGTCCTACACCTCATCATCAGTTTAACGCACAGGAGTATGTTACTTTGCCGAAACGACGAACGACCAGAAAAGGCCGTGGAGTCAAAGGCCTTTGACATGAAGTAAATTTCCATGGGTTGTCGACAGCAAGCGTCAGGCCCTGCACCTTATAAGTGCTGGTTATTGGCTTGGGAGCTATGCGCAATAAGCAGCTAGGCTTTTTCTGATTTCTTGCTAGAGATGTTGCCATGATGGAATAACATGAGAAAATCTGACACGGGTTATCTCTGGAAAGTGATTTATTTGGGAAGCGGTATTGATTTCCGTTTCATTCGTGTAATCCATGTGAGGATGATCATCTTTTATTTGAGAAGCGTGTTGCCTTCTGTTTCGTCATGCATGTAGTTCACGTGAGGATGATCAATTATTAGGAGACAGGCATCATAGCAAATGCAAACTATAAATCTTTTGGATGCCTCAGGGACCGATCGTTTCATACATGTAGTCCATGTCGTAGTGCAAACTACAAATCTTTTGAATTCCTCGAGGACTGCTCAACTGCCTGAATAGATGATGTGGCTTCACAAAATTGCAGATAAATATGTGGGATTTTGTTTTATAAGGGGAAACCGCTGCATCATCACCTTCTTGAAGGTGTCGTCCTTAGTCCGTCGTCGGAGCCTGTTAGGGCAAGCTTGGGGATGAAATCCCTAGATGCTATCCACAGCGATGTTGGTGTCTGCGGATGTCAATTCCTTCCTGAAGGCTTTGTTGATGCTCTTTGCTTGTCGCCTCCATGGCAGGTTTCTATCTACTTGTGAACGCTGCATTGAGCCTTTTCATACTTCACGCTTCTCATCACCTTGGTATGTCTGGATGGTGTTAGTGGTAGCCGTACTCATTTGTGGTTCAGGTAGGTCCTCCTCACCTGTGGTCCTGTGGGCTGTGGCCCTAAGTGACTCGGAGGAGTTTGTTCTTCGTTGCTTGGGCGTACGCTTTGCCGCCTGTGTGTCTGCAGGTAAGTCCTTGTTGCCTGTGGTCTTGAGGGCGATGGCCTCAGTGACTCGGAGGAGCATTCGATTCTGAGGTCCTCCTCGCCCGTGGTCCAGAGGGCTTTGGCCTTAATGACTCGGAGGAGCATTCAGATTCCAAGGTTTGAATCTTTGGATTCGTTTCCGGCGGATGCTTTGCCGCCGAGATGGTGCCGGTGGATGCTTTGCCACCGAGGAGTTCTAGCCGATGCTTTGCCGTTGTTGTCATCTACAACTCCTTTCACTGCCAACTACTAAGGTGTTGAGTTTTTTTTTGTATTAGGCTCTGTTGATGGGGTTGTTAGGTGTCCCCCACCCCTCATGTTTCTTGCTTCTCGTTTGTGTTAAAGACTTTGTTGGTAATCCATGGATTACCTGTGAATCCTTTTGAATCAATTATGTGTAGGTCTATTGACCATTGTGTTCTGCTTAATGAAAAATGGGCTATATCCGGGTCAAAAAAAACACACACACACACTATTGTAGGATCTGATGGAAGCCTAGAGGGGGGGGGTGAATAGGCTGACCCCCTAAAACCGACCTGTTAAAACTTCAGCAAGCTGTCAGTATAGGGAGACGCGGCACCGCCGCGTATAGGCACGCACCGCCGCTGTAAAAAACCGGCAGCACGAGACAGAGAGTGACGTAAACCGAGGCCGGGCGGCCGTCGGCAGCGGTTTTAGCGTAATCGCCGCGGCGTCCTCAAGCGGCACCGCCGCTGGGTCCCTTCACGTAAGTGGCTCCAAGGTGAATCTCGAGAGCGGTGAACTTAGTGCTCGTGATTCACACTTGTTCCTGCACACAAATACTTCACGGAGGACTAACTAAATATGACAGAAACCCTGCAACAAGATAGATCGGGACAAAACCCTAGCTCACAAGATAAATATGCAAGAATGTAAAGAACACAAGTGACGCAAGGATTTATCCCGTGGTTCACCGTCGCCACACAGCCGGGTTACCTCCACGTTGTTGAGGTTGCCACACAAGGCTTAGCTTGCCCACCGGCTTGCTTTTTCCCTCGTTCACAAGTCTAGGAGTTAACCCTAGAGATGTGGGGTAATGTATTGCCGTTTGTGTGAGGTTACAAACCTCCCAAGGCTGCCACACGAAGGGGGCAAGCTCAAGGGCGACGCCTAGCCGCCTAGGAGCAAGCTCCAAGAGTAAAGAACCCTAGGGTTCCGGCCAAACGTGAACCAAATGCTCTTTTGAGTGGGGAAGTAGTAGATCCGGTCTCCAATCGAAGTTTGCTGCCTTTTCCCTCAAAAATCCCTCGGTGGGAAGTGAGAGATTAAGTGGGGAGCTCAAGGTGCTTCAATGGAGGTGAGAGAGAGAGCAAGAGGTGAGAGCCGGGCTGTCGGTCGAGGAAGAAGATGAAGTGAGCCGGTGACCGCTGTGGGAGGGGTAGAATAGGTATTTATACCCCACAGTCCCAAACGGTCGGAGTTAAGTGTGGCAATCGCCAAGCACTTAACACGCACTGGCACTACCGCTTAACTAACCCGTCCGCCGCCAGAGGTGTGAAACTTGATGAAAAGCCGGGCGATCGCTTTGAGTTGTGTTTTGTGTCCGATTTGAGGTTTAGAGCACTTGGTCCATAGGTACCCAAGAATCCTAGGATCCCTCTTAATAGTACGGCATTTCCTAAACTCAAGATTCAAAATATGAAATAATTTAAACGCCTTGATCCGGAAAACACCACCATCTAGCTCATTGGATGCCTTTGGACCTGTACATCAACTCCACATTTTATTTCCTGCACGTCATCTTCGTAAATCTCATTAGTCCCCTAATTCGGTGGTCATCAACACCAAAACCCACTTAGAGCTTGATTGCACTTACAATCTCCCCTTTTTGGTGATTGATGACAACCAAATTAGAGCTTACATAAGAAGTGAAGTCAAACTTAGATTACGAAGACCGGGGATGTAGGAGCCTCCCCTAAATATGTGAATGAGTTTTGAATTCTCATTGTTGACATAAAAGGTCAATTTCACATATTTAGGTGTGATGAGGCCTCCCCCTAAATGTGTGAGTGCGATTTGAATTCTCAAATTGACATGAAAGTCAAGTCACAAATTTAGACAAGGTGCAGGGCCTCCCCTTACATCCATGGTTGTTGTGAGGTGCTCAACGAGGTGTCACAAAAATATAACCGTGATGCATATGACAACAGTAACTTGACCAGAGCACAAGAGGTTGTCTGTCTGCACTGATGTGCACGGCACTACCGCGCCTATCAGGATAGACAGACAGACAGAACAATATCCACAGCAAGAATGACATGATATAGAAATAAAACTTGCAGCAGATAATTCAACGCAGAGTTTTAAACATACAAAGACCAAATCCGAGAATTAACAAGTCATAGGTGGCATTATTACATAAAATAGAGTTTCTCTCGAACTCACACCTAACAAGCTACTCTCAAAGGATCTAAACTCTGAAGCTCCAACTGCTACAACTTCCTCGAAACATCTCCAGGGCGTCGAAAAAGTTTGACCCCTCTCATTTCTTCTAATTTTCTCCCCCTTTGGCGTCAAACACCAAAAAGATCATAGAAAAGAGAAGAAAAGAAGCGGAGTCACTCCTCACTAGAATCATCCTGACGGCTGGAAGCGGTGTCCTCGTCCTCCTCCTCTGAAATAACAACACTAGTCTACGCGGAGCGACGAGTGGAGCGACGTGCTGGAATCTGCTGAGAGAACGAACCAAGCAGGTCTGAGAGGTCCTGGTCTGAGCTGCTGGTCCCTAAAAGCTATGGAAGGTCATACTGCTGTGGCCTAGAAATAGCAGGAGGAACTGGAAGTCCTTGCTTCTCCCTGACACTCTTGAATGCCTGTCTCACCTCCCTACGCATCTCATAAGTCTGCTGAGCTGAATATGCGCAATGCCCAAAGATGGCCTTGATCCATTTCTTGATCTTGGATCGAGAGCCACTATGCCTCCTGGGCCTAGAGCTAGAGGGCTCCTCTAAGTCCTCTCTACCAGCTGAGGTGCCTCCTACAGTAGATCTACCACTAGTCTTCCCTCCTTCCAAACCATGGGTCTTCTCAATGTTGTAGGCCGTGTGAAAACAGTCCTTGGGATAAATCTTCCCTGTGACCCTCTCAATCATGAACATAAGGTAGGGAGCATAGGGCAGGTTCCTCCTAGCATCATCCATAGCATTGGCTAGCTGCCTCCAAATGAACCTTCCCACATTGAAAGTCTCATCATTTCTGAAATGTGCTAGAAGATTCCTAGCATATCCATTGATGTCTGAAGCTGCCCCATCCTTGGGATCAATGGTGCACCTGCACAAGTTGTTCATCACATAGAAGAAGTCCTTCAGACCCTTCCTCTTGCCATCAGCTTCTCTTGGCTTAGCCCAGCAGTCCTTGATTACCTTGATCTCAACAGGCTCAATCTCATGAATATCTGTAAACTGCCTGTGATCAGCCCCAAACCCCAAAATCTGACAGAAAGTGACAAAGTCAACCCTGTAGTGTCTCCTGTCAGTCATCCAGTGGATAGTATCAGCCTGCCTGTCCCAGTGATAAGTGGCATGAAACTGACTCAGGATCTCCTCATTCCAATCATGCTTGAATGCCATGATGTCTGTCGGCTCAAACCTGTCACAAACCTCAATTGCCTCATTGAAGGCATCCTCCTCCTTTTCTGCCATCCTCTCGAAGTCAATGTAGTGCATGGTGGTGATCTTGCTCTTGGATGAGTGGAAGAGGACTGTCAGATAGAAGTTTGAGTGAAAAGCCACCCAAAACCTCTCATCAATGCCTTCGCGCTCATCGATGTAGACATTGTAGGCTCTAGCATCTGCTACCTCCCTCTGCTTCCTGAGGTAGCTCACAATTGGGATATGCTGAGTATTTGCAGGGGCTGCCATCTCAAAGACACCCTCAACCTGCTGCATGTAGCTGTTGTCAAACACAGAAAGATGCTCAGGGGTGCCTTGGTCACCATCAGGCACAATGGTGTACCCATACTTTGCTGCTTTTTGTTCCTCGGTGAGTCCAAATTTGACCCACCGCTTCCACCACCACACGCTCCTCTGTTCAGATTCTTCCTTCCACGGCCTCTCTTCTCAACAACTTTGACCCTCATCTTCCTCTTGCCATGGGGATCACCTCCAGGATCCATCTATGCAAAAGATAGGATTTTGGTAAGAAACTGCATAAGATAGAGTGTATAGTGGCCAAACATATGTAACAGAAAGGTTAGACGGATGAAACTTGATGCTCGAGCAAGCTATCCGGGGTGAAAACTTTGGGCCGCACGGCTTGCCGCCACGCAGAGGCACGGCACCGGCATCGCGCATGCATGCACGCGGCAATCGCCAGTCATGTCATGCACGCTGCACCGCTCCCCCCTTGCTCAAAATATCAATATTCATCTGCCAAAATCTTTCTAATACATCTATCCGACGCAATCTACGTATCTATCACAATTTTAGAGACCAAATCACGCTTTAGATAAAAATTGCCCATGGATTGAAAATGAATATGAACTGAAGTGAGAGTTTCTTCGATATTTGAAATCAATCACTTTCCCATCTCAATTGGGTAGGTGATTTGA